>JBBBDQ010001343.1:1442500-1515893 GCA_037127315.1 Ascarosepion bandense | reverse complement strand
TATATATATATATATATATTGTAACAAAGTTGTGGAACTCGTAGGTTTTTTACCTGCTGTTCATGCATTTAATTTTATAAAGAGTGCTCGATACAACGTAGTGTTATATTGTAATAGTTGTTAAAATGGTTTATATTCCAAGTTTGTCACCCGATGAGAAGCGCGCAAAGCAGCTTCGAAACCCGAAAATTTTTGTGTAGTGATACAATGGTTTATAAATTCATAGTATCAACTATTACACTATATATAATTAGTATTATATGTATATTTTCTGTGAAAGGATTTATGTGAGCAGGTTCTGTTTCCAGAAAAATGTTATTTATATATAATGCGCATATTATCTGTAAGCCGATGACTTTATCAGGTGCAATAAAACACTTAAAGAAGACCCAAGACCATATTTGCGAAAAGCGAATTTACGAACGAATAATTTGTGGTATATGACTCATCTCAGAATTTCAGACATTAAGTTGAGGGCCGAAGAACATCTGCTGAGATGTAGAAATAAAATATATTCATCTAAGAGTTCCATACAATAGTATAATCTTGGTAAACATTAGGATTATCGGTAGGACGGGCGTGACGTAAGAAAATTTAAAATTAGAAAACATATTACTCGTTCTATTAATTCTTGGAATTAATTTATTATTATTAATTTTATTAATTAAATTTTGAAAAGGATGTGACTTGTCAGCTATTTATTTACAAATGACAACCACACTATTTTATGCAAAATAGCATACACATGTCTTGAAGTGATGTTATACATATACATATATATCACTTTAAACGTTCTTTTAAGTGGGCACCTGTATTTGAGTAGACGTTCCGTTTGTTTTTTCGTCTACCGGCTTAAATATTCCAGAAATTTTACTCAAGAAAAAAATTACATTCTGTGGCAGGATTAGAACCTGCCTCCCTTTGGGCTAAGGTAGATACCGTTTGTTCCGTTCCGTTTTGACCAACTGAGCTAAAAAAAAAAAGCCCCATCAGTTAAGACAGAGTATCCATTAAAATAACTTTTAGAGCGATCAAAAAAATGTCAGATTAATAACAATCGATTCAGTCAGTTAAGTGCCATACGTGATACACGCTTGGGCGATCATGTCTCGAAAGAGACATGACTGACTGGGCAGAAGATTATCCCGCAGTATGTTGCCATTGCTTTCTGCGGTAGATTGGTTGCCAGCCAAGGCTATAGAACCCAATCTGTCCTGTTATTTAACCATAACTGTAAGGAATAGACGGATTAATACCTTTCCCAAGGGTATTTGCGCGTAAGTGAATGCAATGAATTCAACTGGAATTTGAACTCGGCTCCCCGATTTCTCGTTCCGAGCCGATATCCACTGCACCACAGTGCACATCCAATATACTTACAGGGTCGTGAATGGAGCTCGAAACCATATGTGCTATATTTACAATCTCTCGCCTAGTCCTCTCGGCCAAGCTGAACAATCCATTACTTTCCTTAAAACAAACAAAAAAAAAATACACACACACACACACACACACACACACACACACACACACACACATATATATTATTTTTATTTTTATATCATATATCACCCCGAGCAAGGCGGTAACGCCACTGATGTGCAGGGGGCTACATAGAAGTGAAAAGATTGGGAAAGAGAAAACCGGAAACCACACCCTAAACAGGAAACAAGGGATGAGCCTCTTCACCTATTCAATAGACGTCGGTGGAGTGTGAACCGGGCGATATATATATATTATATATTTATATTTGTGTGTGTGTATTTTTTTCTTTTCGAGTGAAGTGCTGTGCGTTGGTATCTAAATTGTGGATAAACTGTTTGATGTTCATATTGTGTTATTGCGTTGTGTCTACGACGGTCATTTTCAAGAACTTAAATGTAGAGAAAAAACATTTAAAAGTACACCTGACACGTATCTGACCAATGAAATCAAACCTCAATTAACATACTGTCTCTTTGGATTAAAAAAAATAAATTTAAATCATCAGCCTTTAAAATCTCTGAAGAAGCTTGATAAAGTGAAACACGTTAGCTTAAACAGACTTCTACCTGATCTTTATTTATTCTATTCACACACACACACACACACACACACACACATATATATATTTCTCTTGCTCATTTGCCTTGTCTAAGATGGTAGGTCGTTTCACAAGTTGTCAGCCGACACCGTTGGTTTTTCTATAGGAAAGTGTATGAAAAACAATTTGACTCGTTTCGTTCTTTAGGATTTCATCAATAACACGTCACAAGAAAACTCCCCCACCTTATCTCTCTCTATCTCTATCTCTATCTCTCTCTACCTCTACCTCTCTCTCTATCTCTATCTCTCTCTACCTCTACCTCTCTCTCTATCTCTATCTCTCTCTACCTCTACCTCTCTCTCTATCTACCTCTCTCTCTATCTACCTCTCTCTCTATCTACCTCTCTCTCTATCTACCTCTCTCTCTATCACATTATATATATATATATATATATATGTGTGTGTGTGTGTGTGTGTGTGTGTGTATATAAAAAAAAAAAAAGAAAAAAAATAGTTATACGCAGCTCCCGACATTGTTTGCTATTCATCAACGCTCTGGTTCAATGTTAGTACAAAAAATAAATTTTGAAGACTTAGATGTCGTGTTCGAATTTCATCTCTTGTTTCTTTACGGGTATTTTTTTACATACTTGAAATCTCAACTCTCTAGCATGGGTAGTGGAATGTCTCCTGAATAGTACCACCTCTTTCAAAGAGGAATGGAGGGGGGTATACACGATTCGACTAAAGGTGTCTCCCGGCGTTTTATATAGTTCATCTTTGACATTGAGGATATCATATTCTGTTTCACGTGGGTTAGCGGGAATTCTTCCCACGCATGAAAGAATCAACCATATTCCAATTCTATCTGCATCGTTGGTAGCCGTAAATGTGTGTATAAATTGAATCGCTAGGTGCTTAATGTGCGTATAAATACATACGAGTGTTTATAGAAAACTAAAAAGTTATGTTTATGAATGTAATGTATATAGAAACGTGCGATAATGTAGGTTTGGTGCAACAATATCAAATGGAAATTTGGTGATGGTTTAAAGTATTGGCTGGTTATTATCAACAAGTGTGCTATGAAATCGACGAATGTGTTTTATAGGTACCATCTATTTCGGCGTAGGGCGTGCGTTGTGGTGCAGCGGATATCGACCCGAAACGAGAAATCGTCGAGCTGAGTTCGAATTCCAGTTGCATTCAATCATGCGCAAATAATCCTAAGAAAGGTATTAATAAGTTTTTTTCTCTCTCTCTCTCTCCTAAATAACAGGGCAGACTGGGTTCTGTAGCTTTGGTTGGCAACCAGTCTACTGCAGGATAATCTGCCTAGTCAGTTATGTCTCCTTCCAGACATGATCGCCTAAAGCGTGTATCACGTTTGGCAATTAACTGACTGAATATAATAGTTTGAAGCATAATGAAAGGTTCTACTGGGCATAAAGTGGGGGGGTCTGTTTTATATTGTCATGAAGTAGTAAACTGATCCCCCCCACTAATTAATACTTAATATAATCCACCTCTTCTTCCTACAGCTTTAGGTTGAATAGCAGGACCGATTAGATTCTATAGAATTGATTGGCAACCAGTCTACCGCAGAAAGTAATTGCAAACTACTGCGGGGAAATTTTCTAACCAGTCAGTCATGTTTCTTTTGAGACACGATCTCCCAAGCGTGTATCATGTATAGCACTTAAGTGACTAATATCTCGGCGTGTAAGAAGTGTTTTTTAAACCGAAAAACGTATTTACAAAACTAGACTGTCTATTTATATGACTGGGATAAAATGCAAACCTTTTCACCGGGTTATAAACCAGTGGGACAAAAAGCCTAACAATAGCTGTACACCACTTACCCAACCTCCAGAAATTGTCCAACTTTGACAATTCTTATATAATTTGAGTTCTCTAAAGAAATATATATATATATATATATATATATATATATATATATATATATACACATACATATATATATATATATATATATATATATATATATACACATATATATATATATATATGCCGCAATTAATGAACTAATTTACGCAAAAATGAAAATAACACTGATATATCATTTTAACATGTTTATCAAAATTGCACAAACATATCTTGACATACTAAAGAGTAAATCTATTCAATAAAATCAACATAAGCTTCAAACACGGCTTCTTTTGACTTTGGAATCTTCTGTAACTCTTCTGGAGGTTTCATGTTTAATTTGGTGAAGGCTCCCATCATCCTTGCTTTCAGTTCGTCTTTGGTGTTATAAGGAGATTTGTTTGTTGAGCCCCACATTTATTAATCAACGCGGTGGCATTCTTGGGAGTTGGCTAGATCTAAGTGGTGATGTGGTCTCATAAATTATCTGACAGCCATGACTGGGTTCTCCTGTTTGTGTGGCATGATGCAGAGTCCTGTTGCCAGACACAGGGTCCTCCAACAGCCACCCTTTTGACCCAGTGCGACACTACCTCCTCAAGGCACTTGATGTAGGCATCCGTGTTGAGCCTGTGGCCGTGTGAGAAGAAGAATGGATGCATAACTTCGTTTAGTGATCATTCCAAACGCCTTCGTCATCAGCATTAGTCTCGTTTAACTCTTTCTGAATCCTCTGCACTGTCTTCAGATTGACACCCAAAACATTCTGAAATGTTCGTATTTGAGCTTTTGACGGGACTCCTAAGCAATAGAGCATGCCGTTTACAAATTTCTGGCGGATTGATTTGCGTCATAGTTCTTTTTTTTTTTTTTTTTATCACAGACGGTGCCCAACTGATCCTACTATATTGTTTAGTCGTCAAAATGAAAACGTGCATGTGCGAAATTAAAAATATGAAATTGTATCAATTTACCCAACACATCCTCTGTGGATATAAATTATTACGAGGATGCATTTATATGTAAAAATCATAATGTCTAAAAAGTTGTAGTAAGGGATTCTATTGAGTCCTGCGTGTTACAAAAAAGTTTTAATTCAGGAAGTAGTCGTAAAAATAAGAACTTAGAAATAGGTTTGGAAGATGCCAGAAAGTTCCAGCAGAGTCGAGAGAGTTCGAAAGGTTCCAGAAGTATGCAAATTAGGTGTTAGCCCCTATAAAAAATAGATTTTGTGCACGGAGCAGTTAATTGATAGCAAGATGGGCTGACCTCATCAGCTCTGGTTTTCAGGGATGTATATCGAGCCGAAAGAATCTCTCTAAGTCGACGACAAAACTAAAACTTGAAACAGTTGATAAAAGGATGTACTGACCTCATCAGCACCGGTTTCGATTCAAGGATTTATATCCAGCTGAAAGAATCTAAGTCGACTACGAACTAAAACTTGAAAGAGTTGTTAAAAGGATTTGCTGTCATAGCAACTCCGGTTAAGATTCAGATTTATATCCAGCCGAAAGAATCTCACAGAAAAGTATGAACAACTAAAATCTGAAAGAGAACCTCATGAAACTATGTGGGTAAATACATATTTTTTTGCCGCTTTCGTTGACCAAGCCCTTAATTAGTCTTTATATACGCATTTAAGGATTTCCAAAAAGTATAGCACTCAACTTCCTAGCCAATTAAACTGGGTAAAGACACCTTCCCTCCCTTTCTCTCCTCGTAACACTTCGCCTGCCAGTAGTAAACTATACGTTTTTTATTTAAATGCCAAACTGTATATTTGTAAATATTTTCATCTAATGTTTTGGGAATTAAATATTTGCCTGTATTTTAACTCTGAGTTTTGGTCAATCATTATTATTTTTTCCTTTTGTTACACTTAAATCGTATAATAAATGGTGGGGGATCGTCCGAGATTAAAACGTAACATAAATGTGGGGGGGGCATCCGGGATTAAATCGTAACATAAAATATATATAATACCGTGTCAAGGAATGCTCTTTGACTTTTCTTTAGTAAGTTGTGCTCAGTGCCATTCTATTCCATCAGGTGATGATGGCCTCACTTTGAACAAGTAGAGATGTGTCCAATCTGTTCATTGTTCCTAATGGAATAAAACAAATTTGTGTTGCACCTGTTTGATTTTTATTTGTCTGTCATGCTGAAAACATCATTTGAGATTGTTAAAGGTTGGAAACTTGAGTTTAGGACAAGTAGTGGATTGTTCAACCAACAACTCTTCAACGCAAGACCATTGAAACTCTTCGTGACCTGCTCTTTGCGGACGACAGCGCATTTGTAACCGACACCCTGAAGGATATGCAACGGTTCATTTCTCACATGCATCTAAACTTTCGATCTGGCCATCAGCTGAGAAAATGGAACTTGTCCATCAGCCAGTCCGTAACCATACCCCAGCCGTTGCTCTCACCGTTTACGTTGATATACCGGAAATCGCATCCTAAACAGGAAACAAGGGATGAAATATAAAAGCCTTGAATAAAATTTTCTTTTACATATCTTTGCTCCATCGTATCCAACAAGATGGACAAAGAAATTTAGTGCTGAATTGGAGAGGTTAATTATGCCATCAGTAATCTTTATCACAGGCGTTGGATGACTCGGGGTGTCACGCTAAAGCCGAAAATTGGAGTACAAGCCAGTACTACTCGCATCTCTACTCGATGGCGCAGCTTAGGACTTTGTGATGGTAACACAACAATAAACTCGATGCTTTTTTCCCCCATGCCATCCTCATAAAAATCTAACTCTGGTGGGAAGGATGTCTTCTTGTATGAGTGATAAGACTTCCAAAACAGCTCCTCTTTGGCCAGATTCTATCAAGCAGCTCATGTGGAATGTCTCACTTGATATTCAAATACAAAGACTATTTGAAGTAATGCTACATCCGTTTTCTTCCTGGGGAAAGAAAGCATCAGAGTGCATGAGCTCGTGCTTGTTTTGCTTCTCATCTAGACAAAGGTTCGAGCGATGCCGACTTGAACTGCGTGCATAACTTAAAACCACGCTGGCAGCGTGCTGCTCCCCCAAAGTAGCGGCCTTTTCTGCCACTGCGGCTTTCTCGCACGCAGTAAAACAGGTTTTACTGGCCAGTCGCAGAAATATGTGGCAATTGATCCTCAACAGCTTGTGCGAAATGGCCCTGTCACAGGTACCATATGTTAAAAAGTCTGCATGTTACCTACTGGCTTCAGAAAACAGATGCGTTTCCATAAAAATTAAACACTTTGTTTTACTGAACACACATTCGATGTCCGCGATGGGGTACTATATATATATATATATATATATATATATATATATATTTTATTTATAAATGGAACTTTGTGTGTGTGTATCCGTTACCTATAGACTCCGAAAGGGCTGAAACAATTTTATTGAAAATTTACACAGTTGTACTATAAGCGTCTGCGCGTGTTCTTAGCTAGCTAGGTTTTGTGTCGAGGTAATCCCGATGAATATCGATAATCGAAAAAATCGGGTTATAGGAGTGGTCCGATTTTAATCAAATTTGATACACTCGTAGACAGTCATAAGAAACGATATTCAGAAGTTTCAAGGTTGCAGTTCTTACAATAGTGCAGAAAATCAACTATATATATATATATATATATATATATATATATATATATATATATATATATATATATAAAAGGTAAGATGTTTGTGTGTGTGTCTGTTTATCTGTCTGTATGTCCTTTATACAAATCCACAATTTTTATCCGATTCTCACCAAACTTCACATAAATATTCTTTAGGCTAAGTCTGAGCTCCAGGACCATGGATTAGTTTTAAAACTTTCATTACACTTGAGCAACACCGGGCTATACTACTAGCATATATATATATATATATAATGTGTGTGTGTGTGTGTAATTGAACAAAAATTCTTTTTTATACATGTTTACTTACAGACAACTGACAAGGTACTATGATTAAACTTTTTATTCATTTGTACAAGTATGTTCTTTTCTAGACGTAGTGTGTGAAAATTTTATATCAGAGCACTTTTGAATATTTTAGCCATCATCAATGTTTTTTCTTTTTCTTAACTGAAAATATATATATTGTATGTATTTCTGTCTATAAAGATGAGAATGTTTTTATTTTATTTTCCAAACATGATCAGCACGTTGTGGCCGTGTTCATAGTTAATATTGCGCTGGCGTTGTCTTTCAATTTTAGACATTTTTTTATATGTGGATTTTAGTTGTATTTTCTACAAATTGTGGACAGCCACGATCGTCAACGTTCTGAAGGGACACAATACACACAAGAACCGAGCTCTTCACTCAAGGAGGGTACATTATTCTCGTTTTTAATCTATAAGAGAGCAGATTATATCTCATTGTTTCCACTCCCACCATTACTGAACTTTCTTCAGGGCGTTAGCGGTCATGGCTCTTCACGATTTCTTGTCCTTTATAGCTCTTAATTCTTTTTGTTAGCTGTCTTAAACCTGTTCTGTTATCCACTTACTCTAGCTAGGTTATGCGTTGTTTTCCTGTGTCCCTCTCGCCTTCAATCTGACATTTGAGTAACAAATTTTTTAAGCCCACTTTTTTCATCATTTGCGTTAGAAACTTCAGCTATCTCTTTCTGATAAGTCTAAACGAACATTTTCTTTCCATTTTTTTTTTTCTAAAATTTAGTCGTTGCTCACATGTAGATCCATGGCATTCTCAGCATCCTTCTGTATAATCAGATTTCTCGTAGTTGTGACTATGCTAATAGTTACTTCTGAAGGAAACCTCTCACTTGTGGAATTCTCTTTCGATTTCTTGCTTTTCCTGACAGCCACGATGTTCTTGTGCTTCTTGTTCTTGTTGGGGGATGAACATAAATGAATTAAAATAAGACAAGTGTATTTTAACACATCTAAATATAATCTATCTAAACTTATTTATAAATGGAACTTTGTGTGTGTGTCCGTTACCTATAGACTCCGAAACGGCTGAACCGATTTTAATGAAAATTGACACAGTTGTACTATAAGCGTCTGCGAGTGTTCTTAGCTTAGTTTTGTGTCCAGGTACTCCCGATAAATATCGAAAATCGATTATCGAAAATATCGGGTTATAGGAGTGGTCCGATTTTAATCAAATTTGATACACTGATAAACAAAGGCATAAGAAACGATATACAGAAGTTTCAAGGTTGCAGTTCTTACAATAGTGCTGAAAATCGGTAATATATATATATATATAAATCGATATCAAGAAAACAAAATTTGACTTACATTCATTCATTTTTCTTTCAGTCTACGGTTTCGCTTTAACTGGAAACTTTTTAGTCTTTCGTGCCAACGTCTAAAGAGTCTGAGCTCCAGAACCATGGATTAGTTTTAAAGCTTTATTTTACACCCGACCAACGCCGGGCTATACTGCTAGTAAGAGAATAAACTTGATTCATTTACTGCTTGTGAAGAGCAACGATTACTTGGATTTAATCGATGAGTTCCATGTGTGTGTGTGCTTATTCCCATGTTGGAATCAGAAGTGTCGCGGTCACAACTAGCAGATAACTGAACTGTATTTTGAGTTAACTTCCTTGATAGGGGAAAATAAGTTAGCACCCGCCCCCAGATATTATCATTATTTATTATTTCTACTATTACTACTACTATCATCATGTATATACACATTTCCTTCCTAGTCCCAACCAGACACCTAAGATCAGAAATGGCTTCATGACATTTTCGCCTTATCTCTTTTCTAACAAAAAAAAAAAAACAAAACAAAAAGAAAACCCTAACATCACACACATTTTACCTAGAAAAAGATCTTCGTAATGTGCAAGCTGTGCTTGTGAGTGCAATTTTTTAAAAATTGTATTTCTTTAAAAAAAATGATAGATGGAATCCCTTCAATGAGCTGAGCGGACCCTTTTTTTAATCAATCCGAGGCTTCAAACTACAACTGGAATGATGTCCTCATGTGACATATCTTTAGATGATACTAGCAGTATAGCCCGGCGTTGCCCGGATGTAATGAAAGCTTTTAAACTAATTCATGGTCCTGGAGCTCAGACTCTTTGGACGTTGGCACGAAAGACTAAAAAGCAATAGTTGTTTCCAGTTAAAGCGTAACCGTAGACTGAAAGAAAAATGAATGGATGGGAGTCAAATTTTGATATCAAATAAGTTTTTTTCGTCGTAAACTGAATTTTGAAGGCTAAATAAGTCCTCTGAGTAAATGGTATCATGGCTGAGACTAAGAAGTACAATTATATCTATTAGAGCCAAACCCGAAGCAAAACCTAAAATAAAAGGGCTGAAAAAAATTAGACATACAGGCAGACACACATACATACATACACACACACACACACACACACACATCTTGCATTTTATATATATATATATATATATATAATCAATTTTCTGCACTATTGTAAGAACTGCAACCTTGAAACTTCTGAATATCGTTTCTTATGTCTTTGTCTATGAGTGTCAAATTTGATTAAAATCGGACTACTCCTTTTATAACCCGATTTTTTCGATTTTCGATATTCATCGGGGTTACCTCGACACAAAACCTAGCTAAGAACACTCGCAGACGCTTATAGTACAACTGTGTACATTTTCAAGAAAATCGGTTCAGCCGTTTCGAAGTCTGCATGTAACGGACACACACAAAGTTCCATTTATAAATAAGTTTAGATGATATTATTATAATACTATTAACCACAACCTCTTCCTCCTTGTCAATTACAGATCTACCAATAATTTTATGTTGCAATATGTACTTTTTAGCTCATGACCATTCCCTGACAGATTATTCCACTTTCCTTGGGTCCTGGGCATGACGGTAAACTGTATCCGGCAGCAAGACCTCTGATTGGGAGTTTGTGAGGAACATGGAACCACCTCTTAATTGTTGTAGTTCTCAGGTCCACCCTGACCTGGGGTGGTAGCACCTGTTAGAATCCCAGCTATGGGTAAACTGGGGTCAAAACAGTATGAAAGTATAAAAATAAACTTTTATAGAAAAATATACATGTTTAAAGGAAAAATACTACCAACAATACATTTTTAAAGATAAAATTATTACCATAACACATTTTTTGAAGGAAAAAAAATTCTGAGCAAAACATTTTTGAATACAAAATTAGAAGACATTTTCAGTTTTTTAAAATAAAATAAAAAATTCATTAAAATCTGACTAAATCAATCTTCTCATAACTGAACAGTAAAACCCTACCTTTTTGGCATTCATTTTTTTTTTTTTTTTAACCATATCACCCCGAGCAAGGCGGTAACGCCACTGATGTGCAGGGGGCTACGTAAGAGTGAAAAGATTGGAAAAGAGAAAGCCGGAAACCACATCCTAAACAGGAAACAAGGGATGAGCCTCTTCACCCGTTAACCCACAAAAGTAGATATGCCATGAAACAAAACTCAAATTCTACTTTTCTTATGACTGTCTTTAAAAATACCGAAATGCCCTCAACAGATTGTTAGATCACAAAACATGACTTAACTTTTCACTACAAACAACTTTCCCTCGTTATTACATTTTTCGTCTCTACACCCCTCTCTCGTTCTGTTTCTCTCCCTGATGTTCAATACACTTATGGTTTAATAGAATTTGCGAGAAACACGGCATACCTAGGTAGGTACAAGCGTGTCTCGCTAAAACCTATTACAATTGAGTAGTGAGTTCGTCCCTCACTCGATACTGTATACTTTCGGCGTTGTGCCAAATCTATGCTGCGCTTAGAAAATCACCATAGATGGGTGCAACCGTATTAATATATAGTTAATAATATTAATTTATAGTTGGTTAGCAAGCTAATCTCAGTGTTCATTATCATCACCCTCGATATATCTCATTGGTGGCCTTGCACCAGTCAATGCTAAATTTGGTAAATACCGCCTCGTCGTTAAATGCTCGTGTTACAAAAGTTCATGCTTTCAGTATATTTGTTTTGGAAATAATCAATTTGTATATAAATATATTTCTTTGTAGAAATGAAAAGATAAGTTATGTAATTCAAAATACACATTTATTTTGGATAAATTACATGAGTTCTTTGCTGCACAATATTTTTTATCTAAATGTGAACGGTTTGCTCGCAATGAGGCACTCGGGATGTATGCAGCCAGTGAATACTTTGTGTGTGGCGGTTAGTTTTTTTTTTCCCCTAATGCTATGTGAGTGTCTGTGCGTGCCTGAGAGAAAGAAATAGTAGCAGCGGTGAGGTTGTTCTTACTAGTCTATCAAAATCTGTCGTTCGGCGACCGGCTTGTAGAAACTGATTGAAAGCAGACGGTATCGACAGACAGAACGAGTTAGAGCAATCTGAGGTTAAAATTCGTGTGGCACGATTTGGAAAAACATTTAACCGGTTACTATATTTTTACTAAAACTAGCTTAGATGTTGCACACAACCAAAAGTAGAAAGCATCTACTAGTTATCACCTCACTAGGTGATTCCTACTCTTAGCCTTGTGCCCCACATCTAAGCCATGCTTAATAAATATAATCAACCAATTACTGATTTTTATTGTAATTTATTTTAGTTATTCAAAAATAGCGTGATGGCTCAAACATAGATAAAATTTACTGACAATAACTTAATTCAAAATCTGATTCGCTGAAAAACAAAATGGAAATAAAAAAGGCGCTTATACTTAGGGATGTGCAGGAGAAATTGCGGTACTGAGTTCGAATTCTAGTCGAATTCCTTGCATTCACTTTCGCGCAAATACCCTTGGGAAAGATATTAATTCGTCTCTTCCCTCCAGTTATAAGTTAAATAACAGAACATATTGGATTTTATAGCCTTGGCTGACAACCAGTCTACCGCAGAAAGTAATAGCAACCTACTGCGGGATAATCTTCTGTCCAGTCAGTCATGTCTCTTTCGAGATATGATCACCCAAACGTATATCACGTATGGCACTTAACTGGCTTAGATTTAGAATCAATTAAAATTTCCAGGAAAATGAGGAAAGAGGGCTTGGAAAATTTAATACACACAGCTTATTGAAAGGAAGGAGGAGAGGAAAACCGTATAACTTACCAAACTAACTTGTGGAAATAGTTGGTAGAACAGATTAATAAAAATACAAATTTTACTAAGAGCTACAAAGGAGAGGAGATTGTAGAGAGCTATGATCGTATATGTCCTGAAGAGCGTGTCTTCACAGAAATTTCTCTTCTGGTTTTCCTGCTATTCATCTCAAGGTTCTTGACAAAATCTAAAGAAGGATCTGCAATGTAATCGGTCCTGACTTGGCATCTCAACTTCAGTCACTTTCTTACCGGCGTGACGTAGTTTCCCTCTTTCTTTACGAATATTTTCGGAGCAACTGCTCTGACGAGCCCCCCCCCCCTCCCAGGTGTTCAAACAATATGAATTTGGCATCTTGGTCACACCCGTTTAATGTTGAAATAGCTAAATACAACCGTCTCTTTTTTTTTTTTTTTTTTTTTAATCATATCACCCCAAGCAAGGCGATAATGCCACTGATGCGCAGGGGGCTATGTAAGAGTAAAAAGATTGGAAAAGAGAAAGCCGGAGACCACATCCTAAACAGGGAACAAGGGATGATCCTCTTCACCTGTTCAATAGACGTGGGTGGAGTGTGAACCAGACGATAGTTTCTTTCTTCACTAGAAGAGTTTTACTAATTATATAGAGGAGGATACATGTTTGATTTTTACTAAAGCTTTCTTTTCTTGCCCTTCTCGCATGTAGAACTCCCTTCCGTTTACTTGCTTCCCTGATTGCTAAAATCTTTAAACATTAAAATGCAACGTCAGTTGCCATTTTCATGAAACTCGTACATATTTTTCCTTTTCTCAATCCTCTCTCGGTCTTGGGTATGACTGTAGACTGCATCCGGTAGTAACGCCTCTGATTTGGAGGCTGTGAGGAGCATGGAACCACCTCTTAATTGTTAGGGTCCCAGCTATGGGCAAATAGTTAACTCCCAAACTGGAGTTAAAACACTATGAAAGTATAAATATATACTTTTATAAAAGCATATACGTAAAAATGAACTTTTATGGAAAATATACATTTTTGAAGGGAAACAATTATTACCAGCAATACATTTTTGAATACAAAACTAGAAGACATCTTCAGTTTTCTAAAACAACAAAAAAAATTCATTAAAATCTGACTTAATCAACCTTCTCACTATAACCAAACATTTCAAAAAAATCTTAAAACCCTACCTTTAGATAACCCACAGGGGTTGGTATGCCGTTAAACAAAACTGAAACTCAATCCTCTCTATACTATGTCCTTTCCCTCACTGTGTCATAGTAGCATTCTCGCCTTGCTTGGGGTGAAATGATATAAAAACATGTACCGCGCAGAAATACCTCCCACATCATGGTAAAAACATGAATGTCTTACCATTATCTGGGAGGTATTTCTGCTGCACCATGTACCAATTTAACTATCAGCTTAGAGCCATAATCTTTCAGACGAACTGTTTTACTCTTTTATGTGTTGTCTTTTCAGGATGTAAGCAATCATGGCTATCCACATCTTCCTGCCCTTGTAGCTATTTATAAGTTGTGTCCTTTTATTTCTAAAAAAAACTAGTTTTGTCATTCATTTACTCGAGCTTGTCAAGTATATTACGCGCTGCTTTCTTTATGTCCCCCTTTCCCTTAACCTGTCCTTTGAGTATCAGATTTTCCAAGCCTTCCTTCCTCTTTACGTTGCCCAGCAATGACAATTGCCTCTTGCTAATGCTGTGTATAGGTTTCCTATTTATTTTCATTTTCTCTAAAATCTATTCGTTGCTCACATGTTTAGTCTAAGGTAAACTCAGTATTCTTCTGCAGAACCACATTTGTGTTACTTCAAGTCCTTTATTTTTGAGATTATTCAGCATTTGCTGCCATATAGGAAGACAGACATCACGTAACAATTCAATACTTTTTGTTTGCAACGATTTTTTTTCTGTTTCTTAATACTCTGCTTGACTTTCAGAATTCATTTCAGTGGTACATTCTCCGTCCACTGTTAAAAAAAAAAAAAAAAACTTCCCAGATATTTGAATTGTTGTACTTGTTTGATGTTATCATCCCCGGTCTGTAATTTGCACTTTGGGCTCATCCTTTTGCTGATAACCATGCATTTCTGTCTTCTTGTATGACATGCTTTGGGCGATCATGTCTCTTTCGAGACATGACTGACTGGGCAGAAGGTTATCCCACAGTAGGTTGCCATTGCTTTCTGCGGTAGACTGGTTGCCAACCAAGGCTGTAGAACCCTATCTGTCTTATTATTTAACCCATAACTGGAAAGAAGAGACAGATTAATACCTTTCGCAAGGGTGTTTGTGCGTTAACGAATGCAAGGAATTTATCTCGAATTCGAACTCTGCACCCCGATATGTCGATCAGAGTCGATATCCACTGCACCACAATGCACATCCGTAATTTTTTTACCCATGCCATAAAACAAATGACAATATTTAAGTAATTTTGCAATTGGTTTTTAAATTTTAATGCTCCTAAAACAAAACTGTTCTTTTAACCACCATAAACAAACTTTTCTGTCCTCCATCAGAATGACTGACGAGTCTGCTGGAGAGCAACACACTGGGCCATCTTGGCCTCATTTTATTCAACCGACCTCATGTGGAACGGCTAAGTCGAATCTATAGCTGCGTCTACTGCAAGGAAGTTTGAGTCACTGTCCCGTACCAGAAAGTTTTTTTTCTTTCGTCATAATCCATCTTACACATTTATAAATATACGATTCGTCCGTGCATTAAATATTGTTGCCATATCTGGTCGGATACTCTTGCTATTCATCTCGAGGTTCTCGTCATAATGCATCTTACACATTTATAAATCTACCATTCGTCCGTGCATTAAATACTGTTGCCATATCTGGTCGGATACTCTTGCTATTCATCTCGAGGTTGTCGTCATAATCCATCTTACACATTTATAAATCTACCATTCGTCCGTGCATTAAATACTGTTGCCATATCTGGTCGGATACTCTTGCTATTCATCTCGAGGTTCTCGTCATAATGCATCTTACACATTTATAAATCTCCCATTCGTCCGTGCATTAAATACTGTTGCCATATCTGGTCGGATACTCTTGCTATTCATTTCGAGGTTCTTGACAAAATACAAAGAAGGTTCAGCTATGTAATTGATCCTGACTTCACTCGTTTTCTCACCGACGTGACGTGGCTTCCCTCTCTTTTCGACAAATATTTTCGTGCCACCTGCTCTGACGATCTTTTTTTTTTGCTTTAGTGCCCCGACCACGTGAATTTAAGCGTACTACTAGATTAGCATCCGGGTCTCATCCTTTTACCGCTGGAAGAGTTAAATGTAACCGTCTCTTCTACTCCAACAGTTACTTTTATGGCACTTCTCGTTTGTAGAATTCTCTTCTGTTTACTTGCTTCCCAGATAGTTAAAATCTTTAAAAATTTAAATGCAACGTCAATTGCTATTTATCTTCTTGAATCGTCGTCATCTTTTATCATATTCGTATCACCCTGCGCACTAGTGGCGGTCCTTGCTTGGAGTGAAATTATTAAACAACAAATAAAAAATACAGTGTACTTATCAAAAATAATGCTCCACGTTTTCCTGTTTTAAGTTTAGCGAGTGTACCCTGCCGTCAAAAATGACGGCAAAATATTTGAGAGCATTATATACGCATCGTTCATTCAGCAATGAATTAGAACACTCAACTATTAGGCGTGAATATAATGATAATGTAAACGCTAAAAAGTTTGCCTCTTTCTACCGAGAGCCCATACCTCAGAGGTAGAATTGCCGACTGACGCCAATTCGGTCGAGTTTCAATCCTGGGTAAAAAGCAATCGGATGTCTAACCGTACTGATGAGCTGTGATACAGCGAAACAGATCTGTCTGCGGATGACATATAGTCTTGACTCGCATCCTTTTTCATGATAACCCTTGTATCATGTTCATCTTCCTTTACACTCCCCTCTCATGCAGCCCTCTTCATACCTGTATTCTCATCCTGTTCTTACTCATTCTCTTGTTCCGCTTTCTCATCTCACATCTTCGGTAACCCCCTGCGCACCAGTAGTAGTTCTGCCTTGCTTGGGGTGAAATGATTAAAATTATATATAAAACGATCTTTAGGGAGGATAGTTCTTGAGTTCTTTTTCTTAAATGCCATGTACTTTAAGTACTTAGACAATCATGGTTTTCTTCATATTCCTTTTCTTAATTAGTAAATTACTGTGCCTTCTTGGAATTATAGTAAAGTGGTTACTTATTGCCTTCTCTGTGATTTGGAACTTTTTTTTTCTTTCTTAGACTGGTTGTTGCCTAAGGATAGTGTACAGTCTACCTTGTTAATTAGCCAATTCTTGGTGGTAGAAAATACTGAATCAAGCCTGTCTACATCATGGCGAAAGTGAACGGGATAGACTGGACATTTATAGATAGACTCTCTCCCACCGGCGCGACGTGGCTTCCCCGTGTCTCTTCTATAAATACTTTCACGGCTTCTGCTCCGATGAACTTAGATCACTGGTGCCCCGTAAATACGAATTTGCACGAGATACTAGATTAGCAACTAGATCCCACCCTTTTACAGTGAAACCGATAAAATGCAACCGTAACTTCTACTCCAACAGTTTCTTTCCTCGCAGTTAATTCTCTTCTACGCGATTGCTTCCCCGACGGCTACAATCTCCAGGAGTTTAAATGTAAGGTCAATAGACACCTCCTAACACACTAACCTGCTCCCATTCTATCAAACATTCTTCCCATCTGCCCAACCCTCATCCTCACTATCCTTACTCATCTGTCACCTTCCTCCTGACATTCCCTATGTCTAACCACTCCTTCTCTTTACATTCCCCTATGTAGCCCCATGCGCAATAGTGGCAGTGGAATGCCTTAATTGGGGTGAGATGATTAAAAAAAATTGAATTGAAATATTAAATTAAACGGATAATATTTTTTGTACACTAATTTATTTGAACTGTTATCTAGATTTGACTTCTTGTTTGATTCTCACAGTTTGGATTCGTGTGCGTGTTCGATTTGTAATGTAACTTTACTGACTTGGCCCAATTAAGTACGAGTGAGAAGAAAGAAAAAAATTTAATTTTTTTGAATAATTATAATATTTATACCACTAGTGAATAAATTTTAAATAAAGTGAGTGAGCTATATCGCTTCTTCAGCAATGAATTAGAACACTCTTAGCTATTGGGCGTGTATAATGATAATATACACGCTAAAAAATCTGCCTCCTTCTATCGAGAGCCCGTAGCTCAGAGGAAGAATCGCCGACTGACGTCAAATCGGTCGGGTTTCAATCCTGGGTAAAAAGCAATCGACTGTCTAATCGTACTGATTCGCTGTGAAACAGATCTGTCTGCGGATGACGAGATATATATATATATATATATATATATATGATTTTAATCATATCACCCCAAGCAAGGCGATAATGCCACTGATGCGCAGGGGGCTACGTAAGAGTAAAAAAATTGGAAAAGAGCCGGAAACCGCATCCTAAACACGAAACAAGGGATGAGCCTCTTCGCCTATTCAATAGACGAGGGTGGAGTGTGAACCGGGCGATAGTTTAGTCTATCTACTCCAATTGAAAAAAAATAAAGAAAAGATTGGAAAAGAGAAAACCGGAAACCGCATCCTAAACAGGAAACAAGGGCCTCTTCACCTGTTCAATAGAATGTACATGAAACATGATTAACCAATGAAAATCAAACACAAAAGTAAAAAGACCAAAATTTCTTCTTCTCCATTTCTCATTCTTTGAAGCTTTTATGAAAGAGAAAATTGTTGGACTGATAAACGTTTACCTTTTGTTCTTTGTCATCATTAGATTCCGATTCATATTTAATCTATATTTAATCCCAACTTTGTTTTTTATATATATATATATATATATATATAAAACAATGTGCATACCCAAAAATGAAAAATATAAAATAGCGACAATTTACTAATCGCACGCTCCGTGTGTGTGTGTGTGTGTGTGCGCGCGCATGCATATAAAATCTTCATAACTGTCTCTTCATGTAAACAGAAATAGTTACACACTTGCGCTCTCTATCTATCTATATATATATATATATATATATATATATATATATGAGTGGGAGAAAAGGTGATAGATATTTATATTGAAATCAACATTGTATAGTGATTGCTATTTTCACACCTCCAGCATTCTTCATACTACTAGCGCACGCACACACACACATATCTACATGTGTACGTGTATTAGTGAGTGCAAATGTGAATCAATAAATACATGGGCTAACCCTATCAGCCAAGTGTGTGTGCGTGTAAGCTATTGTTTAATGAAGGATTCTACCCGAACAAAAATAACATTACTAATTTGCATGAACACTACAAAAGTACATTTGCCTCTCCAGAAATTTCAAGGTGGGCAGTTCTCATATATTATGGGAAAACCAATTTTATTCAGATTACATATTCCTCGTAAGAAAAAATTCTATCTATGATTATGCAAAACAAATCAAGTATTAAGTGCATCACAGTGTTACTAATGCCACTTTTAAATGGTTTGTCTAATAATATTGACACAGTATTTGACTGTACATCTTCAATTTAATTGAAAGTTAAGTTTTATTGTATTGAACTTTGATTTTAAGGAACAAAAGAACCCCAAAAATTATGAAAAATAAATAAAAAGATTAACATATTGTAAAAACATTTAGTAATTCACACACACACACACACACACACACACACAATAACATTTTTTATTTACATACCCTCTGTTTCCCTTGTCAGTTAAGTGCCATATGTGATTTGGGTGATCATGTCTTGAAACAGACATTATCTGACTGGGCAGAAGATTTTCCAGCAGTAGATTGCTATTACTTTCTGCAGTAGACTGGTTGCCAGCCAAGGCTATAGAACTCAATCTGTCCTGCTATTTAACCCACAGCTGAAGGGATAGGTTATGGATTAATAACTGTTGTATCGCCGAGGTGGATACGATACACAGAGAAAGTGTGCTGTGGTATTATTTGGCACAATATCTGGTGCTAGACGGATATAAACAAAACAGTACAATAATTACAATAACAGACAAGACAGAACTTACATCACAGAGAAGAGGGTGTGTGTGTGTGTGTGTGTATATATATATATATATATAGCCCTAAACAATACTGATGTCATTGTGCAAACTCGAGGAACCTTTCGTCCAACACTTTTCAAAGGTCTTCGTTGGGGTTATTGTTAATAATAAAGCTAGACACAGGGGGAAAAAAACAAAAGTTTACTTGCAAAAAGGGGAAATGGAAGAGCTCGTTTAAAAGTAAATTTTAGTCAAAATAATTAAAATCTAAGTAGGGTGTAACTACACAGCTCCACAAGAGTGATAAAATTGAAAATATATATAATCCTACGTCTATGGCACGACTCGGAGTGTCATGCGTTATGCAATCATCAGGTGCATATTTCAAACTGACAGTTTAATAGATTTGAATTTAAGTTTCACTCGAAGCCCAGTTCACACTCCACCGACGTCTATTGAACAGGTGAAGAGGATCATCCCTTGTTTCCTGTTTAGAAGGTGGTTTCCGGCTTTCTCTTTTCCAATCTTTTTACTCTTACGTAGCCCCCTGCTCATCAGTGGCGTTATCGCCTTGCTCGGGGTGATATGATTAAAAAAAAAAAGTTCTTAGGAATTGAATTTTCTTAAAAAAGCAGTAACTTTATTTAATTCCTTTAATCTTGTTATATTCTATTCGTTTGTGGGCGTATGATTCTACAGAGGCCTGCAACTTGGTAGGGCCCTTTTTGCTCTGGAACCTTAAGCTTCGATTTATGTAACACCAGACTTTACCAAGACGACGGATTGATAATTCTCTGCAAAACTAATCCACAAAGAACGGATAGATTCGCAAAGGATCTAATAAAATTTTTCGACATCTTAATATTACTACCGTAACTAACGCGTAAATTTCTTAATATTACCTTCGACCGAATACTAAGGACTCTCATAACCATACATACATACAACAGGGAATCAAATCACCTCCCCAGAGAATCAACAACCTACACAAATTCATCAATTTCATTTAAGTACCAATTCTAGCAATAAGAAAATTTTTGAAAATTCTAAAATTAAATACTTTAGAAAAAAGTAAACACAACATTCCTTATAAAGATCACAAATAATTTCATAAACCACCCACAATACAGATTATTAATCCTTTCAAAAAACTACATACTTAGAATTAGAAAAATTATCCTTGAAATAATTCCGCATTCACTAAAAATGCCTTGGGCATGAACCAATGGAAGAACACAGCTGAGGCAATTGATTGGTTCACAAAAATAAAAAGGATTACTTTCATCCAGTTTGATATTTGTGATTTCTATCTGAAAAACATAACTGTAGTTTTTAATTTGGTTAAAAATTACTATCCTATCAGCAACCAAGACATCAAACAATCCCAAAAATGTATTTTCTTTTATAATGAATGCTTGTGTACTAGGGGAAAACAAAAGATTTCTACATCTTTATGGGAGGCATATGATTTTGAAGAAGCCGGCAATTTGATAGAACTCCTTTTGCTCCGAAATGTTAGGCACATTTTTAACTTACATAGCACTGGAATTCACTAAAACGGACTGATATTCCTCCGCAAAATTAATCCCCATTAACAGATAAACTCAGAAAGGATCTACGCTAACTGAAGTCGTAAATCTCTTAGATGTTACCTTGACCTGAGCAAAGGTTGGTACAAACTGTACACTAAGGACTCTCATAACCATACATACATACATACAACAACAGGGATTCAAATCACCTCCCCAGAGAATCACTAACAACCTCCATAAATCTATCCAATTTCATTTAAGTAACGGATGTGCGTTGTGGTGCATTGGATATCGGCTCGGAACAAGAAATCGAGGAGCCGAGTTCGAATCCCAGCCGAATTCATTGTATTCACTTACGCGCAAATACCTTGGGAAAGGTATTAATCCGTCTCTTCCTTCCAGTTATGAGTTAAATAACAGGATAGATTGGATTCTATAGCCTTGACTGACTGAGCAGAAGATTATCCCGCAGTAGGTTGCCATTGCTTTCTGCGGTAGACTGGTTGCCAGCCAAGACTATAGAACCCAATCTGTTATTTAACCCATAACTGGAGGGAAGAGACGGATTAATACCTTTCCCAAGAGTACTTGCGCGTAAGTGAACGCAAGGAATTCAACTCAGCTCCCCGATTTCTCGTTCCGAGCCGATATCCACTGCACCACAACATCCACACTAAAAAATCTTCAGCAAAAACGCTGTTTAAGTCAGAGTTGCGTTAAAAACGGATAAATATATTTCACAACATAATACTATGAAATCAATAAATGTCTGGTCCGCATAAAAAACACCCGTCACCTAACTAATAGCAAAAAAGACCCTTCTAAAAATTATTGCAACAGTCGAAAAAAATAAAACTTGCCCATTGAATGGCCAATGTATATCCGAAATTATTGTTTATAGAGCTCGAATTAATTCGGATGATAATGATGTGAAATTTTACCTTGGAAGCACTTCTAACAGGTGAAAGATAAGATTTAACAACTACATGTCTTTTTAAAAAAACTGTAAATACAGCAAAAGTACTTCTTCATCAGACATTATTGGAAATTAAAAATCATCAACAACAACACAGTTATTAACTGGAGTATCTAAATCTGTCTATCTAAATTTACTTATAAATGGAACTTTGCGTGTGTCCGTCACCTATAGACTCCGAAACGGCCGAACCGATTTTCTTGAAAATTTACACAGATGTACTATAAGCGTTTGTGGGTGTTCTTAGCTAGGTTTTGTGTCGAGGTACTCCCGATGAATATCGATAATCGAAAAAATCGGGTTATAGAAGGAGTGGTCCGACTGTAATCAAATTTGATACACTCATAGACAAAGACATGAGTAACGATATTCAGAAGTTTCAAGGTTGCAGTTCTTACAATAGTGCAGAAAATCGATAATATATATATATATATATATATATATATTATATATAAAGGCAAGATGTTTGTGTGTGTGTTTATCTTCCTGTATGTCTGTTTTGTTTTTTTTGTTTTTTTTTTCAGCCCTTTTATTTTAGTTTTTGCTTCGGGTTTGACTCTAAATAGGTATAATTGTAGTTCTTAGTCTCAGCCATGATACCATTTACTCAGAACTTATTTAGCCTTCAAAATTCAGTTTACGACGAAAAAAACTTATTTGATATCGACACCAGGAAATCAAAATTTCACTTGCATCCATTCATTTTTCTTTCAGTCTACGGTTTCGCTTTAACTTGAAAGAACTATTGCTTTTTAGTCTTTCGTGCCAACGTCCAAAGAGTCTGAGCTTCAGGACCATGGATTAGTTTTAAAGCTTTTATTACACCCGAGCAACGTCGGGCTATACTGCTAGTCGTAGCTAAATCCGAATCTTACAATGGAAAAGCAGATAAACGTAATTTACGCCTTTTAGAAAAACTTGTCATCTTAAACCATATCAATAATCCTAATGTGCTTTAAAAAAAGTGATTTAATGAGCAAATACTGTTATAGAAAGAAATACTTAAATTTTTAGACCCAGATCGATATAGTTTTTTTTTTTTATCTTTTCTTTCTCGCTTACTTTCTACCCCCACAATATTTTAACAATTATGAATGAAACCCCTTTTATTCTCTACATTGTTTAATTTTAATTCTAAATTTTACTTTTTAATTGTAATTTTATTTAAAATTTCAATTTTTTCATCTGCATGTAATATTTGAGTAGGTATATTTTTACGTTTCATGATTTACGTTTCTTTGATTTCTACACCCAGAATTTTATTTTTAATATTTTTAATCTTAAATTTAAAATATTTATCTACATGTAACCTTAGAATATTTAAATTTTTAATCTTGTTATTAAAAAAGTAGTAACTTAACTTTATAAGATTTAATTCCCATGAATATCGAGTGAACTTACATTCAAATCTATTAAACTGTCAATTTGAAATATGCACCTGATGATTGCATAACGTATGAAACTCCGAGTCGTGTCATAGGCATAGAATAATACTTATATTTACTAATATAATACATCTCTGTGCATGCATTGAGCACTGTTTTATTAACACCTGAATAATAATGCTAAGCACATGTGCACACACACACACATATATATATATATATATATATATATAAACTTGCTTAAACATTATTTTTAATGGATACGCGAATTTAAGTAGATAATGTAATTTATAACTAAACACTATATTTATTTGCATCTTCTGACCTTAAATAATGAAGAAATCTTTTAGGAAAATATGCGTTCCTTTTAAACACAGATTTTAAATTAAGTAAAAATGTCTGTTAATCCATTCGTAACGAATTTCGTGTGTGTGTGTGTATATATATATATATATATATATATATATATATATCTTGTCTTTGCATTAGACTTTGAACCCCCGCTTTTTTTTTTCAACCGTTTCATTACATACGATTGCCGTCAAATTATATTTAGATATGAAATTTAAAATAACACACACACACATATATATATATATATATATATATATATATATTTATTCATTTACCTATTATTGAGTGTCTCACATTAAGACATAAACCTAAAATAATCCAACCCACCACCTGAGTGTGACAGGAGGGATATATATATGCAGGTTTCATTGAATAATATAGACAGTTTTGTCTATTAATTTTGTGTAGGATCCGTTCATACCGTCTGATATACTTGATGGTGATGTCGTAATTACTGTGATTTTTTTGTTGTCTTTCAACGACATCACCATCAAGTATATCAGACGGTATGAACGGATCCTACACAAAATTAAGACAAAACTGTCTATATTATTCAATGAAACCTGCATTAATGAAAAAATGCTGCCAAAATACACACAATATATATATATATATATATATATATATATATATATATATATATATATCACACATATGCATAAATACACAACGGTCTTTATTATAGAGAGGCTATATAATACATTCTTCACTACTAGACAACATAATTATTGCAAAAAATAAAATAAAATAAGGCACTGTTGAATAGCGAACATGCGGTAAGAGCTTTTATAATCGGTAGTAAAAAGAAAGAACTGAGACGACGCTACCTCAATGTTCTCTCTCCATGAGGATGAGATATATATATATATATATATATATATATATAATGGTCTTTTTTTGAGTAATTACTTACATATTTAAATTCTTTTTTTTTTTTACTGATTCATTATCATTATGATGTACTTTTTCCTGACGGATTCATTGTATTTTTTATGGCGCATCCATTACATATTTTTTTTTTCGACTTAGCCTATGCATCGAAAGAAGTGAATAGAATTTCTAAGATCATAAAACAGAATTTTTTGTTGTTTGTTTGTTTTATTTTAAACAAACACACACACATATATATATATATATATATATAATTTTTTTTTCATTTATAAACGACTTATTTCGCTACCTTGGTTTCCACCACGAGTGGTTTCTTCAGGCAATTTTTATTTTATTTTTTATTTTAATAAAAATCGCCTGAAGAAACGACTCGTGGTAGAAACCAAGGTAGCGAAATAAGTCGTTTATAAATGAAAAATGTTCTACAATATAATTGTATAGAACACTTTTTCATACAAATGTGTACTGATTTAACCCTATTAGAATCAGAAACTAAGTATTAAACAATATACTTTCAGAAAATAGGCACAATCGAAAAACAAAAACGGTTTACTTAGAATTTTAAAAACTCATTACTTTAGGATAAGAGATCTCAGAATAAACATTTTCGAAGATCAAATAAAAAAGAATATGCAGAATCAGGAATTTTGATCATTTTAAATTCTGATTTAGTCTCCCACCCATACCCAATTTTATGTACTGATGCCGTGTCTGTATAAGATTAAGATTAAATTTTATTCATTCTTGCAATTTTTAAATGACTGCGCAGAATTTTTAACCGTAATTTTACTTTCTCATTTACTTAAATTCAAATTCTTTCAAAGTCTGAAAGAATATTATACTACGATGTTTTTTAGTGTGTGTGTGTGTGTGTGTATATATATATAACTAATATAACTATTTTGTGGTCAGTAATCTTGTATATTACGTTTTTGTTTTGCTTTTGTGTTCTTGCGCATTTAGAATTGTTTGAAAAACAAAATAATTCTAAACTTTTATTTGAAAGGAAAGATAATGATACTTTATTTACAATCAAGCTGTTGTAATGAGTACTTTTAGGTACCTCCACTAAATCGATAACAAAACATAGTATGAATAAAAATGTCCCAAACTTAAAACAAACTTTTTCCATCAAAATGTTTATATTATTATTAAGAGGAAAAATGAAGTAATTTGTAATTATCTAAAAAAATTTTTTAATTCCTTTTAACATTTTCGAAATTTTATCAGAAAATTTTGTTTTGATTTGAGTTAGCGGTTAAACAAAACGTTTCGACTGTTTACAATAGAAAACGTAATGATTACATCACCCACTTTATTTTCCCCCGGTAACAAACATATTAATTTGGAAATTCTTGCAAAAATCAAATAATTGTCGGATTTTAATGAAACTTTCAGTACTCCTTCACAAATTAAATTTTTGAAATTATTTTTTTAAAATCTTGGTAAAAATATTTTTTTTACCTCTGTTACCCCCACCTCTACCTAAATCCATGAAATTTTAATAAATTTTAATTGGTGTACACTTTTTTTATTAGTTAAACTCAGGACTCATTGGGGAATATAAATCATCTATTTTTTTTTATTTTAAATTTTACAACACTATTCGAAAATTTGCTCCCGAAAGTAAAATAAAAAAATGCAATAAAACTCTGATATAACTTAATTTGGTAAGCTTTTAATCGCGGGAATAAATAATAAAAATTAAAGACATTATAGTCAGGAAAAAAATTTTTTTTTTTTTTTTTTTTTTCGATGACTAATAAAATTTTCAAAGAATTGTTTTCATTTTTTTCTTTTCATGATAACTTTAAAAAAAAAGTTATTTACGCTTATTTAAGTTAAGAATTGATGATTATTGCCTATCGAAACTGAGTGGAAGTCCATAATTAATATTATCTCGAAATAATACTGTATCAGTGAAGCGGAGACTTTATTTCCAAACCGCCATAAAAGCTCACACACACTTTTATATAAGTTCAGCATCAACTGGTTCGACTATTTATATATGCTGGTCAGTGATTCATTATTTATAGGTCTATTGTATTGTTCTAACAATTATACTAAAACTCTTTTATTTGAATAAGAAATCATGTCGGATTATAAAAATAAATTCTCTAATTACTTATAATTAGAGAATTTATTTTAAAATCCGACATAATATGGAAACTGTCGTTTGGCACGTTTCCTTCTTCAGGATTTCATCGAACTAAAATATTTGTTGTGATTACACATGAGCATGAAAGAGAGAAAATACTGATTTTAAAAATGTTTTTGTGTATGTATGTATATATATATATATATATATATATAATTGTTTCATTACTTAGTTTATGGTCATAATGAAATTAGGTCAGCGCACATTTGTATTAAATTGTACAACTTTTGAATATTTTTCATTTGTAAACGAGCTATTACGCGACCCAGGTTTCTACCATAAGTGGTGTCTTCAGGCGATTTTCAATAACTCTATTATTGAAAATTATTATTTTCTATTATTATTATTTTCAATGACTATTGTTATTGAAAATCCCTTGACGATACTACTCATGGTAGAAACCGGGATCGCGTAATAACTCGATTACAAATGAATGAAAAAAAAAAAAATATATATATATATATATAGTTTTAGCTGATTTCATTTAGTCTTTTTTTTTTACTTTCTTAGATTTTCCTAAAATAGTTATGTATTTTAAAAATTTTCGGAAAGTCTGAGGAAGTGTGAAAAAAAATTTAAACGAAATCGGCTAAACTATAATTAAAAATGATTATTCTTCATAAATATCCAATTTTTCATCTAGAGAATAGCTATTTTAACAAGGATTTCAAAACCTGTTTCCTCAAATTCAAGTAACTTTTAACTCCTATTGGGATAGGTATTCTGCAAATGAAATAAATTGAATTTATATATGGAATAAATATTTACTCCGTAAATTAAATCTACATCGATCTCTGGATCAGTTTTAATGCTCAATATTACTAGGATCCATTGAAATTATCCACCAAAACTTTTGCTCGATTTCTTACTGATATATAATAACGTTATAGTTTAACTGATTTCATTCATTTTTTTTTATTTTCAAACTCTTACATTTCCTGAAATTGTTAAGTACATAACCATTTTAGAAAAATCTGAGACAGTATGAAAAAAATAATCGGCTGAAAAAATATATAATTTTTTTTAATTGTTTAATATTATTTTTTTTAGTGGATACTTGTATTTCAGTGGAAAGTCTGAATTATATATGTACTGCTTATATATATATATATATATATATATATATATATATAGTTATATAAACTAGCAGTATAACCCGGCGTTGCTCGGGTGTAATGAAAGCTTTAGATCTAATCCATGGTCCTGGAGCTCAGACTCTTTGGACGTTGGCACGAAAGACTAAAAAGCAATAGTTGTTTCCAGTCAAAGCAAAACCGTAGACTGACACAAAAACATCTTGCCTTTTATATATATATATATATATATTACCGATTTTCTGCACTAGTGTAAGAACTGCAACCTTGAAACTTCTGAATATCGTTTCTTACGTTTTTGTCTGTGAGTGTATCAAATTTGATTAAAATTAGACCACTCTTTCTATAACCCGAATTTTTCGATTATCGATTTTCGATATTTATCGGGGGTACCTCGACACAAAACCTAGCTAAGAACACTCGCAGATGCTTATAGTACAACTATATCGATTCAACCGTTTCGGAGTCTATAGGTAACGGACACACAGTTTCATTTATAAATAAGTTTAGATTACGGAAATTAACGAAGATTAACGAAACTTGGTTATAAACAACCGACAATTTGAAATGATTTGTTTGAACATTATTTTTGATCGATACTCATATTTAAGTAGATATTCTGTTTTTAATTAAACAGTATTATATATTTATATCTACTGGCCTGATTATTTACGATAAATTTTTATTACGAAAATGTGTGTCATTCGGCAGGATTCGAACCTGCGCGATATATATATATATATATATATATATATATATATATATATATATATAATACAAGATTAGTCACAAGATTAGCAACTAGGTCCACCCTTTTACTGTGAAACCAATAAAATGTAAATGCAAATTCTACTCCCTCAGTTTCTTTTTTTCGCACTTCCCGTCTGTGGAATTCCCTTCCATTTACTTGCTTTCCTGACAGCTACAATTTCCAAGAATTTAAATGTAAAGTCAATTGTCATCTCCTGTCTCGCTAACCTGCATCTTCTCCCTCATGTTCCTTTCTCCGTTCACCCCACTCTGATCAGTATTCTCAGCCTTCTCTTACCCACTTCCTGACACCCCCTATAACCTGACACTCTTTCTTATAACCTGACACTCTTTCTTATAACTTTCCTCTTATGTAATCCCCTGCAAAACAGTGGCAGTAAAATGTCTTGCTTGGGGTGATATGATTATAAAAGAAAAAGTACAAGAAAACCAAATGAACGATGAAAATGTCTTGTTGATGTTTGGGTTTTACGTGAGCGTTCTGAAAATTTAAGTGAAAAAAAATCTCAAGAAAGAATCGTTTAAGGATGACGTGGTCAATTTGAAAAAACATTAGTTAGTAAAATTTTGTTAATATCCATCAATGATATCTATGCAAAGGAGATATGTTAAAATAAAATGTAAATGAGGAAAATAAAAAGCAAAAGAAAGGTACGCCGAGTGAAAATAAGTCACCTATAAGCATTGAAAATTGTAAATGTGTATAATTAAAATAAATTAAAATAAATGTGTATAATTAAAATAAATATCATTTACAATTTATGTATTGTTTAGGCTTCAAGAAAAATTTAAAATTCAATCAATTTTATTTAGTATTTATTTTAATATTTCCTTTTCAGTATTCAGTCAGTTAAGTGCTATACGTGATACACGCTTGGACGATCATGTCTCAAAAAAGATATGACTGACTGGGCAGAAGGTTGCCATTCCTTTCTGTGGTAGACTGGTTGCCAGCCAAGGCTATAGAACCCAATCTGTCTTGTTATTTAACCCATAACTGGAGAGAAAATACGGATTAATACCTTTCCCAAGGATATTTGCGCGTGAGTGAATGCAAGGAATTCAATTGGAATTCGAACTTGGCACCCCGATTTCTCGTTCGGAGCCAATATCCACTGACTTAAGTATTAACTTATCTAAAAAGAATAATCTAAACTTATTTATAAATGGAACTTTGTGTGTGTCCGTTACCTATAGACTCCGAAACGGCTGAACCGATTTTCTTGAAAATTTACACAATTGTACTATAAGCGTCTGCGAGTGTTCTTAGCTTGGTTTTGTGTCGAGGCACCTCCGATAAATATCGAAAATCGAAAAAATCGGGTTATAGAAGGAATGGTCCGATTTTAATCAAATTTGATACACTCATAGACAAAGACATAAAAAACGATATTCAGAAGTTTCAAGGTTGCAATACAATACAATAGTGCAGAAAATTTGATATCGATACCAGGAAATCAAAATTTGACTTACAGATTCATTTTTCTTTGACTTACATAGATTCATTCTTTCTTTCTACGGTTTCGCTTTAACTGAAAACAATTGCTTTTTAGTCTTTCGTGCCAACGTCCAAAGAGACTGAGCTCCAGGACCATGGATTAGTTTTAAAGCTTTAATTACACCCGGCCAACGTCGGGCTATACTGCTAGTGTTATAAAAAGCTACTTAATTTTTATTTTCATCAGTTTTTGTTTCACTCTCGTTTGATGAACACCTTTCTGGATGACTACTACTGTCTTCATGTCTTGCATTTCAGAGAATGTACTGTACTCGCTATGCTTGGCAATTCGGATTGGCGAAGACTATTTAAACCATATCTGGTTGCTTGTGTAGGTGGCCGTTGACGCATAGCTCTTCTGCCCTTTAACAGGTCTTTTTTGGTCCTGCCAGGTGTCTACACCACCCTCTTCACCAAGCTTGCACCCAGCGGGGGCGCCAGTTTAGTCGCCGACTACCCAACCCAGCAACCTCACGTTGAAACACAGATTCCTGTACGATCACTGAATTTAAGCAACATTGAATCTGGTCATTACTTAGATGGGTGACTTCTTGGGAATACCAAATGCTGTAAGCTTCATATTAGGTCAGACAATCTGCTACTGGTACCACGTAGCCCGGTACTACCTACCACGGTTCGAATTTTTATGTCTTAGCAAATTCGCTTTTTTTTTTTTTTTTTTGTAAATTCTGTTTCCAAACAAAATATTAACAGCAGATATTTAACTGAACGGAGAGAAGCAAATAAAAGCAAAGATAAATGATTGCATCTTTCGCCCAAAAGTGAAGATTCATTCAAATTCAGCTATCACTACGGTACCAATTTTGGTAAATTAAAACAACTATTCGCTTAAATAAAATGAAAAAAGTTCTCTCTCATATTATTTTAATTTTTCTAAAAAACTAATTTCCCCCGAATACAAAGCCCATTAGCCGCTTTTGGTAGCTTAGTAAATAAGGTGTGTGGTATGAACGCAAGAGGAAGTAGGAAGTGAATTGTTCAGATTTATGTGCTTTCTGTGCGTGAACAAGTGGTTATATATACTGGAGTCTCTCACGCCGTTTTCGATGTATGTGCAGAACCAGTCACACTTTTGGAAAAGCCGAAAAACTACCCTTTGCGGGTTTTGAATTCAGTTGTTCTTTTCGTAGACCGGTTGCCGCCCAAGGTTATAGAATCCAGTCTGTCCTGCTGTTTTCTTTTTCCATAGCTGGAGGGAATAATAAATAGATTTATACCTTCCTCAAGGGTATCATAACGTAAGTGAATGCAGTGAACTTGACTAAGTTCGAACACGGCTTTCCGGTTCCGCAATCACTTACTCCACCATTTATTTATTTATATATATATATATATATATATATATATATATATAGAGAGAGAGAGAGAGAGCGAATAAAGAACGAAGAAAAATTTGAAACGTCCAAAATATTAATTTAAAACATTTTTGTTTGTTTGTGTTTTTGTTGTGTTTGTTTGTTAGTAGACACAAAAACTTTGGCAAAAATAAATGTGATGTATACTCAAATTGGAGTATCCACTAAAAATAACGTTTGAAATATGTGTGTGGGTTTGAATGTCATAAACCATACATTTTTCGAGGAAAAGCATTTGGCTATATTTCTGAGATTAGGTATTTTGATTATTTACACTATTTACATTGTTTGGGCTCTTGACATCTTCGTGGTTAAATTCGAAATTTCAGTCATCTGAAGAAAGGCTTAGTGTACAACGGGCGAAACGTCGTGAATATTGCAACGAACATGACCAGTCTAACCAATGTAGGGTAACTATTCAAAAGCAAAAAAAAAAAAAAAAATTAGTAAATTTGTTTGTCACGTTCAAATATGTATAAGAGATTTCTGCTCCCCCCCCCCACACATAGTGCGTTGGGTAAATTGTTGCCATCTGTGAGAAAAAGAGCGCCATGATGCAATTTACTCCACCAGAAATTTGTAAACGACATTCATACCGGAAGCTTCAATAAGAACATTTCAGTGTTTGGGTGTCAATGAAAGGACAGTGCAGAGAATTCGGAAAGAGTTAGATGATATATCCAGTCAACATCATGGTGTTTAGAGTGATCACGAGTGACGGTGACGCTTTACCTCTATTCGTCTTCTCAGAAGAGGCGTACATCAATTACCTTGAGGCGGAAGTGCTGATCTGGGTCAAGAGGGTGGCTGCTGGAAAATTCTGTGTCTGGCAATAGGTCTAAGCAGCAGAACCCAGTTCTGGCTGTTGGACAATTTCTGCAACACCCCCCTTACTAACTTCCCAGACTACAACTTTCTTGATTATTATATGTGGTTGGCAGAACAAGAATTAAGAGATAACAAAAAGAGAGAAAGTAGTGTTCTGGATAAGCAAATAAAATTAGATTTAAAGAATTTCGGAAAAAAAACAAAGTAGCAGCAAACTTCGTATTCTCAAAGCTAAACCCATCTTTATCTTATTACTAGCAGTATAGCCCGGTGTTGCTCGGGTGTAATGAAAGCTTTAAAATTAATCCATAGTCCTGGAGCTCAAACTCTTTGGACGTTGGCACGAAAGACTAAAAAGCAATTGTTGCTTCTAGTTAAAGCATAGACTGAAAGAAAAATGGATGGATGTAAGTCAAATTTTAATTTCCTGGTATCGATATCAAATAAGTTTTTTTTTTCTTTTTCTTTTTTTGTCGTAAACTGAATTTTGAAGGCTAAATAAGTCCTCCGAGTAAATAGTATCATGACTAAGAACTACAATTATACCTACTTAGTCAAATCCGAAGCAAAAATTAAAATAAAACGGCTGAAAAAATACAGACAGGCAGATAAAGACACACACAAACATCTTGCCTTTTATATATATATATATATATATATATATAATCGATTTTCTGCACTATTGTAAGAACGGCAACCTTGAAACTTCTGAATATCGTTTATGTCTTTGTCTATGAATGTATCCGATTTGATTAAAATCGGACTACTCCTTCTATAACCCGATTTTTTTTCGATTATCAATTTTCGATATTTATCGGGGGTACCTCGACACAAAACCTAGTTAAGAACACAAGCAGACACAACTGTAAATTTTCAAGAAAATCGGTTCAGCCGTTTCGGAGTCTATAGGTAACGGGGCAGACATACACGCACATACAAAGTTCCATTTATAAATAAGTTTAGATTTAGATTAGATAGATTTAGATAAAAAGCTACACTCCGTGAGGAGTTTGAAACTTCTGCGCGGAGTTAGAAAACATCAATGATAATTTTGAAAAAATAACTTTGAATTAATCAGCTCACTTCATGGAATTTCAAAACTTTACTTTAATTCTGAGACGGAGCTATCATTCCAATTCCGGCCAAACGACCGATATAGGATAAAAATTGAGTTCTTCAAAATCTGTGGAACTTTAAAATCTCACGTCACGAAACCTCTCACTTTAATTTATTGGCATTTTGAAGAAATAAAATTGATTTCCTCAATTAACAAAGTTAATAAATTTACTAAGCTTGTCTTACTTTAAACTTGGTATAAATTTAAAAAATCAATAATTTAATTTTCAGTTTTCAAAAAATTTGAATTTTTAACTGTTCCTTCCTCATCCGGACACAAATCCCAATGCTGGAGGTTTAAGCACCAAATGAAGAACAGATTTTCAATCCTGGAATGACCATTATTCCAAAAGGTGTAATATGTTTCTGTGGAGAAAGTATGTCACGAGTTAGATGGGTTTCAGACACACAGACAGAATTTCTTGTTTGTTTATTTAGAAGATTTAAATTTTTAACTGTTCTCTCCTCATGCGAAGACAAATCTTAATGCTGAACATTCAAGAATCAGATGAAGGGTAATTTTTCAATCCCGATATCATGAAGATTCGAACAAGGTATATTATGTCTTTATAGAGAAAGTGTGGATCGAGTGTTAGCGCAGTTTCAGATGAACAACAGAATTTGCCGTATACTTATCTAATCTAAATCTATCTAAACTTATTTATAAATAAAACTTTGTGTGTCCGTTACCTATAGACTCCGAAACGGCCGAACAGATTTTCTTGAAAATTTACACAGCGTCTGCTAGATTTTGTGTCGAGGTACCCCCGATAAATATTGAAAAATCGGTGTATAGGAGTGGTTCGATTTAAATCAAATTTGATACACTCATAGACAAAGACATAAGAAACGATATTCAGAAGTTTCAAGGTTGCAATTCTTACAATAGTGCAGAAAATCGATAATATATATAAAGTAAGATGTTTGTGTGTCTGTTTATCTGCCTGTATGTTTGTATTTTTCTTTTTTTTTCCAGCCCTTTTATTTTAATTTTTACTTTGGGTTTGGCTCTAAGTAGGTATAATTGTAGTTTTTAGTCTCAGCCATGATACCATTTTCTCAGAGAACTTATTTAGCCTTCAAAATTAAATTTACGACGAAAAACTTATTTGATATTGATACCAGGAAATCAAAATTTTAATTACATCCATTCATTTTTCTTGCAGTCTACGGTTTCGCTTTAACTGGAAACAACTATTGCTTTTTAGTCTTTCGTGCCAACGTCCAAAGAGTCTGAGCTCCAGGACCATGGATTAGTTTTAAAGCTTTCATTACACCCGAGCAACGCTGGGCTATACTGCTAGTTTAGAAGATAAATGAAGATTTGTATTTTTAACTGTTCCCTCCTCATCCAGTATAAATCCCAATGCTGAATGTTTAAGCACCAGATAAAGAACAGGTTTTCGATTCCGGGATGAACATTATTCCAAAAAGTTTAATGTCTGCGTAGAGAAAGCGCGGCCCGAGTTAGATGGGTTTTGGGCACACGGACCAACAGACAGAATTTGTCATTTATTTATTTAGAAGATAGAAAATATGAATTTTTAACTGTTCTTTCCTTTCCAGACAAAAATCTTAATGCTAGATGTTCAAGCACCAGATGAAAGGTAGATTTTTCAATCCCCAGATTATCAAGATTCCAAAAAGGTATAATTCAGATATAACGTGGATCGAGTGTTAGTGCAGATTCAGACACACAAACCGACAGACAGAATTGGCCGTATACTTACTTAGAAGAAAGATCTGAATTTTTAACTGTTCCCTTCTCATCCGGACACAAACCGAATGCTGGATGTTCAAGGACTAGATAAGATTTTGAATCCCGGGATCACCATTGTTCTAAAAGACTGTCATATGTCTGTGTAGAGAAAGTGTGGCCTGAGTTGGATGGGTTTCAGTCACACAACCGACAGACAGAATTTGCCGTTTATTTAAGTTAGAAGATTTTTATTTTTAACTGTTCCTTTCTCATCCGGACACAAATATTATTGCTGGATTTTCAAGCACCAGATGAACAAAATCCCGGAATCACCATTATTCCAAAAAAAAGTGCAATATGTCTATGTAGTGCAAGTGTGGCACGAGCTGGACGGATTTCAGACACACGTAGAATTTGTTAATTTAGAAAATAGAAGTTTGCTAACTACAAGCAAAAAGGGCATGATGGTAAACTGCATCTAGCAGCAAGGCCTCTGATTGAGAGGTTATGAGGAGCATGCAACCACCTCTTAATTGCTGTTGTTCCCAGGTTCACCCTGACCCGGAGTGGTAGCACCTGTTAGGATCCCAGCTATAGGCAAATAGTTAACCTCCAAACTGGGGTCAAAACACGATGAAAGTATAAAAAGAGACTTTTCTGGAAATCTATACATGAAGAGACTTTTCTGGAAATCTATACATGAAGAGACTTTTCTGGAAATGTCTCTTTATGTATAGATTTCCAGAAAAGTCATATGTATATATGATGAAAAAGTACTACCAACAATACACTTTTGAAGGAACAAAATTACAATAATACATTTGTGGAAGAAAAAAATTGTCAGAATACATTTTTGAATATAAAACTAGATGACATCTTCAGTTTTCTAAAATAAAAAAAAATTCATCAAAATCTGACAAAATCAATCTTCTCACTATAACCAAACATTAAAAATACCTTAAAACTCCACATTTTTGGCATTAAATAACCCACATATGCCGTTAAACAAAACTTACTCAAACTCGTATAAAAGCAAAAAGAAAAACGGCTGTAAAAATATAGTTTGGAGGTACAAATCAATTTTGGAACTTAATAAATGCCAACAATTTATCATTTATAAAAGGAGCTTTAAAAAAATCTAGCCTAATTATTAACATGATTTATTAAACGCTACTCATTTGTAAAAGCAATGTTGTTTATGAATTCCCGTAACCTCTGTGCGATTGCATCTCTAACACTAACAACCAAAAATCACTTATTTGTCGGTTATCAAAACATACTGCGTGCGTCGATCAGCATAAAATCACCATATGATTTAATACTTAAAAATTCTAAAAGATTGTATAACACTAATCGTAAAAAAAATAAAACGCTTTTTAAACAAGAGGAACAACTAGCAAAAGCAGAATATCTTCCATGTTTTTTTTAATATATTTTAATTTAAAAAAGTAAGTTTTTTGGTGCTATCAAGACTTGTAAACCATAATGGGCTAATTAATAACATTAGATAAATATCCCTTATAAACCTTCTACATACAACATCACTTACATTTGGTACACGAACATTTAAAATGAAACTTTTCTAAAGAAAAATGTCCGCATAAAAATAAAAATAAAAACTTCGAAAGTTCAGTAGAAACACGGGCTTAAGTAGATAGCGTGTCTTCTTTTTCTTAATCAATGTCTACCGGCCCAGAAAGCTTATGAAATTAACTTTATTGATAATGGCTGATGATAACTGAAAAATCTTGAACGAAAATATTGAACGATTTTTGAGCATTTTAGAATTTTAACCCGTATTCGAGTTGATTCAATTTAAAAAAAAAAAAATTAAACGGTTGCTTAATTTTAAAATGCTAGGGCTAATAAAGAGAAAGTTATATAAAAAAAAATAACTAACCTAGTCGATTTTTTTAATATATATATATATATATATATATAAAGACAATCTGTGTGTGTGAGACTGTTCCCTATGCACGCCCACATTTTTTAAACCACGCCATTCAAACTTTCTAGGAACATATATCTACAGGGAAGCCAGGTCGACACATACTTTTTGAGTTTAAGTTCAGCAATTTTCCCTTCCGTCAATCGAGCCGATTGTTTACATTTGCACCGTAAAACATCTACGATCTAAGATGGTTGCTAAATTACGTCACAGAAATCAGATCACACGTGTCAAACGCGACTAAAATATTTTATTTTAAAAAAAAAAAAATTTAATTTTTATTCCGAAATTTTAAAAATTCATTTAGTCAACAAAAAATGTGAATATTTTCCCCGTCATTTTGAAAGAAAAGAAATATTTTAAAAAAAGGTTTTTCAAACAAAAACAAAATATGTAAAAAGTGCCAATGGTTAATTTAAGTTTTTTTTTTTTTTTTTTTTTTTTTTTTTTTTTCAGATTTAATATTTCAAGAATCGAACCTTTTAATTTTAAACTACTTAATGTAAATATTGATGGGAGTAAATATATTAAAATTTTCCTGAGAAGCCAGATTACTCGTCCCATTTCCGCAGTCCAAGGATACACTAGTAATAATTAAGCAGTATTAAAAATAAGAACATAACGAGATATCTATAGACATGGGCCGTGGACAGAGAATAATCTGCTTTATAGATAAAATAAGTTAGCTGGTTCGGAACACACTTGATGAAGGCCGAAGGGTGCAACGGTTGAAACATTGTGATAACATCAAAAATGAGGATAATAGTCCAAGTATGAATGACAACACTTTATCCGGGAAATTTATGCAGAAATAGAAAGTTATTTCTGCAGACAGTATTTTAAATGTAAATTCCAAAGATATGATTGTAGTTAATCATTATTTGACCAACTTCTAGCATTTTGCAGTTTTTTGGGGGTTTTTTTTCTTAATTTTTCAACGTTCATTTACATCATCGGCAGTATTTAAGATAAGTCTTAAAATATTAATAACATTCAATATTACTTAAATAGGCATGTTCTTCGGAGTTAATTATTTTTAAATTTGTGTAGTGAAAAAGATCCAGTTAAATATTTCTGGTAATTTTTTTTTTTAATCATATCACCCCAAGCAAGGCGATAACGCCACTGATGCGCAGGGGGCTACGTAAGGGTAAAAAGATTGGAAAAGAGAAAACCGGAAACCGCATCCTAAACAGGAAACGAGGGATGAGCCTCCTCACCCGCTCAACAGATGTGGGTGGAGTGTGAACCGGGCGATCGTTTAGTCCATCCGATCCAATTGAAAAAAATGGGAAAACGTTGTTGAATTGCTAAGTTTTAACTTAGAAATTTCTTTGCCTGGACTTTAACTAAGAAAACAAAATCAATCCTTCAATTAAGCATAAAAAGTTTTAAAATCAAGCAAAAATTCGGCAAAACAACCAAAAAAAAAAAAATGAATGGCTCACCCAGAACAGAATTCAACAGTATTAGACATTTTAACTCCAAGCCGAAAACAAAGCTACTGAACTTTGAAAAAAATATTTCTAACTTTTTCATCACAGAATGTGGAAATGGGAGGCTAGCCAATCGGCCAGCAGAGAAGAGGAAAGCATGGCAAACTAAGACAAGATTCCAGGCAAAGAAATTTCTCAGAAAACAAAATCAATCCTTCAATTAAGCATAAAAAGTTTTAAAATCAAGCAAAAATTCGGCAAAACGACAAAAAAAAAAAAAAATTATATAAAAATATTTTCATGGCTTCTGCTCCGACGAACTTAGGTCACTGGTGGCCCCTCTTCAAGAATTTACTCGTGCAACCAGACTGGCAACAAGATATCACTCTTTTACAGTTAAATCTACCAAATGCAGACCTACTTCTACTCCATGAGTTTCTTTTCTCGCACTTCCTGCCTGTGGAACTGCCTTCCGTATACTTGCTTTCCTGACGGCTACAACCTCCAGGAATTTAAATGCAATGTCAATTCCCATCTCTTATCTACTTGACTCCAGTCCTTATTTTACTTATATCCTCTTTTACTTTCTCACTCTACCTTCGCAATTGTCATCACGCCTGTATTCCCATCCTTCTCTGACACCCCTGTAACTGGTTCGTCTTTCTCTTAGCTCTCTTCTTTCTTGAAATATTACTCTTATGTAACACCCTGTGCATCAGTGGCGGTACCGCCTTGCTTGGGGTGAAACGATAAAAAAAAGGGAATAAACATACACCATTAGGATTTGTGGTGAGCCATGATCACTCACATCCTGAACGAACACGGTCCACAAAGAAAAAATACCGTTATTATAGACATTTTTCTTCTGTTTGAGTAATCTTCGATGAAATATTTTCCTGGAAGGGGTTTGATGAAATATTTGACAGAAAGTAATACTAGATTGGCTATTAGGTCCCATCGTTTTATTGTTGAAGTTGCCAGATGTAAAAAACAATAGTTGTTAAATTTTATTTGATATTGACACCGGGAAATTAACTTTTTTTTATTTTTTATTTTTTTATTTTTTTTTTTTTCGTAAACTGAATTTTGAAGGCTAAATAACTCCTCTGAGTAAATGGCATCATGGCTGAGACTAAGAACTACAATTATACCTACTTAGAACCAAACCCGAAGCAAAAACTAAAATAAAAGGGCTGAAAAAAATAGACATACAGGCAGATAAACACACACACGAATATCTTGCCTTTTATATATAAATATTATCGATTTTCTGCACTATTGTAAGAACTGCAACCTTGAAACTTCTGAATATCGTTTCTTATGCTTTTTTCTATGAGTGTATTAAATTTGATTAAAATCGAACCACTCCTTCTATTACCTGATTTTTTCGATTTTCGATATTTATCGGGGGGTATCTCGACACAAAACCTAGCTAAGAACACTCACAGACGCTGTACAACTGTGTAAAATTTCAAAAAAATCAGTATAGCCGTTTTGCAGTCTATAGGTAACGGACATACATACACACAGACAAGGTTCCATTCATAAATAATTTTAGATGTTTAAAAAAAAAAAAAAATTCTGGTCGCAACTCCACTGTGTGTTTTATACACAGATGAATAAAAACGAAGAAAATAATTGCAACGTTCAAAGCATTAATTTAGAATATGTGGTTTTCAAACTTTTTGACTTACGGACCCCTTTATATTTCCACTATAAACGCTTATGCAATTTATACATAAATTTTTACTAAAAATAGCTTATAGTTTTGCATTAATGTAGTAAAAACTGGTTTTAAGCTTACTTTAGACATAAGTGTTCAAATAAAATAAATTACATTTTGCATCAACATGCAGTATTAACTGAATTTCATGTGATGAGTTAAATTTAATTTTGTTAAGTAATTTAATCTATAGCGGGTATCTTTTTATTTCATTTGTAGTGAGGGGTAGTAGGATTCCGTAGCATGTTAACGGAATTTGGCCTTGTGGGAAGATAGCCCACTATAATTCATAAATGATTATAGATTTAAGAAAGGCAATTTTGAGTGTAAAATGACATTTATACATTTCAATCAATGTTTTACAAAATAAGTAATGCTTGAAATAAAAGTTCAACGGAGGTAAGAGTTCATAGAAGGTATGATGATCTGAAAGAAAAATGTTCATTTTCAAGTTGCCGTTTCTAAGGTCAATAAGTCAGTGAGTTGGTTTGTGTGAAATGTCTTAGAAAGGGTCAGTTAGTACTTTGAGAACAGGTGCGGAAGAAGAGGGAAGAAGAAGGCGAGCATAGTAGCAGCTTGACATAGTAATTAGTTTCTTCCTTGACCTATCTTCTCTTCCGTCTGTGCCTGTCTGTCTGGGTCCCTTTTGTCACGGCTTTTATAACAGCATTTTGGATCAACTGGCTCAACTTTCAAATTTCATCCTTGTATTTGGTTTCGGGCTTCTCATTGGCTGATAAATAAAATTGGTAATTTGATCTTTGATTAATTTTTATTTTTCAACCGGAACATCTGCGCACGACGATTTTTATTCATTTGACTTTTAGTTGTGAGAGAGCACACATCTGGTTCATCGCTTTTGTTCGGTCGGTATCACCACAAATCCGCGGACCACAGTTTGAAAACCCTTGAAGAATTTACCCAATATATAAATAAAGCAATTAGTAAGAATTATCACGAAATCATTATCTCCTAAAAAAAAAAAAAATTCTTATAATCTAAAAATATTTTCTGGCTTTATCAATTTGCAATGGGTTGATAAATCATAGCAAACGGATCAATGAATCGTATGGCTAAAGATGTACACATTTGACCATCCGTAAGATATAATAAACCTCGGGATTTTCTTTAGGACACTTCCGGTACGTAATTTCATAATCTTAACAGATTAAGTGTAAATAATATTTAAAAATCTTCCCCACTCCTATGTCGAGTGCTAGAAACCCTTTTAGCATAAGACAGCCCACCGTACGCAGAGAACACACTTAATGAGCAAATCTCGCTATATTGTGAGCCCCACCCTTTGTGCAAAGTGGTGGGTAACATGTACACAGAAAGGAAAATTGAACCCTCTCAACTTCAGAAATTCTATTAAAAGGAACAAGGAACCCATCCATCAAAAATTTTAGTAACCGCACGAAAATAATCATTTGGAATTTCCTACACAGTTCTAGAACGATATAAAAGTTAATTATAAATGTGGGTGGTGCCTCCACACCAGAGCTTTTATGCTGGTTTAAATGAATCTTATATACTCTAGGTGCGATGTGTAAATTATCGCCGTTTTATGCTTTTCATTTCGCGCATGCGCCTTGTTGGTTTTTCTTATATTGTGGACTGCACAGTATAGTAGTCAAGATGGTGGCTGCTGGAAGACCCTATGTCTGGCAACAGAACTCTGTACCATGTCACACAAGCAAGAGAACTCACTCGTGTCTGTTAGATAATTTCTGCGACCACCAAAAACAAAAAACACTTATATTCGGCTACGGAACTTCCCAAGACTGCATCTCACTTGATTATTGTGTGGGGCACAGTTGGGTGAGAGATCAACAAAAATTCCTTGTAATGCCAAATATGAACTGAAGGCAAGGATTATGTCAGCAACTTAAAGGTCGTGATTGAAGCTAATGTCGATTTTATTAAATAAATTATTTTAAAAAATTTTAGTCGTTGTTACTTGATAGGAGTACTCACAAAGCTCATTTTTTATTATCTCACCCTACGCACGACATTAAAGCCACTAATACACAAAGAGTGAGAGTGAAATGAGAAAAAAAAAGCATTGAGAACCACCAAGGAACAAGAATTAAGACGATTAACATTGCATTTGGCGGACCTGAAGGAGACTATCATCACCTTTTAAATGTGTTTAAAGTTTTTTTTTTTCAGTGCAGTCTTATCAATTACACCCTAAACTTTCCGATTGACAAAAAAAATTGGAAAAATTTCAATGTTTAAACAATTTTAGCGGGGGGTCAGTTTTTTCATAGAACGTTATAGTAAATTGATCTTCCATTTTGGAACCACTCGCCGGTACGTTATCACCACCTGTAAATTTGTTGGTCATCAGTTTGTTTGTTTTTTTTTTTGTTTTTTTTCAGTGCAATCTTATCGATTAAACCGTAAACTTTCCGACTGACAATTTCTTTTTTTAAATTTCATCATTTAAACAATTTGGAGTGGGGCTCAGTTTTTCATACAACCTTATATAGTAAATCGATCCTGTGCAATTAATATTTTTGCTTGCGCATATAAACAACTGAATCCTTTGCGAAATTTAATAAAACCATTCTTGGAGCTTCCGAGGAAGATGCCATCGTAAGAACTAAAGAAAACTTGAAAAAGACAAAAACAAGAGCAAGAACTCGTTTCCCCCACCACAAATAAAAAAAACGAAACAAAGTGATCCCAACACGAGTGGTTCCAAAATGGAGGATCGATTTACTATAATGTTGTATGAGAAACTGAGCTCCCTTAAAATTGTTTAAATATTGAAATTTTTTCAATTTTTTTTTTTTTTTTTTTTATAATCGGAAACTTTAAGTAATAATCGATAAGACTGCGCTGAAAAAAGTTAAAAAAAGAAAAACAACAAATTTAAAGGTGGTGGTAGTCTCCTTCAGGTCCGCCTAGCATTTAAATTTTTGAAGATCAAAATTGGCTAAGAAGCTGGAAGAGAGTTCCACAAATGAGAATTGCGAGAGAAGAAGCTCTTAACATAGAACTTGCATCGAACCATTTCATAAGTAAAATAACACTGATCTATTCAGTCACTTAAGTGCCATACATTACACACGCTTGGGTGATCATGTCTCTTTCGTTTAATGACTCACTAGGCAGAATATTTTCCCGTCATTACATTCTGTGGTATACTGGTTGCACACCAAAGCTACACCAATCTGTCCTGCTATTTAATTCATAAATGGAGAGAGAAGAGATGCATTAATACCTTTCCCAAGGGCATTTGCGACTAAGTGATTGCAATGAATTCAACTGGAATTCGAACTCTGCTCTCCGATTTCCCATTCCAAGCCGATATCCATTGCAGCACAATACATATCCTAGTACCAGTCTCTTCAATCAGTCAAGTGTCATACGTAATACACACACTGGGCGATCATGTCTCAAAAGAGACATGAGTGACTCGGCAGTAGATTATTCCGCCGTAGGTTGCCATTGCTTTCTGTGGTAGACTGGCTGCCAACTAAAGGCTATAAAATCCAATCTGTCCAATTATTTAACCCATAACATGAGGGAAGAGACGGATTAATACTTTTCCCAAGGGTATTTGTGCGTAAGTGAATGCAAGGAATTCGAACTCGGCTCCCCGATTTGTCGTTCTGAATCAATATCCATTATACCACAACGCTCATCCAATATTACTGCACTTAAATTCGTAAAATCGAGGTACAAAAGCGGAAAGCTTATCAGAAAACTATGACAACTACAATGATAGGCTTTATAGAAGACGTGCGTTGTGGAGCAGTGCATATAATCTCGGAACGAGAAATCAGTTCGAATTCGTTGCATTCGCTTACGCACAAATACCCTCGGGAAAAGTATTAATCCGTCTCTTCCCTCGAGCTATGGGTCAAATAACATGACATTTTGGGTTCTATAGCATTGATTGCCATTATTTTCTATGGTAGACTGGTTGTCAATCTAATGTAAGGAAAATTTTCTTCCCAGTCAGTCATGTCTCTTTTGAGACATGATCACCCAAGCGTGTATCACATATGGCACTTAGTTTCCCTGTCAGTTATGTTAAGGTGGTGGGAAATTGAATGAAGCCGAGATACCAGGTCAGGACAAATAACAATGCACGCTTTTCTTTGGATTTTATTAAGAATCGCTAAATACAGGGTGTCCATAAAATCTATATGCACTTTAAAATTTTTTTTAACTTTATTTCTACCACAAATACAAAAAAAAAACTGTAAAAAAAAAATGCTATAAAGTTTAATGTACCTAGTTTTAAGTATAGCTATTGAATAATTCTTTACCCCAAAATTTGCAACAATTTTTAGATAAGTAAAAAAAAAATTGTCAAAGGCTATTTAAAACGCATACTGTGAGAGTTTGTCCCCAATACTGCCTTCGGTTGTGTCACTCTATGGAAAACTTAAATAAAATCTCAATAAAACCTTAAAAAATATAGATGTACTTATTTCCAATCCGTTTTACAAATTATTTCTACCTCAAATAGAAATAAAGTAATAATTTTTTTATGTGCACACGAACTTTATGGACATCCTGTATAGCAGGAGCATCAGACCAGATATTACAGCAATATTCAATACGTAGAGGGTATCGTAGACTTAGGAATGTGTAAGACAGGTTCTGTCAAGAGCGCCAAAACTTAACATCTATTAAGTGTCAAGTCAAATCTTCATGATTAGTAAAGAAACGTTGTTGGGGATGTCTAAGATCGCGTCGAAGTACAAAATCATCTGTGTTAATCTCTTATTACAACAGTGTCTTGTAGTGTGTGTGTGTGTGTATATATATATATATATATATATATATATATATATATATCTTATCAAGAAGTTACTTCTTTGAATAAATAATGGAATTCAGATCCAAATCTCATGGTCAGAAGGCTAATGATTTAAATATCGTAGTTACTTGACAGGTATTCAGAAATCTATTTACTTAATCAATCATGAAAATTTGACTTTCCACTTGCTAAACATTAAGGAAAACATTTTGTAGGGTTATCAACTCACACCCTTGGTACCAACGGGGTGGGGTTAGGTAAAGCTCAGCTTGTTACGAAGTTTTGTACTATTTTTTTTATCTTTGTAGGGAAAAGGTTGTATCCACCTGTATTAGGTTTGTGAACATTTGTACGGCCCAAAATATCTTGTAAGAACGACATATTTACGTTATCAGAACTATCTATTCCACCGTTGTTGTTTTTGTTTGTTTGTTTTTGTGTTTGTTTTTTTTTAATGTAAAACTAGTCTTTTTCACGGAAAATAAGTTTGGCCATTATGGAAAACGATACCGTATATCTCCCTCGTCCACAATAAAAAAAAAATCCTCAAAATCAAATTATTCTCTAACGTCATTTGTCCTCCGTGAGTGAAACTTCTCTTTTGTCTCGAAGTAACGTGTGACAGAAAACAAAACGAAACAAAAATAAGTTTAGTAAATATCCTCTCAGGATGTACGTTTTGGTGCATTGGTTATCGGTTCATAACCAGAAATCGGAGAGCCGAGTTCGAATTCTAGATGAATTCGTTGCATTCATTTATACGCAAATACCCTTGGGAAAGATATTAAACCCTCTCTTCTCCCTTCAATTTTGGGTTAAATAACAGGAAAGATTGGATTCTATAGCCTTGGTGTGCAAACAGTCTACCGTAGAAAGTAATAGCAACCTATTGATTGAAAAATCTTCTGCCCAGTCAGTCATGTCTCTTTCGAGACATGATCGCCAAAGCGTGTATCACGTATGGCACTTAACTGACTGAAATATCCTACCCACGTCCGTGTTTTCTATCAAACCAAGGTCAGTAAATTTCAGTAAATAAAAGGCATTTTTGCTATGGAGTACTAGTCAAGAAGCCGGTCACCACTGTATTAAATTTGGTCTTGGTTGACGCTCCAAATTGTTAGTCTTGAACCAAGCTAATCTCATTAGTGCCACCTCAGCGTTGGATAATGTTTAACAAGGCTAATCGGATTTACTATTACTATCACCCCATATAAATAGAATTATGAGACGTTCATTGACCGAGCAGCTCGTGTTACTAGTTACATTTCTCTTCATTCATTGGTCATTGGTTGGGATCAAAGTTTAGTATCTGTTTTCCTTACCCCTAATGGTAATGTCAACATTAAGTTTCCTCAGAAGAAAATTTTGATTCTTAGAGGGATCTAAGACAGTCGGGTGACAAATATACGACTAGTATATAAATACTGTTGTCCTCCAATCACCTCTCTTTAATACACACATCCTAATGCGTAGAAAAGGAAAAGACTGCGCTGGTGATGAGGGGGCTTATGCCGATGATATCTGGATTCATAGCTAAGATAAAAACACTAAACGAACGAACAAAAAGTATTCTATATCGACCTGATCCAAGAAATAGGAATCAAGATTAACCTTTCCAAAACAGATCACCAGCCAATCATATTAAGGTACATGCGTATTCATTACATCAATTTTCTAGAATCGCAAAATAATTTTAATAAATTAATTTGTTATTTAACCTTACAAAATCATTTTATATCTTAGAGAAAGCCACCACGTTCACAAATAAAGAGTTCGCTCTACTTGTAAGGAAGACCAGCGAGCAAAATAACAAAGTAAAGGTATACCTCGGGTTAAGTCGTTCTCGATTATACATTGCTTGTCAAAAGAAAATATATATGGAAAAATAAAACTCAAGAAGAAAACACAGTTCAATGACCAGTTTATTATTAAAAAGCGTATTGAACCAAAAACAGCCAGAATCTGTTGTCGATACTGACGATCCACAGCCATCTACGTTCGCTGAATGTAAATATTAGTAAATTTAGCATAAATTAGTTTTTTTTTTATATGTCCCGGAAAGGGACATATATATATATATTCGTAGTAGCTAAGTTGTTTTGGCAAATGTAACCGGGTAAGAAAATCTAGCAAGTAGCCGTAATAGACCGGTACTCATCGAATGCAGTATGCTTAAGCGTAGGGTTATGCAGTAGTCGTAGTCCTAGGCGTCCCCGCCTTAGTCTGTATTTATGGCTGACACCAGCCAATCATATTAAGGTGTATGTGCATTCATTACATCAATTTTCTAGTATCGCAAAATAATTTTAATGAATTTATTTGTTATTTAACCTTACAAAATCATTTTATGTCTTTGAGCAAACTACCACGTTCACAAATAAAGAGTTTGCGATGCACTGTAAAGATTGCCAAATTGTAAATATCTACATTTATATGGACGTACACGTATTCGTAAATTCAAATTACTTTTCTGTATTATATTAAAAACTAAAGTTTATTTGTTCGTAAGCTTAAAATAATTTCTTATTGACCACATATTATTAAAAATGCATTTCTAAATAAAATGCAGAACTGGGAATGGTTATTTGTGGTTTAGCCTAGTGACAAGCAAATACGTCTCAAGTTGCCCCTTCTGGATCAAATTTACGATGTAAGTTGAAATATACCTGTATTCGCTCAAAATATCTAGGAATAAGAACAGAGCTTAAGTTTCAGACTTTACTTTGTTTTACCATTATACACTGATGTGCGGGGACTAGTGCTATCATCTTCGTTGATATCGTCAGAACGTTTCTACTGTAACAGCCTTCTTCAGATGTTTTTAATTGATAGCTTTTATTTAATCCGTTTTTGTTTTCATTATTGTCGTTATTATTCTTATATCGTCAGCAGAACGATAATAAATAAGATATTTTGTGCTCATTTTTGTGATATCTTTCCTCTCTTCCACGGACTTGTTTTGTACCCAAGAAGTGAAACTTACTTTCGGATAATTGAATTCACTCACACATTTTTTTTCTAAGTTATGGACATTATGGCAGGTTGATCTTTTTTTTTTTCCTTTTCCATTTTAGAAAATCAACATTGCACTCATTATAAAAGTTGGGGTTTGATGTGTTAAGTACTCGCATCAAAAATTAGATTAATAGCTTTTAGCAAACTTTGCGCATTTAGTAATAAATATAGTCTGAAAAATCTACACAAATAAAAATTTCGGTAGGTTTTCTCATCTTTTGAATTAGATACACTGAATACAAAATACATTCAAACAAGAATTCTAATTATGAATCACCACAAGCAAAATATGTAATTGTTGGTGTATTTGATAATTAAAAACTGTCAAAAGAAAATTGTAAATAATTACAAAAAAAGTCTACTCAGTGAATAAGATTTGGTAGATCATAATTAGTAAAATAGGTAAGTTTATATACCAGCATAATAGGCAAGGAATTATGTAGCGCCATAAGCACAAATTGTGCTAGGTCCGAATAAAACAAAATGTTTTAAATTTGCAGTTTATCGAAAATCGCAAAAAAACTACTAGACTGTATAACATATTACATCCTAATAAAGCTAAATTGTTCAGTATAATTTTCATTTGCAGCAAAGGAAGGACTTATTTGGTGACAAATGATTTCAGTAATAATGTGCTTGTGCCATTCAGCTTGTCCACATAACATTTGTAAATTTTCGGTAAATCATAAATTTCATCATGCCGTGCTATAAGGCTTTTACTGATCACTGAAATGTAATTGAAACGCTACGACTTTTAACCTAAACGTACTTTTTAAACTCGTTTCTTCAAAAAATAAGAATTTGGAAAAAATGTGTCGCCAAGTCAAACTCCAACTATCAAATTGAGTGCAATAACACTGTTCTAAAATCGACCTTCCGTAGTGGACACTAGCGTCCGAACAAATCAGTGTATTATAATAATTTACAGGTTTCCAGCCGTATTACGTTTGAATTTCGGTTCTTGTACGATCACAGAAGTTAAGCAATGTCGAGCTTGGTTAGTACTTAGATGGGTGACCACTTGCGAATACCAGGTGCTGTAAGCTTGGATGTGCGAATGATATAATACATAGCGGTTTGGAATTGGAAATCGGAGAGCCGAGTTCCAATTCCAGCCAGGTTCCAAATATTAAATTACGTGCAAATATATTTGGGAAAGGTATAAATCAACTGCTTCTCCTTCAACTATGGGTTAATTAGTAAAATTAGTAAAACGTGGATCACTAAACGGTTTATAAGCCGTAAAAACAAATCGATCTAAAAAGAATCAGACATAAACCATGTATTTGTCTATACTTTTGAGATGAGGAAGTCAGTCAGTTAAGTGCCATACGTGATAGACGCTTGGGCGATCATGTCTCGAAAGAGACATGACTGACTGGGCAGAAGATTATCCCGCAGTAGGCAGCCATTACTTTTTGCGGTAGACTGGTTGCCGACCAAGGCTATAAAACCCAGTCTGTCCTGTTATTTAACCCATAACTGGAGGGAAGAGACGGATTAATACCTTTCCCAAGGATATTGAGGTAGTATTTACGTTATTTACAATGTTCGGATCGTTGTTTACATCTTTATTGTCATATTCACGACGTTTCGACTGTTGTACACTCCAGTTTTCTTCAGGAGCTAGGGCATAGTGGATATAGTCGTTGGTTGGTTCCAGTGACTTGACCCAAAAATTTGTGAGTTCAATATAGCAGTGGTGAACAAATAATTTTGAGGGTTGAGTTAAAGGGAGATAATTATAATCCGGTATAGGCATCGCACATGGAATGCGAATGGTACCCCCCCCCAGTGCTCGAAATAAAGAGTTCTGTTCAAAATTTTTAGCACCTGAAGAAGGCCGGAGAGCACAACGGCCGAAACGTCGTAAACGTGGCAATAAAGAGGACAATAGTTCGAAGAGTGTAAATAATATAAACAATCTAATTTTAATGTTTTCTTCTCAGTTTGAAAAATCAAGTATTTTGCTTTTCATCTCTTCATCTTTTATTTTAGATGAAGGAATTGTTGAAATTGAATTATAATGTTTATTAAACTAATTTTTGTATTTTATTTTTAGCCATGGAAATATAATTCACCAGATACTAAAAGGACACATTTTACATATGAAAGGTACAGTGAAAATTTTTTATATCAAATTATCCTTTACTGTTTATATATATGTTATGGTGAACTCGCCTGTCTAGGGATAGTGAACTCTTCATACTAATATAAGTAAGATTGTAGCGAGCAGTCAGGGAAAAAAATACGAGACAACGACCTGGCAAGTTACTCTGCGTTACTACGGGATAATACAAAGTTTCTACCAGTACGTCGAACCTAAGGGACTGACTTTTGTACTTACATACAACGCACAATCTTCTGTTGTACTCCACAACAATATATATCCGAGTGAATACAGAACGAAGAAAGAATTGTTACAACGTCCAAAACATTCATTTAAAACAGTGCTCGATATATAATATATAGAGCTGTGAATATTTATTATAAATTATATTTTAGAACAAGGACATAATTTTGTTTATATATATCCACTACAAATCGTACTTTTGTTTCGACATTGAAAACCATTTTAACTACCCACACCATTTCTTCAAAATTCTAATGGTCAATACACGAGACTTGTTTCCTTATCACTAACCCCCACCAACATCCCACACACAACTGACCATATAAAAGAAAAGAGGCTTTCCATTCCTATCCATACCACCTGATGAGACATTGAAGTTTCAATGTCGAAACAAATGTACGATTTGTAGTGGATATATATAAAAAAAAATTGTACATGTTCTAAAATATAATTTATAATATATAATTTGTTCATAAATTATAACATGGACATGTTACAATATCACTACAAAAGTAGCCATTTTGTTCCAACACTTTTGTGTCTTGTCAAGTCATGTGATGGTTCTTGACAAGACACAAGTGTTGAAACAAAATGGCTACTTTTGTCGTGATATTGTAACATATCCATGTTATAATTTATGAATAAATAATATTATTAGCTCTACTTTTGTATTGAGCACTTTTTTAAAAATAATGTTTCTTTTGACAAGGAATATTATTCCAACAATACTTGTGTGTGTGTGTGTATATACATATATATATATATATATGTGTGTGTGTGTAATATTACCGAATTTGTACTAAGCTTAGTTTAGTATGGTACAAAGTGTCATACTATTCCAAGTGGAGAAGACCTGCTTGTCTATATTATTAGCATTTTCTTGCTTTCTTTTTTTTTTTCTTTTTTTTTTTTAATTGGCTCGCACACAGGTCACTGGTGACAACGTGAAGTTTACATTTATCTAAGAAACGGACTAAGTGAAAAATCTTGCGCGAGATTGTAATTAAACCTTGTTGATGAGTGTCTAAGTAATCTTTTTAAAATTATCAATAAATTAAATATATCAACCTGATGAGAAAGTGAATTAAAAAAATGAAAAAATATTCAAATGCATTTCCTTTAAAAAAAAAAACTTAATCAGACTGAAACAATTTTCTTATTAATGGAATTATATATATGCAGGGGTGAGAAGAAAATATAAATAAAACGTCGGTTATAATTATCGATCGAGAAGAACGTTGACGATGTGGGGACGATAAATATTAAGTTTCTGGCATCCGATGTGTCTAGACGTACAGATTAGCCAACTTCATTCATTTTCCTAACGCGTTTGTTATTGTCGCTGTTTTTTTTTTTTTTTTAATATCTCATTTTGTGATAACAGTAGATATAAGAAGGGTTAATGTGGCATAAACCTAAATGCAAAATTTCCGTGGAAATTTCAGAAATCAGTTCTCTTTCTATATGTTATTTTGGTAACCAAGTTCTCGCAAAACTTTTATTATCGGTGATATAAAATGTTGTACAGGGACTTTTAACTAAATATTTTCGCTTTTTACTTTCTCTTTTGTTAAAGTTTAAATTGTAGAATCAGATATTTTTTTCCATTTTCTCGTTCGTTTTTTATTCACGCCTATTGAACAGGCTAAAAGGCGCATCCTTTGTTCTCTGTTTAGGATGTGGTTTCCGGCTTTCTCTTTTAAAATCTTCTCACTTTGTTTTTTTTTGTTTTTTTTCAATTGGAGTAGATAGATCTATCTATCGCCCGGTTCACACTCCACCCACGTCTATTGAACAGGCTAAGAGGCTCATCCCTTGTTCCCTGTTTAGGATGTGGTTTCCGGCTTTCTCTTTTCCAATCTTTCCACTATTACGTAGCCCCCTGCACATCAGTGGTGTTACCGGCTTGCTCGGGGAGATACGATTAAAAAAAAATTTCTTTCGCATATCGACATATTTATTTTTACTTAAAATAATGAACGAAAGATTTAATTTAAAATAAAATTGTTTTAATCTCGGAAAAATGGTAAAAACATTAAAAAACACACACACACATACCTATCTATCTATCTATCTACCTACCTATCTATCTATCTATCTACCTACCTATCTATCTATCTATCTATCCTATCCTATCCTATCTATCTATCCTATCTATCTATCTATCTACCTACCTACCTATCTATCTATCTATCCTACCTATCCTATCTATCTATCCTACCTATCCTATCTATCTATCTATCTATCTACCTACCTACCTATCTATCTATCTATCCTATCTACCTACCTACCTACCTATCCTATCTATCTACCTACCTATCCTATCTATCTACCTACCTACCTATCTATCTATCTACCTACCTACCTATCTATCTACCTACCTACCTATCTATCTATCCTACCTATCTATCTACCTACCTATCCTATCTACCTACCTATCCTACCTATCTATCTATCTATCTACCTATCTATCTATCTATCTACCTATCTATCTATCTACCTACCTATCTATCTATCTACCTATAGTTCGTATCTTTGCTCTACTTTCGTACTTTCGTAATGAGCTCTTTACTGTTAAGGTTTTCGTCTTGGTTTTTTTTTCTTTTGAACACAGCTTTTGCTTTGTTTGTTTCTTTTTTTTATTCTCCTCTTCCCATTTGGTATTACCTTTTGTGTTTGACGAGTAAATTTACCGTTTTGTTAACAGTAGGATTTAATGATTTTACTCATTATTAGTGATACTGTTTTCTTGGTACTTTTTGCAATAATAATTATATATATAGATATATATCTCGAATAAAGGAATAGGGTTGTTCCAACGAGAGTAATTAGTATAAAATAAAAAGTGTGAGAAGCCGTGAACGTTTTACGTTTGGGTTTCTCTGAGTGTGTGTGTGTGTGTGTGTATATATATATATATATATATACACATACACACACACAATGGAGTTTTGATATTAAGATGTATCTTTTCTATTCGACCCAGAATTCTCATCCCCTTCGTTATAATCACACCATTTCGGCTGTGGTATTATCCGGCCTTCTTCGGGTTTTGTGCCATGCTTGATAACTACCTGGGAATTCTGAACCAAAGTGTTCAGTCAACGGGGATAAATTGTTTTCAACTAAAGTATGATTCCCCACTCCAGTACTACTCGATCCAGGGATTGGAATCCATCATGTGTTCAATGAGGAGCTCCATCGTAGAAATGGTTAGCCGAGCATTCTCCGCACCATCGCTAGGCGCCGTGTTCGTTGGCCTGAGGACTCTCATACCAAAGTCACCTTCTAGTTTGACCCGCCATCCACGAACTGGCGGCGACGAGCTCGTGGGAGATCACGCGTCCGTTTAGAGGACGTCGTCCGCCAGGACCTTCAGCGGATTAATCAGGCGCTGGAGGATGGTCAAAAGGACAAGGAGGCCATCGGGGTCTCAACGTCTTCATAACATGAGATATAGCTGCAGCATTATCTTACTATGTATCGGTGGTTATAATTGTAATTTTAACAAACTGAAACTAATGGTTTTAAAGTGTGGTGAGGTGAACTCTGCGCATGCGTAATATCAAGTTAGGCTTTAAGCTAATTGGGATCCATTACGCGCAAAGAGGAAAGTGGAAGTCCATGTTCGTCCACGTTCTGAAAGGACACGGCATATAAAGAAGATTAAAAGAGAAATCTTTAAATGTATTCTTTGAAAGGATATATTGTCAACTTTGTTAAAGGATAGATATACGGGCGCTTCTATTGAGACTTTTGGCTATACATTGTAAAGCGAGAATGTCCGTTCCCAACCAGGCATTTATGCAGATGACATTACGATTTACTCCTGTCTTAGCAAATCTGACAAAGTAACTCCGGCAACTATTCTTGAAAATTACCTCCAATCTCTGTCTCTCTGTCTCTGTCTCTCTCTCTCTCTCTCTCTCTCTATATATATATATATATATATATATATATATAACCCGCAGGCAGATCTGTTTCGCTGTATCACAGCTCATCAGTACGGTTCGACATCCGATTGCTTCTAGCCAGGATTGAAACCCAACCGAATTGACATCAGTCGGTGATTCTACCTCTGAGCTATGGGACTTTAGTGTGTTATATACAATGTAAATACACGCCCGTAGCCGAGAGTATTCAACTTCATTACTGATCATATATATATATATATATATATATATATATATATATATATATATATCTTTTCTTCTTTCTATCCTCTTCCTCTCTCTCGTTTCCCGCTTTTTCCTCCTCTCGCTCTTTATACATTCCGGAGAGAGTATTTGTGTTCCAGTATTTAAAATTCCTGGCTTGGCCATTCGTAAAACCTTTACGATGCGAATGTCAATGACTTGTCTGTTTCGAAGTGAAGCGAATTCCTCACTTGGACAACCGAAATATTCTTTCACATTCCTGACGTTCTCTCACTTCGCTTCCAATTAATTTCTTTTCCTCCCTCGCTAATTCAGATTACCCTCGCCAGCGACACCCGCCTCCCAAACACGTAAAAAAAAAGAAAAAGGAAACCATTGCCAACCTGCTTCAATTTCTTGGTACGATAAAATATCACTTCCGACATAATTACTTGCCACTTGCCTTTCTCTCGTGTAAATGTCAATGTTAACTCACTTTAAACGGATAAAAAGTTTACACATCCCTATCATAGATTATTTCTTCTGTCTACGTTTTTTATCAGTTTAAAATCATACATTTTATTTTTAATCACATCACCCCAAGCAAGGCGGTAACGCCACTGGTTTGAAGGGGGCTACGTAAGAGTGAATAGATTGGAAAAGAGAAAACCGGAAACCACATCCTAAACAGGGAACAAGGGATGAGCCTCTACACCTGTTCAATAGACGTGGGTGGAGTGTGAACCGGGTGATAGTTCAGTCTATCTACTACTAAATGTTTTCATTTTATGCCGTAGGTGATCATAATCCACCACATTTTCCTGCCTATTGTAGTTCTTAAGCCCTTTTGTTATTTCTCCCAAACTGTTCTACTATGCATTTACTCAAGCTTATCAAGTATGTTATGTGCTGCTTTTCTATCTCTTTACCTCCATCTGTCCTGTGCGTATCAGATTTTCCAAGCCCAGTCAGTCATGCATCTTTCGAGACATGATCGCCCAAAACGAGTATCACGTATGGCATTTAACTGACTGAATGTATGGTCATCAACAAAAAGAAGACCCCAAAACGCCAAATACAGGTCGGAGAAACTAAAATAAAACAAGTAAAGAAATTGAAATACCTGGGAAGCATATTGACAATGCAATGCATACTGGAAATGCGATGTCTAGATCCAAAGACGCATTGGCATGGCCAAGGGCGCATTTCAAAAGCAAACCAAAAGAAAAGTACTGAAAGACAGAAAAATATGATTGGAAACAAAGAGAGCACTGGATTGCTATGTGTTATGTCCTTCTGCTTACGGCATAGCACGTTGAATACACCGGTTCTCGTTCGATCACCGAAGTTAAGCAGCGTGAGCCTGGTCAGTACTTAGATGGGTGACCGCTTGGGGAAGTCCAGGCGCTGTAAGCGTTCAGTGACGGATGTGCGTTGTGGTGCAGTGGATGTCGGCTTGGAAAGAGAAATCGGTGAGCCGAGTTCAAATTCCAATTGAGTACCATGCATTCACTTAAGCACTGGTACCCTTGGGAAAGGTATTAATCCGTCACTTCCCTCCAGTTATGGGTTAAATAACAGGATGAGGCCTGGAGGCAACCCATCCAGTGTTGGTGTCACAATAAAAACACCCTTGGTAGCCCTGGCGAAGCATCAAGTATTCAGTTATTTGACAAGATTATGAATTTCGCTATAAACTGCGCCAGGGTTCCAAATGCACAAGGAATACTGGAGAAGTGTAGTGAGTTTTATTTCGGCCAAGGCCGCAGGACGACAACGATGTCCTTCTGTATGGCAGTGAATATTGGACGAATTCTTTGAGAGTATTGAGGTAGCGAAAATGTAGCTCAACAGAAGGATGCTGAGGATATCATGTACTGAGCACGTGACTAACGACGAGGTGTTTGAGAAAATGGAAACAAGGAGAAAACTCATACTTAATACAAGGAAGAGACAGGTGAAATTTCTAGGATATGTAATGAGAAAGGAGATCCTGGAGAATTTAATGCTCACATGGCGAGTAGAGGGAAAGAAAGACAGGGAAAAGCAGCGCGAGACCTGCTTGATAGGCCTAAACAAATGGATGGCAGAGATGGGGTTTGGTAGAAATATCGAGAGAAAGAATTTTGAGGGCGACAAGAGACAGAACCAAGTGGAAGTCCAAGATCGCTTACGTCCTGAAGAGACACATGAAGAATATTACGTCACATATTACATATTTTTTTCATTTTTCTTAGTAATATTTTACAAGATATTCATTTTTAGTTTTCGATTTTTAAGTAATAGATATTTTTTTGTCTGCATGTTGAAATACGTTATAATAATTTATCTAGCAATTTCTTTTGGTCTGCGAAAATGATTATAGCTATTTTCTCAAATTTACTGATTTTAGAGTCAGTTTTGTTTCGTTTTTTTTTTTTCCTTATTTTCTGTAAAATATATATAAGGTTTTGTTTTAAGTTCCCATATATGTTCAAAGAGTGTTTTGCTATTCGCGTATTTACTGTTAAAGTGGTATCTGAACTTACGCACACAAAACCGCTTTTATTTAGCATTTGAACCTTTAACGACAAGGGTGTGTCAAAATGTAATGCAATTTGTTTTTATTATATAAGAAACACAAACATATCGTACATGAAGATATAGCTATACATCACAGCTTCACATCTCTACTTCTCAACATAATCACCATTTCTTCTAATGACAGTGTTAAACCTACGAATGAGGGAATGTTCCCCAGCTTTGGAAAATTAGGCTGGCTGATGTTTTAACCAATTCCGTACAGTAGTTTTCACTTCTTTATCACCTCCTGGCTTAGCGCCCTCATACCTGGGACACTAAGGGTGGGAGGCGGACACTTTATGGTGGTTTTACGAAGCTGGGATATTTTTTTTTTTATGATCATATCGCCCCAAGCAAGGTAGTTTACTGCCACTGGCGCGCAGGGGGGCTATATAAGAGGAAAGTAACAAGACAGAATGACAGGTTACAGGGCGTGTCAGGAAGTGGGTAAGAGAAGGACTAAGATACTGAGAGTGGAGTGGACGGAGAAAGGAGCATGATAGAGAGAGGGAGGGTGCAAGTTAGCAAGATAGATGACTATTGACTTTACACTTAAACTCCTGGAGATTGTAGCTGTCGGGGAAGCAAGTAAACAGAAGGGAATCCCACAGGTGGAAAGTGCGAGAAAAGCTGATGGAGTAGAATTTGTTTACATTTTATTGGTTTCACAGTAAAAGGGTGGGACCTAGTTGCTAATCTCGTGGCTCGAGCATATTCATGCATAGGGGGAACCAGAGAGCTAAGTTCATTGGAGCAAAAACCGTAAAGGTACTTGTAGAAGATACACAGGGGAGCCACATTGCGCCGGTGAGAAAGTAACTGTATCTTGGCTGCCAGGTCGTGATCGATCACATTACAGATTTCTCCGTTGGATTTTGTCATGCCCTCATTCGTAATTGAAAGTGGTTGTGATATACAGCTATATTTTGATGTCAGATATCTGATTGTGTTCTTTATTGCTTATATGATAAAATAAATTACTTTTTGACGTACCCTCGTATAAGTAAATTTATATATTCTTTAGTAAATAGAAATATAAACAAGCAGGAAAATAGGTTAAAATAATTTCAGATTCTTTTACTTTGGAAGAAAATAACAAGGTGGTACCTCGGATCGGAACCTCTATCGTCAGAATGTGGTCTGAAGTAATTTCTCTTGTACATATTTTATTCAAAATGGCTCTATTAAAGTATTAGTTTACTCCAAGCACTGTCAAATACAAATATGTTCGTACTCGGATCCTAATTATCAATCATCAAGAACAAAATAACGAAGTTACTATGACTATAGCGACATTTTAGAAAAAATAACCAAAAGAAAACGAATTAACCTTTGCATTCAAGATGATGGATTTGTTGAAAGTTAAGATGCACAATAGTTATTAATGGGGATATACAGAAAAAAATTTTTTTACTTGATCTTAGAACTATAAATGTTATATTTAATTTGTTTGAATAGATAACTCATTTTGTTTTTGGCTTGTTTTTTTTGTTTTTTCTTTTAGGGTTTTTTGTTTCTTTTGAATTTTTGGGGGCATTTTTTTTTGTTTCTTTCGACTTCTTTAGCGTTTTCATTTTTTTCTTTGGCACTTTTGTTTCTTTGAGTTTCTTTTTTGGCTCTTTTGTTTCTTTGAGTTTCTTTTTTGGCTCTTTTGTTTCTTTGAGTTTCTTTTTTGGCTCTTTTGTTTCTTTGAGTTTCTTTTTTGGCTCTTTTGTTTCTTTGAGTTTCTTTTTTGGCTCTTTTGTTTCTTTGAGTTTCTTTTTTGGCTCTTTTGTTTCTTTGAGTTTCTTTTTTGGCTCTTTTGTTTCTTTGAGTTTCTTTTTTGGCTCTTTTGTTTCTTTGAGTTTCTTTTTTGGCTCTTTTGTTTCTTTGAGTTTCTTTTTTGGCTCTTTTGTTTCTTTGAGTTTCTTTTTTTTGGGGGGGGCTCTTTTGTTTCTTTGAGTTTGTTGTTTTTTAGGATTTCTTTGCGTGATATTTTGCTTGCTTTGTTTTTTTTTCTTTTCTTTTTTTTTTGTTATTCCTTGGATATTTTTGTTTCAGTTATTTTTATAGTGAAATCAACGTCAAACCGGCTTAGAGATCAAAATACTTAATAGAATATGCCTCTCAGTATAGAAAAACTTAATGTCGTTCGTGTGGTGGCATAGTCGAAGTATTGTCCATTTAGAGTTCAAATAACACAGTGAAACACAATAGGCGCATTTGTACGTTAAGCAGCTATAACGTGTCCCTAACTGTTGAAAATCGCCCACCGCCCGTCAATAGAATTTTTTTCCTCCATGATGACGCAAGACTGCATAGAGCATGAATAAGAAAAAATGGAACCCGGTTGCTCTCTTCTACCCAACTCGCCATATTCTCCTGACCTTGCACCGACCGATTACGTTTTGACGCGAGTAAAGGCTCTCTAATGATAAAAATGACTTAAGAACCCAGCAGATGTAGATTTTTTTTTCTCTTAAGATTTTTTTTCTCTGGCCGAGAATTTTCAGCGAGTTCTTGTATTATATTTCATCTGTTCTCCTTTTTTTTTTTTTTTTTGTTATTTGATGTTAAAAAGATGAATGTCGTCGATTCTTAATTTATGAGCCACGCCTTGCTGAAGATCAACTATCATTTTTCAGTCAGCAACACAAATTTGACACAGAATTTTTACCGATCCTCGTTGTTATTTCTTTATCCTTTCCTTACTTCACTTTCTGCCTTCTCTCTTTCTTTGTTGGTCTATACGACTGCTTCTCTTATCTCTTTATATCTCATAGTGTCCGCGTCATTCTCTACCTTTCATATTGTCTGTGTGTGTGTCTCTCTCTTTCATATTGTCTGTGTGTGTGTCTCTCTCCCTTTCATATTGTCTGTGTGTGTGTCTCTCTCCCTTTCATATTGTCTGTGTGTGTGTCTCTCTCTTTCATATTGTCTGTGTGTGTGTGTCTTCTCTCTCCCTTTCATATTGTCTGTGTGTGTGTGTCTCTCTCTCTCCTTTTCATATTGTCTGTGTGTGTGTGTCTCTCTCTCTCTCTTTCATATTGTCTGTGTGTGTGTGTCTCTCTCTCTCCCTTTCATATTGTCTGTGTGTGTGTGTCTCTCTCTCCCCTTTTTCATTGTCTGTGTGTGTGTGTCTCTCTCTCTCCCTTTCATATTGTCTGTGTGTGTGTGTCTCTCCCTTTCATATTGTCTGTGTGTGTGTGTCTCTCTCTCCCTTTCATTGTCTGTGTGTGTGTGTCTCTCTCTCTCCCTTTCATTGTCTGTGTGTGTGTGTCTCTCTCTCTCCCTTTCATATTGTCTGTGTGTGTGTGTCTCTCTCTCTCCCTTTCATATTGTCTGTGTGTGTGTCTCTCTCTCCCTTCATTGTCTGTGTGTGTGTGTCTCTCTCTCTCTTTCATTGTCTGTGTGTGTGTCTCTCTCTCTCTCTTTCATATTGTCTGTGTGTGTCTCTCTCTCTCCCTTTTCATATTGTCTGTGGGTGTGTGTCTCTCTCTCCCTTTCATATTGTCTGTGTGTGTCTCTCTCTCCCTTTCATATTGTCTGTGTGTGTCTCTCTCCTTTCATATTGTCTGTGGGTGTGTGTCTCTCTCTCCCTTTCACATTGTCTGTGGGTGTGTGTCTCTCTCTCTCTTTCATATTGTCTGTGGGTGTGTCTCTCTCTCATATTGTCTGTGGGTGTGTGTCTCTCCCTTTCATATTGTCTGTGGGTGTGTCTCTCTCTCCCTTTCATATTGTCTGTGGGTGTGTCTCTCTCTCCTTTCATATTGTCTGTGGGTGTGTGTCTCTCTCTCCTTTCATATTGTCTGTGTGTGTGTCTCTCTCTCTCCCTTTCATATTGTCTGTGTGTGTCTCTCCCTCTTCATATATTGTCTGTGTGTGTCTCTCTCCCTTTCATATTGTCTGTGGGTGTGTGTGTCTCTCTCTCCCTTTCATATTGTCTGTGGGTGTGTGTCTCTCTCTACCTTTTCATATTGTCTGTGGGTGTGTGTCTTCACCTTTCATATTGTCTGTGGGTGTGTGTCTCTCTACCTTTCATATTGTCTGTGGGTGTGTGTCTCTCTCTACCTTTCATTGTCTGTGGGTGTGTGTCTCTCTCTACCTTTCATATTGTCTGTATGTGTGTCTTCCCTACCTTTCATATTGTCTGTGGGTGTGTGTCTCTCTCTACCTTTCATATTGTCTGTGGGTGTGTGTGTCTCTCTCTACCTTTCATATTGTCTGTGTGTGTGTGTCTCTCTCTACCTTTCATATTGTCTGTGTGTGTCTCTACCTTTCATATTGTCTGTGGGTGTGTGTCTCTCTCTACCTTTCATATTGTCTGTGGGTGTGTGTCTCTCACCTTTCATATTGTCTGTGGGTGTGTGTCTCTCTCTACCTTTCATATTGTCTGTGTGTGTGTCTCTCTGTCTTTCATATTGTCTGTATGTGTGTGTCTCTCTCTACCTTTCATATTGTCTGTGGGTGTGTGTCTCTCTCCCTTTCATATTGTCTGTGGGTGTGTCTCTCTCTCCCTTTCATATTGTCTGTGGGTGTGTGTCTCTCTCCCTTTCATATTGTCTGTGGGTGTGTGTCTCTCTCTCCTTTCATATTGTCTGTGGGTGTGTGTCTCTCTCCCTTTCATATTGTCTGTGTGGGTGTGTGTCTCTCTCTCCCTTTCATATTGTCTGTGGGTGTGTGTCTCTCTCTCCCTTTCATATTGTCTGTGGGTGTGTGTCTCTCTCTCCCTTTCATATTGTCTGTGGGTGTGTGTCTCTCTCTACCTTTCATATTGTCTGTGGGTGTGTGTCTCTCTCTACCTTTCATATTGTCTGTGGGTGTGTGTCTCTCTCTACCTTTCATATTGTCTGTGTGTGTGTGTCTCTCTCTACCTTTCATATTGTCTGTGGGTGTGTGTCTCTCTCTACCTTTCATATTGTCTGTGGGTGTGTGTCTCTCTCTACCTTTCATATTGTCTGTGGGTGTGTGTTCTCTCACCTTTCATTGTCTGTGGGTGTGTGTCTCTCTCACCTTCATTTTTTTTTTTTTTTTTTTTTTTTTAAACCATTTCACCCCAAGCAAGGCATCCCACTACCACTATTGTGCTTGGGGCTACATAGGGGGAGGTAAATAAGAAGAGTGGTTAGATATAGGAAATGTCAGAAGGGGTGTGATAGATAGTTGGGTGAGTGGGAAGAGTGTTTGAAAGAATGGAAGTTAGTTTGTTAGCTGTGTGTGTGTGTCTCTTTCTCTCTCTACCTTTCATATTGTCTGTGGGTGTGTGTCTCTCTCTCCCTTTCATATTGTCTGTGGGTGTGTGTCTCTCTCTCCCTTTCATATTGTCTGTGGGTGTGTGTCTCTCTCTACCTTTCATATTGTCTGTGGGTGTGTGTCTCTCTCTACCTTTCATATTGTCTGTGGGTGTGTGTCTCTCTCTACCTTTCATATTGTCTGTGGGTGTGTGTCTCTCTCTACCTTTCATATTGTCTGTGGGTGTGTGTCTCTCTCTACCTTTCATATTGTCTGTGGGTGTGTGTCTCTCTCTACCTTTCATATTGTCTGTGGGTGTGTGTCTCTCTCTACCTTTCATATTGTCTGTGGGTGTGTGTCTCTCTCTCCCTTTCATATTGTCTGTGGGTGTGTGTCTCTCTCTCCCTTTCATATTGTCTGTGGGTGTGTGTCTCTCTCTACCTTTCATATTGTCTGTGGGTGTGTGTCTCTCTCTACCTTTCATATTGTCTGTGGGTGTGTGTCTCTCTCTACCTTTCATATTGTCTGTGGGTGTGTGTCTCTCTCTACCTTTCATATTGTCTGTGGGTGTGTGTCTCTCTCTACCTTTCATATTGTCTGTGGGTGTGTGTCTCTCTCTACCTTTCATATTGTCTGTGGGTGTGTGTCTCTCTCTACCTTTCATATTGTCTGTGGGTGTGTGTCTCTCTCTACCTTTCATATTGTCTGTGGGTGTGTGTCTCTCTCTACCTTTCATATTGTCTGTGGGTGTGTGTCTCTCTCTACCTTTCATATTGTCTGTGGGTGTGTGTCTCTCTCTACCTTTCATATTGTCTGTGGGTGTGTGTCTCTCTCTACCTTTCATATTGTCTGTGGGTGTGTGTCTCTCTCTACCTTTCATATTGTCTGTGGGTGTGTGTCTCTCTCTACCTTTCATATTGTCTGTGGGTGTGTGTCTCTCTCTACCTTTCATATTGTCTGTGGGTGTGTGTCTCTCTCTACCTTTCATATTGTCTGTGGGTGTGTGTCTCTCTACCTTTCATATTGTCTGTGGGTGTGTGTCTCTCTCTACCTTTCATATTGTCTGGGTGGGTGTGTGTCTCTCTCTACCTTTCATTTTTTTTTTTTTTTTTTTTTTTTTTAAACCATTTCACCCCAAGCAAGGCATCCCACTACCACTATTGTGCTTGGGGCTACATAGGAGGAGGTAAATAAGAAGAGTGGTTAGATATAGGAAATGTCAGAAGGGGTGTGATAGATAGTTGGGTGAGTGGGAAGAGTGTTTGAAAGAATGGAAGTTAGTTTGTTAGCTGTGTGTGTGTGTCTCTTTCTCTCTCTACCTTTCATATTCTGTGTGTGTCTCTCTTTTTCTCTCTACCTTTCATATTGTCTATGTGTGTGTGTGTGTCTCTTTCTCTCTCTACTTTTCATATTGTCTGTGTGTGTGTCTCTTTCTCTCTCTACTTTTCATATTGTCTGTGTGTGTGTGTCTCTTTCTCTCTCTACTTTTCATATTGTCTGTGTGTGTATGTCTCTTTCTCTCTCTACCTTTCATATTGTCTGTGTGTCTCTTTCTCTCTCTACCTTTCATATTGTCTGTGTGTCTCTTTCTCTCTCTACCTTTCATATTGTCTGTGTGTCTCTTTCTCTCTCTACCTTTCATATTGTCTGTGTGTCTCTTTCTCTCTCTACCTTTCATATTGTCTGTGTGTGTGTCTCTTTCTCTCTCTACCTTTCATATTGTCTGTGTGTGTGTCTCTTTCTCTCTCTACCTTTCATATTGTCTGTGTGTGTGTCTCTTTCTCTCTCTACCTTTCATATTGTCTGTGTGTGTGTCTCTTTCTCTCTCTACCTTTCATATTGTCTGTGTGTGTGTCTCTTTCTCTCTCTACCTTTCATATTGTCTGTGTGTGTGTCTCTTTCTCTCTCTACCTTTCATATTGTCTGTGTGTGTGTCTCTTTCTCTCTCTTCCTTTTATATTGTCTCTGTGCGTCTCTCTCTTTCACTCTCCCTTTCATATTGTCTGTATCTCTCTCTCTCTCTCATATTGTGCGTACGCGTCTCTCTTTCTCACTCTCTGTCTATCATTCAATATAACCCCGTTCTGTACAGTTAATTAATTTCATTTCGTTCATTCCGTTTCTTCTTTCTCTTGCCGTCATTACAATGTTTCTTCGTTTCGTTTTTTGTGGTAACCACACTGTGTTTACATAAATTAGTTTCGTCGTCCGGAGTCTAATTAAAGATAATTGCATAACCTTGCTTAATTTCTCTTTATTTGGTTTATTCTTTGGTCTCTACTTTGGTTTCTCGATTAGATTTGATGGGGAAAGCAACGTGTACGATGATATATGTGCTGATGAGCCACCAACCGTGAGGTTACATATCAGACCTGGTACTTAATATTTGTACGTGCTTTTCTACACTAAATTTTCTACTCCTGCGAAAATCGTCTTGTATCTTTGGTATTACGAAGCCGTAACTTACTCAGTAATACCGTTGAACGGGCCTTTATTACTAGCGAACTTATAAATTGCTCACTCGTATCGATAAATAGAAGGTGATTTAGGGTTGTTGGGCATTTTGTCCCAGATTTTGTATTATTTTTATAATACATGTTTTGGATGTTATTATTGACGAGCGTGTGGTATACAACTACCCTTTTTTAGAACGGACTCTCACTACAAATGGAAAAGGATAAGCAACCCACAATAGTGTAAGCTACTTCGTAAATTAATTATTAAAAGAATTTTTTTATATAATCATATTGACCAATGCAAGTCAGTTTACTGCCACTGGTGAGCAAGGGGGTTAAATAGGAGGAAAGTTATGAGAAAGAGTGACAGGTTATAAAGGGTGTCAGGAAGTGGGTGGAAAAGAATGAGAATACTGATGAGATGGGAGTGGACAGAGAAAGGAACATGATACAGAGGATGCAGGTTAGTGAAATAGGAGCTGACTATTCAGTCAGTTAAGTGCCATACGTGATACACGCTTAGGCGATCATGTCTCGAAAGAGACATAACTGACTGGGCAGAAGGTTATCCCGCAGTAGGTTGCCATTACTTTCTGCGGTAGACTGGTTGCCGACCAAGGCTATAGAACCCAATCTGTCCTATTATTTAACCCATAACTGGAGGGAAGGGATGGATTAATACTTTCCCCAAGGGTATTTGCGCGTAAGTGAATGCAAGGAATTCAGCTGGAATTCGAACTCGGCTCCCCGATTTCTCGTTCCGAGCCGATATCCACTGCGCCACAATGCACATCCAAGCTGACTATTGACTTTACATTTAAATTCTTGGAGATTGTAGCTGTCGGGGAAGCGAGTAAACAGAAGGGAATTCCGCGGGCGGGAAGTGCGAGAAAAGAAGCTGATGGATTAGAATTTTGCGTTTACATTTTCTTGGTTTCACAGTAAAAGGGTGAGACCTAGTTGCCAATCATGTGGCTCGAACAAATTCATATTTATTGGGCACCACTGAGCTAAGTTTATTTGAGCAGAAGCCGTGAAAGTATTTGTAGAGGTTAGATCTGGATTTTTAAACGCGTTATTTCGTTAAATCGTATTTTTCAAACACCCTATTTCTTTGGTATGATTGGTCTCCGTCAGGAGGAAAGATATAAGAGTGACAGGTTATAGGGGGTGTAAGGAAGTGGGTAAGAGAGGGATGAGAATACTGATTAGTGCAGTGGGCGGAGAAAGAAGCATGAGAGAGAGAGGATGCAGGTTAGTGAGATAGGAAATGACCATTGACTTTACATTTAAATTTTTGGTGCTTTTACATTTTATTGGTTCACAGTAAAAGAGTGAGACCCAGTTGCTAATCTTGTGGCTGGAATAAATCTAAACTTATTATAAATGGAACTGTGTGTGTGTGTCACCTATAGACGCTGAAACGGCTGAAACGATTTTCTTGAAAATTTGCACAATTGTACTATAAGCGTCTGCGAGTGTTCTTAGCTAGGTTTTGTGTCGAGGTACCCCCGATAAATATCGATAATCGAAAAAAATCGGGTTATAAAAGGAGTGGTCCGATTTTAATCAAACTTGATACACTCATAGGCAAAGATATAAGAAACGATATTCAGAAGTTTCAAGGTTGCAGTTCTTACAATAGTGCAGAAAATCGATTATATATATATATATATATATATATATATGAAAGGCAATATGTTTGTGTCTGTTTATCTGTCTGTATGTCCTTTATACAACACCACAATTTTTGTCCGATTCTCACCAAACTTCACACAAGTATTCTTTATGCTGAGTCTGAGCTCCAGAACCATGAATTAGTTTTAAAGCTTTCATTACACCCGAGCAACGCCGGGCTACACTGCTAGTTTATATATGTAGGGCTCCAGTGAGCTAAGTTCATCGGAGCAGAAGCCGTGAAATTATTTGTAGAGATTAGGTCTGGATTTTAAAATGCGTTATTTCGTTAAATCTGTTTATTTTATTTTATTTTTTTTTCCCAAATACCCTATTTTTTGGTATGAATCTATCTCTTCTCCCCGCCAGCTATGAGTAAATCGGTCTAGGTGACGAAAGACTGAATTCAAAAACCGTCCTTATAAGTTATAAGAAAGAGTGACAGGTTATAGGGAGTGTCAGGAAGTGGGTAAGAGAAGGATGAGAATACTGATGAGTGTGGAGTGGACGGAGAAAGGAGCATGAGAGAGAGATGACTAATGACTTTACATTTAAATTCTTGGTGCTTTTACATTTTATTAGCTTCACAGTAAAAGGGTGGGACCTAGTTACTAATTTTGTGGCTCGAGTAAATTCATATATAGGGGGTCACCACAGAGCTAAGTTCATCTGAGCAGAAACCGTGAAAGTATTTGTAGAAGAGACACAGGGAAGCCACATTATGAGCTGCCAGGTCAGGATCGATCACATTACAGATTCTCCGTTGGATTTTGTCAAGGACCCCTAGGTGGATAGCAGGGGCACCCAACCAGATATGGCAGCAGGCTTTTTTTTATTCCCTGGTGCCCCAACGATATGACTTTAAGCGTATTATTAGAAACGCCGCTTCTGCTCTAACAATTTCCTTTCTCTCATTTTCCACCTGTAGAACACATTTTCACTGTCTTGTTAACTTCTTTTTTATGTGCCCTGTCCTTTCGGGACGTAGGCAATCATGGTTTTCCACATCTCCATATCCCTGTTGGCTCTTAGCACGCTTTCTCCTGTTACACCACGCAACCCTCGTTCTCTCATCCACTTGATTAGGTCCTTCAAATATGTTATCCGCTGCTTTCCCCTGTCACCTTTTCCCTCTATCTGGCCTGCTAATATCAGGTTCTCCAATCCCTCCTTCCTCATTGCTTGTCCCAGGAACTTTAGCTGTCTCTTCCTGATGTTCAATATTAATTTCCTTTTCGTTTCCATCCTTTCCAAAACCTCATCATTGCTAACATGTTCGATCCATGATATCCGCAGCATCCTTCTGTAGAACCACATTTCTGTTGTTTCAAGTTATTTCTTCATCTTTGATGCTATTGTCCAGCATTCACTGCCGTATTGAAAAACTGACATCACATAGCCATCGAGTACTCTCTTCTTTGTTTCTAGCAAAATTGGCCTGTTTCTTAATAATTTACTCAACTTCTGGAATGCTTCGTTCGCCATGCCAATTCACTTTCGGATCTCTGTGACGCATTTTCCGTCTTCTGTTAAAACGCTTCCCAGGTATTTAAATTTTTGTACCTTTTTGATTTTAGTATCACCCACCTGTATTTGGCATTTTGGGCTGCCCTTTTTGCTGATAACCATGTTAACGACAATCTTCAAAAATTTAAATTCACCCATTTTAAAAATCGCCATCTTCTGCCTTCTTTAAGTCTGAGTCATTCTTGTCCTTTTCCTCAGTCCCTCCCCATTCTCGTTTTTTCTTTCTTTTTCATTCTCTTTTCCGTTCATTCCCCTGTGTAACCGATTTTCTTGAAAATTTACACAGTTGTACTATAAGCGTCTGCGAGTGTTCTTAACTATGTTTTGTGTCGAGGTACCCCCGATAAATATCGAAAATCGATAATCGAAAAAATCGGGTTATAGAAAGAGTGGTTCGATTTTAATCAAATTTGATACACTCATAGACAAGGACTTAAGAAACGATATTCAGAAGCTTCAAGGTTGCAGTTCTTACAATAGTGCAGAAAATCGATAATATATATATATATATATATATATATATATATAAGCTTTCATTACACCCGAGTAAGGCCGGGCTATACTGCTAGTTCTAAATAAAATAAATAGTTGGTGAGAGCACATAATGAGGGAAGAGGGTTTAGAGAATTCGATAATCACAAGACGAATTGAAAGCAAGAAAAACATTGCGTAGATTAGTTCCCTGATGGTTACCCGGATCGACAAACACCTGGTGAATGCCGGAGAGCACAGCTGTTGAGTCTGTAGAATCACTTCTACATGCACGTACATAACTACATACATCGCCATGCACACACGTTTGTACTCATATACCCACACACACCTACTTAAGGACTGCACATAAAGCCTTCTTTTTCCCGCGTTTATCAAGAAATATATAAACTGATTCCCACACGTGTCTAGCCAGTTGGGAGATGTTTTACGGAGCGTTCAGACCGAGAACCGTTCGTCTCTTCCAACTCACACAAACTACTAATTGCATTCAGCAATTAGACACATAAAAATGTTTCTCTCTATATTCTATAAGAACATTTCAATACATGTATAATTATATTCACTACTGTTCAGTACAAATATATTATTACCTTTTTCATGGACTTTCCTAACATGAATATTCAGATAATATCTTTAATATTTAAGACAGAACTCTTTTCACATTTTGCATTTGTGAAATATTCAGCCCTGTAATCTTCCTTAATACAATGTTGTTTTATTCGTTACATTGTGTGTTGAGTTATTTTATTTATAATTGTGGCGGTTTGGACAACCAACCTTTTCTTCACTGTTGAAATCACTACCCCGACGGTCAGTCTACTACATATTGGTGTCCAGGTTGTCCAGACCACGACAAATTTTTGTGGCAACAACAAAGATAAAGACAATCGTCCACATGTAAATAATGTAAACAGAAATTATTAATAGGAACGCTCTACTTTTGGATAATGGGTGTCTGTAATTTTAAAAAAGCATGATTGTTTTTTTCCCTGAACTTCATTGCATGGTCTTTGTGACAAAAACTGTATTATCACTAGCACAGTACAATAGCCGAGGAAAGAGAATATCCACTTTCACAATCCATTATCTTCTAATTATTTTCCCCTTTCCGTCACTGACGATGTATTCTCTAATCGAGAGAAAAACGTTATACAAAGAAAACAAACAATCATTGAAATCGTCACTGATTCCGGCCAGGTGACGTCGCTGTCTGCGTCCACCAATCAGCGTTTGATTCATTTTTAACTTCCTGTCCATTTACCATTGACGTCACACAGCTTCCCACACGATCGCTTCCTTTTGAAACAGCAAGGTTACTTTTTATTTTTATTTTCCTGAAAAAGACTCTCCCATCTGTTGAGCGACAGATGTTCTTCCATCAATGTACCCTAAACGCTATAAGAAATATCTCAACGAGCAGAATGGCTAATCGTCAGGAAGTCTGGCTGAGAGGAAAATAACAGTTTTAAAAGAAATTGACAAGCAATTTATCTTATACTAGCAGAATAGCCCAGCGTTGCTCGGGTGTAATGAAATCTTTAAAACTAATCCATGGTCCTGGAGCTCAGACTCTTTGGACATTGGCACGAAAGACTAAAAAGCAATAGTTGTTTCCAGTTAAAGCGAAACCGTAGACTGAAAGAAAAATGAATAGATGCAAGTCAAATTTTGATTTCCTGGTATCGATATCAAATAAGTTTTTAGTCGTAAACTGAATTTTGAAGGCTAAATAAGTCCTCTGAGTAAATGGTATCATGGCTGAGACTAAGAACTACAATTATACCTACTTAGTCAAACCCGAAGCAAAAACTAAAATAAAAAGGCTGAAAAAATAGAGACATATAGGCAGATTAACAGACACACATACACAAACATCTTGCCATATATATATATATATATATATATATATATATATATATATATATATATATTATCGATTTTCTGCACTATTGTAATAACTGCAACCTTGAAACTTCTGAATATCGTTTCTTATGTCTTTGTCTGTGAGTGTATCAAATTTGATCAAAATTGGACCATTCCTTCTATAACCCGATTTTTTCGATTTTCGAATTTATCGGGGGTACCTGGACACAAAACCGAGATAAGAATGCTCGCAGATGCTTATAGTACAACTCTATAAATTTTCAAGAATATCGGTTCAGCCGTTTCGGAGTCTATAGGTAACGGGGACACACACACACAAAGTTCCATAAATATCGATAATCGAAAAAATCGGGTTATAGAAGGAGTGGTCCGATTAACTAATTTGATACACTCAGAAGTTTCAAGGTTGCAGTTCTTACAATATTGCAGAAAATCGATAATATATATATATATATATATATATAATGCAAGATGTTTGTGTGTCTGTTTATCTGCCTGTATATCTGTATTTTTTCAGTCGTTTTATTTTAGTTTTTGCATCGGGTTTGGTTTAGTCTCAGCCATGATAACATTTACTCAGAGGACTTATTTAGCCTTCAAAATTCAGTTTACGACGAAAAAAACTTATTTGATATCGATAGCAGGAAATCAAAATTTGACTTACATCCATTCATTTTTCTTTCAGTCTACGGTTTCGCTTTAACTGGAAACAACTCAGGACCATGGATTAGTTTTGAAGTTTTCATTACACCGAGCAACGCCGGGCTATACTGCTAGTTAACTATATTTTAGGTATACACTACGTTAGTGGACACCTCGATGTGTCGTAATGGTTAGCTAGCTTGTCTCGCTAGAACAATTAGTAATGTGTTCGATTATCACTGGGTGCCCCATACCTTCGACCCTGTACCGCATCTAAGCAACGCTTAGAATATCACCAGATACGACGTTAGACTTTAAGATAGTTGCTGTATGTGGCTCACCCTCCAGGTGGTGCCTGAATAAACTTTGCACTCAATGTCATACGAAGCCATCAAAGAAACTAGCTGCAGGGCTGACTGCCGGGTCGGGGTAAAGATCCGCACTTCACCGGATGTTATTGGCTGTCCCGACATTTCAACGCGTGATTGGCCCCTTTGCGCGTGGGATGTACACGTGCGAGGATGAACTGCCACAGATATAGATTAGGTCCTTCAATGAGTTCTCGCTGTTGTCCAACAGATAGCTCTCTCAGAACTGCGTGCCTGTAGTTTCAGATGGTAACGCATCTATAAAGAAATACTGTAAGCAAATTTGAAAGTCAGTGTATGACATTTCGCCGAAGTGTAAATAACTTTGTTTTTCATGATGTTAAGCATGATGGATTTCGTGCCAAAGAAAGTGTATTTTTGGGAAATTTCGCTGAAAAAAAATATTCAAAAGCAATAATTTTTTTTATAACCGTGTCGCCCCAAGCATTTTGTCATTGTTGGGCAGGGGTTTACGTAGGAGGTAAGTTATGAGAAAGAGTGACAGGTTACAGGAAAAGGGTAGGAGAAGGATGATAATATTGATGAGAGTTGAGTGAACAAAGAAGAAAGCAGAGAGAGAGGATGCAAGTTAGTGAGATAGGAGATGACTATTGACTTTACATTTGAATTCTTGAAGATTGTAGCTGCCAGGAAAGCAAGTAAACAGAAGTGAATTCCACGGGTGGGAAGTGCGAGAGAAGAAGCTGTTGGAGTAGAATTTGCGTTTACAATTTATTGGTTTCACAGTGAAAAGGTAGGTCCTAGTTGCTAATCTTGCTGCTCGAGCAAATTTATGTATGGGGGTACTAGAGAGCTAAGTAGATCGGAGTAGAAGCCATGAAAGTATTTGTATGTATTTTTGCATCGTATTATGACCGGCAATGAAAAGTGGATAGACGACGATAAATCTAAGCGTAAAAGACCGTGGGGTAAGTCGTGTCTCTGCCTGTATAGCGACCGTTTTTTTTTTGTTTTTTTCTTCAATGCTCGGTTGAAAAGCATTAATTGTAGTCGATAGCAATCTCCCGTGATGGTTTCTATCGGTTTGATAAGCTCATAATAAACTACGACTAGCTGATCCCACCAAATGAAGAGTGGAAGCTTTCAACCCTGAATATTCGGCTTATATACTAGCAGTATAGCCCGGGGTTGCTCGGGTGTAATGAAAGCTTTAAAACTAATCCATGGTCCTGGAGCTCACTCATTGGACGTTGGCACGAAAAACTAACAAGCAATAGTTGTTTCCAGTTAAAGAGAAACTGTAGACTGAAAGAAAAAAAGAATGGATCTAAGTCAAATTTTGATTTCCTGCTATCGATATCAAATAAGTTTTTTTCGTCGTAAACTGAATTTTGAAGGCTAAATAAGTCCTCTGTGTAAATGGTATCATGGCTGAGAAGAAGAACTACAATTAGAGCCAAACCCGAAGCAAAAACTAAAATAAATGGGCTGAAAAAATACAGCCATACAGGCAGATAAACAGACACACACAA
>JBBBDQ010001343.1:1380000-1437500 GCA_037127315.1 Ascarosepion bandense | reverse complement strand
TCTGCCTGCTCACGTTATGAATATCCTACCATTGTTAAATGAAACACTTTTCAAAATACTTACACTGCTTCTGCTCCGATGAACTTAGATCACTGGTGCCCCCTAGGTATGAACTTACACGAGCTACTAGATTAGCAACTAGGTCCCACCCTTTTACAGTGAAACCGATAAAATGTAACCGCAATTTCTACTCTAACAGCTTCTCCCTTCCATATACTTGCTTCCCCGAAATCTACAATCTCCAGGAATTCAATAGACATATCCTATCACATTAACTCGCATCCATTCTCTCAAACTCTTTTCCCATCTACTCCACCCCCATCCTCGGTATCCTCCTCCTTCTATTACCCTCCTCCTGACATTCCCTATAACTGACCACTCTTTCTCATCACTTTCCCCTATGTAACCCCCTGCGCAACAGTGGCTGGAGAATGCCTTGCTTGGGGTGAAATAATTTTTAAAAAAAGTTAACTCACTACTATACACGTTAAACGTTGAAAACAGACTCACCAAAAATGTACATGCATGACAAATTTAATCTATTCAAATGACAATGCAGCGCCATCTAGTGTACACTTTTAATAACTCAAAAACGAAGAATTTGTTGATATTGTAGAAGTAGGGAGATGGTTGATGTTTGTGTGCGTGTGAAACATAACTAACTTTCCTACAACATACAGGTTTTATCCAGAATTATCAGAAGGAAGAATAAAAGTATACCTTTTGCATGTTTAAATAAAAAAATTATTAATAAAAAAAGAATAACATTAATTGGTAGGAGTTAAAAGTTCATTGAGAAACAGTATTAAGAAGTTAAGGGTATCAGGAGTTCGTAGTAGTAACTCGTGCGAATGTAGGCAGGAATGTACGTATGTTTGTATGAACGTTATGTTTGGGTAGGAGTGTCTTTGAACTTATCGCTCAATCATCAGGTGGGGACCAAGTTCAACTGTGGGCCAACTTCAGCTCTTTCGAGTTAAAACCAATTCGGAGTTGAAATTAGCTCCGTAACCCATATAGGGTATTACATTTGGGGACGATTTGGTTTCAAGAGTTGTCAGAAAGTTATCAGTGTTGATGGCCTTCAGGACCCTACTCTGGGTTTTTTTTTTTGGTTTTTTTTTTATCTGGATTTGCATCAAAGGCATTTTTCCTGTGCTTTGGGTATGACCGCAAGGCAGCAGATATTTAAAATCAAGGTTTTGCTTCCTCTGGATCAACTGTCTTTCTTCGCTGTCGAGCTCCATCTAACTGGAGCAGGCGCCTTGGCCAATTCTTCGTGTTAGTCTCTGACAACTAAACCTAACTCTGAGACGCAAGCCACGAAATCACTTTATAGAATTCGAGGGAATGTCTCCACTATCACTATGACTACTTTTAGGACATTTAGAGCGTTTAGTATTAATTCTACATCTTGAATTTTTACGACGGATTCTGGGTCTGTGCCATCACTGGTTTCATTCCAATTACAGACCATAGTTTATTCCCCCTTCCAGAACGTCCGTCTACACGCACCTCCCCTCCAGAACGTCCGTCTACACGAACCTCCCCTCCAGAACGTCCGTCTACACGCACCTCCCCTCCAGAACGTCCGTCTACACGCACCTCCCCTCCAGAACGTCCGTCTACACGCACCTCCCCTCCAGAACGTCCGTCTACACGCACCTCCCCTCCAGAACGTCCGTCTACACGCACCTCCCCTCCAGAACGTCCGTCTATACGCACCTCCCGTTCACATCGTCCGTCTACACGCACCTCCCCTTCACACCGTCCGTCTACATGCTCCTCTTTCATCATTTTCTGACTATTCACCTCTTTTCCTCTCCTGCTTCATTCTCTCTTTCTGTAGGTTTAAATAGCATTTTGGTAATGTACTACTTTCTTGAAACTGATCATGAAATTATATTTATGATTTCCTCTTATTAATAGTGACATAAATTAAAACTTTGGTTTTTGAATAAGCACGTTCTATGAACTCTGTCCCTGGAATTCCACTTTCAAATCAATCGTTTTCCACCTTTTTAATTCTCCTTCTTTAGACCCAGCCGAAAATAAAACGTGTTTTGAGGTAAACGAGCGCCTTTTCTTCGCCCAAATGGATACAAATATTAAATTTGCCAAGAAAACAGGTTAATTATATTCGTCTCGGTTTTATTTATTTGCCAATTTTTTAGCACCATACACCCTGCCCCCCGCACCTCACCTTTCTTTCCGAAAGGGTGAGGTCTGTATTAGTTTCAACACTGCATATTCACGTGGTAAAGATGGGGACAGAAAAGCAAGACAGCAAGGATGAAAACAGTGGCTTTGAAACTGAAACCGGCATTTATTAATGTTTACCAGGAAATATGGTTGCTCCCGACCGGGAGGCAGAAACCCGGGGAGGCCAGTATTTCCCCGCTCTGTGTATTCCAGAGATCCTACAGATGTGGCCATTTTCTACTTGGGAATATATCACACGCATAGGCACATAATAGACAGACATGTTCATGTATTTAAATATAGATTTCATCTTTCTGTAATATGTAACTATTTGGGTGTAAGAGTGACAAGTGATACCTGCTCGACGTTTACACTCTGCTAGAAGCTGCATTTTTCTTTCATTGGGGATTTTTCCAGAACATTTACTACAGTATGACTAGTTCAAGTAGAGCTGTATAATTCTACTGAGTGGACAAAATTAATAAAATTGTGCAAGAGAGAAACCAAAAGAAATAGTATCATTTTAGTGAGGTATTGAAGAAAATTGTTCCTATCACTAAGTGGTTTTCAACTGGGGTCTACAAGTGCTCATTTATGTATGTTTCTTAGAATTAAGTTATTAAATTAGTTTAACTTCAAAATAAAGCATATATATCTATTTCTATAATAATTTTTTCTTTTTCATTGAAGGGTGATAGTCCATGTGTAAAAAAGAAAATGTGGAGAACCACTGCTTTAAGTTATCAGTACCCACCTCATTTGTGTTATATAGTATGTAAGTGTTGAGATGGATGTATGGCAGATCGATTTGGCACTAATACCATTAGTAAAAGCATGGATCCATCTTTTCTTTGGTCTTTGAGGATACTGTCCTTGCATTCACTGATATATATAGGACAGATATCACTTAACACTATAGTACTAGTAATCTTGTCTCTCAATCTCTCCCCAAACAATTAAAATCTAAAAGTATTTCCTGGCTTTAAATAACCTGTAAAAAATTAATAAGCCATAGTAAACGAATCAATAATTACTAATATTTTCATAGCAATTGTTCTGATTAATTTTTCTCTGCATTTCCTCAACTGCATGAATTGAATTGTGTTACTAGATTGGCAAGTAGGTCTCACCGTTTTACTGTCGAACTAGCTAGATTAAACCGTGTGTTCTATTCTAATAGTCTTTTTTCCTTGCCTGTTGGACTCCTTTTCGATGTTTTGCTTTCCCGCTACCTACAATATTAAAAAAAATTAATGCCAATTTCTATTTTCTGTCTTTTTAAAAACCGTTCTTTTATTGTCCTTTCCTGTTAATTCATTCCAAATTAACGGCATTCAATGAGACGGAAAAGCTACCTATGTCGTCGATATTGTTCTGCTCAAATTCATATTATGTCCTTTAGAGTCTTTCCTCGACGTAGACAGAATATTTACTCTCGATAAGAAGCGAACACCATTCTATTTATCGATTCATTCTTTTATTAACTCCAGCAACTTCATGGCAAGCTTAACGAATTTTTATCGAAAACTTATGATTTCAAAAGAATTCTAAATTCAAACTTATTTATAAATGGAACTTTGTCTGTGTGTATGTCCGTTACCTATAGACTCCGAAACGGCTGAACCGATTTTCTTGAAAATTTACACAGTTGTACTATAAGCGTCTGCGAATGTTTTTAGCTAGGTTTTGTGTTGAGGTACCCCCGATAAATATCGATAATCGAAAAAATCGGGTTATAGAAGGAGTGGTCCGATTTTAATAAAATATGATACACTTATAGACAAAGACATAAGAAACGACATTCAGAAGTTTCAAGGTTGCAGTTCTTACAATAGCGCAGAAAATATATAATATATGTATATATAAAAGGCAAGATGTTTGTGTGTGTTTCTGTTTATCTGTATGTCTGTCTGTATTATTTTTTTTCAGCCCTTTTATTTTAGTCTTTGCTTCGGGTTTCGCTCTAAGTAGGTATAATTGTAGTTCTTAGTCTCAGCCATGATACCATTTACTCAGAGGACTTATTTAGCCATCAAAATTCAGTTTACGACGAAAAAACTTATTTGATCTCAGTACCAGGAAATCAAAATTTGACTTACATCCATTCATTTTTCTTTCAGTCTACGGTTTCGCTTTAACTGGAAACAAATATTGCTTTTTAGTTTTTCGTGCCAACGTCCAAAGAGTCTGAGCTCCAGGACCATGGATTAGTTTCAAAGCTTTCATTATACCCGAGCAACGCCGGGCTATACTGCTAGTATGAAAAAAAATATTGATTTCAAATTTATAATTTCTTGTGGTGGATTAATATTTGTGATAAATAACTTTACATTTGTGATGATTTAACAGAAAAGGATTTCTTATTCTTTTTCACTCCCAATAATCCCCCCTTGCCTCTTAGTGGCCTTAATCACATGTCTGGGGGATATTGACAAAAAAAAAAAAAAATCATTCGTTTGACAAATTTTTCAGTCCGCTGTGTCAGTAGAAATTCATCTTAGATAAATATTTATTTAAAATGTTTCCAAAGAAAAGGCACATTTAAACCTATCCCTTGAAACTAGACAAATCTTCGTAAGGTGAGATTCAAGTCAAATAGTCTCTTAAAGACATTAATTCTTGAAGCTCGATTCAGGTCAGGTTTTGTTGGTATGAATTGCTCTCGATGACCGCACTGGTAAGAATATCGGGGCATCGATATCCTTTCTTATTTCCCTGTTTTTTTTTTTTTGTTTTGTTTGTTTTTTGTTTTTTTTGTTTTTTTGTTTTTTGTTTTTTTTTGTTTTTTTGTTTTTTGTTTTTTTGTTTTTTGTTTTTTGTTTTTTTTGTTTTGTTTTTTGTTTTTTTGTCTTTTTTTGTTTTTTTTTGTTTTTTTTTTGTTTTTTTTTTTTGTTTTTTAGTCTTTTTTGTTTTTTTTTGTTTTTTTTAGTTTTTTTTTTTTGGTTTTTTTTTTGGTTTTTTGTTTTTTGTTTTTTTTGTTTTTGCTTTTGTTTTTTATTCGTGTGTCATTCCAGCTGGCCATAAATACAATCTTCATTATTTATTTATTTTTATAGCGAGTGGGCACCGTGACTCAGCAATAAAGTTCATTTCCTTTTTAATTAATTTTTTTCTTTGAGAAAATCTCTTCTAAAAATGTTAACACGTTCGTCACCAAATAACATTCACTTTTTTGCTACTTTCATTGTAAAAGGCCGAAGGAAGTTAAGAAAAATTTGCGCCTTCTGTTCATTTTACCCTCCACACCTTTTATGTGCCGTGTCACTTCGACAGGTAGGGGATCATGTCCCCCCACATCTTCCTGTCCCTTGTAGCTCTTAATAGGTTTTGTCTTTTTGTTATTTCTCCCAAACCCTGTTTCACCATACATTTACTCAAGCACATCAATTATGTTAGGCACTGATTTCCCTTGTCTCTCTTTCCCTCAATCCATCCTGTGAGTATCAGGTTTTCCAAGCCCTCCTTCCTCATTACTTTCACCAGAAACCTCAACTGTCTCTTCTTGATAAGTATGTTTTCATTTTGTTTCCATTTTCTTCAAAACCTTGTCGTTGTTGACATGTTCGATTGATGATATCCTCAGCATCTTTCTGTAGGAAATTTCTGCTGGTTAAAGTCTCTTTATCTTTGAGGACATACGGGAAGCCTGTTATCTAATGACAGTTCAGTACACTTTTCTTTGTTTCTAACGATATATTTTTTTGTCTATTAATACTCTGTTTAGAATGCAACTTTCGCTGTCCCAAGACGTTTCGGAACTCAGTGTCGCATTTTCAGTCCTTTGTTAGACTTCCGGTGCTACACATACTATTGTGTTGGGGACGCGCGAGTTAGTCAGTAAACAGAGAATTCTATCATACGTAAAAAAAAAAAAAATTCTTTTTGTTATTTCTTCCAAACATTGTTCTACTATCCATTTGTTCAAGCTCATTAAGTATGTCACACGCTGCTTTCCCCCTTTCCCTTTCCCTCTCTCAGCTGACATACATGAGAACAGATATCACCTTACGGTCCACTGGGAAGCGTTATAACAGAAAACGGAAAGTGCGACACAGAGATCCTGTCCGTCCTTCAATATGGTAGTGAATGCTGGACAGTACCATCAAAGATGAAGGAAAACTTGAAGCAACTGATATGTGGTTCTAACAGAAGGATACTGCGAATATCATGGATCGAGCATGTAAGCAATGATGAGGTCTTGGAAATGATGGAAACAAAAAGGAAATTGATACTGAGCATCAGGAAGAGACGGCTGAAGTTCCTGGGACACGCAATGAGGAAGGAGGGCTTGGAGAATCTGATACTAACAGGCCAGATAGAGGGGAAAAGAGACAAGGGAAAGCAACGGATAACATATTTGAAGGACCGAATCAAGTGGATGATGGAACGAGGGTTGCATGGTGTAACAGGAGAAGGCGTGTTCAGAGCCACCAGGGATAGGGAAAAGTGAAAGGCCATGATCGCCTACGTCATGAAGGGACAAGGCACATAGAAGAAGAATAATCTTTTCTTTGTTTCTAACGAAACTCAATACATTCCAAAATCAAAGCAAAGTATTTTTGGTCATCCCAAAACATTTCCGGGTCTCAGGATTTTCCGTCCTCTGTCAGTACTTTTCCCAAAATTTTAAATGTATGTACTTGTATATCGGATGTGCATCGTGGTGCAGTGGATATCGGCTCAGAACAAGTTATCCGGAAGCCGAGTTCGAATTCCAGTCGAATTCCTAGCATTCACTTACGCGCAAATACCCTTGGGAAAGGTATTAATCCGTCTCTTCCCTCCAGTTATGGGTTAAATAATAGGACAGTTTGGGTTCTGTAGCCTTGGTCGGCAACCAGTCTACCGCAGAAAGCAAGGGCAACCTACTGCGGTATAATCTTCTACCCAGTCAGTCAGGTCTCTTTCGAGACATGATCGCCCAAGCGTGTATCACGTATGACACTTAACTGACTAACTTATATATCGCTCCAAGCAAGGCAGTTTACTGCCACTAGTGCGCAGGGTGTTACATAGGAGAAAAGTTATGAGAACGAGGGACAGGTTACTGGGGGTGTCAGGAAGTGAGTAAGAGAAGGATGAGAATACTGATGAGTGGAGTGGACGGAGAAAGGAGCATGAGAGTGGATGCAGGTTAGTGAGATAGGAGATGACTATTGACTTTACATTTCAATATTGTAGCTGTCGGAGAAGCAAGTAAATGGAAGGGTATTCCACAGGCGGGAAATGCAAGAAAAGAAGCTGTTAGAGTAGAATTTGCGTTTACATTTTATTGGTTTCACAGTAAAAGGGTGGGACCAAATTGCTAATCTTGTGGCTCGAGTAGATTTATATATAGGGGGCACCAGTGAGCTAAGTTCATCGGAGCAGAAGCCCTGAAAGTATTTGTAGAAGAGACACAGGGAAACCACATTGCACCGGTGAGAAAGTGACAATCTGAGCTGCCAAATCTGGATCTATCACATTACAAATTCTCCGTTGGATAAAAGACATAAAGCGTCGACCAATTGTCCTGTCAGCGAACTCTCCATCGGCGAATTGTCCGGCTAGCCAACACCGATGCCAGATCAACTGACGGGATCCCCATATTAAATTGACCTTGTGCCACATTCTGCCAGAGTGGGATGGTAAGTAAACAGCAAGTATAGTATCTGCTTTCGGGCGTACAATCGACATTTTATCTCTTAATTGTGTTTCGGGCCTGACTAGAAATGAATAAGTGAGGGATGCGTAATCCCGAGGATTCTAACCGGGACCAGATAATTTTGGGACTTTTTCAATGTGCAACAGCTTGAAATTCCCACATTAAATCAGCCTTGTGCCATATCCCATCACTTTTACTAGCAATTACGAATTACAGTATCTGTTCTCTACCAAACTCCCGCGATTGTGCCTTCACGTTCATCTCTGCTTTGTAATGACGAAAGCCTATTTCCAGGAGGTACTGCAAAGGCCAAAGCAGAAAGGCACACGATCAGAATGTCTTCTCTGCTTTGTAATGACGAAAGCCTATTTCCAGGTGGTACTACAAAGGCCAAAGCAGAGAGGCACACGATCAGAATGTTTTCTCTGCTTTGTAATGACGATAGCCAATTTCCAGGAGGTACTGCAAAGGCCAAAGCAGAAAGGCACACGATCAGAATGTCTTCTCTGCTTTGTAATGACGAAAGCCTATTTCCAGGAGGTACTGCAAAGGCCAAAGCAGAGAGGCACACGATCAGAATGTCTTCTCTGCTTTGTAATGACGAAAGCCTATTTCCAGGAGGTACTGCAAAGGCCAAAGCAGAAAGGCACACGATCAGAATGTCTTCTCTACTTTGTAATGACGAAAGCCTATTTCCAGGAGGTACTACAAAGACCAAAGCAGAGAGGCACACGATCAGAATGTCTTCTCTGCTTTGTAATGACGAAAGCCTATTTCCAGGAGGTACTGCAAAGGCCAAAGCAGAAAGGCACACGATCAGAATGTCTTCTCTACTTTGTAATGACGAAAGCCTATTTCCAGGAGGTACTGCAAAGGCCAAAGCAGAAAGGCACACGATCAGAATGTCTTCTCTACTTTGTAATGACGAAAGCCTATTTCCAGGAGGTACTGCAAAGGCCAAAGCAGAGAGGCACACGATCAGAATGTCTTCTCTGCTTTGTAATGACGAAAGCCTATTTCCAGGAGGTACTGCAAAGGCCAAAGCAGAAAGGCACACGATCAGAATGTCTTCTCTGCTTTGTAATGACGAAAGCCTATTTCCAGGAGGTACTGCAAAGGCCAAAGCAGAAAGGCACACGATCAGAATGTCTTCTCTGCTTTGTAATGACGAAAGCCTATTTCCAGGAGGTACTGCAAAGGCCAAAGCAGAAAGGCACACGATCAGAATGTCTTCTCTGCTTTGTAATGACGAAAGCCTATTTCCAGGAGGTTCTAAAAAGGCCAAAGCAGAAAGGCACACTATCAGAATGTCTTCTCTGCTTTGTAATGACGAAAGCCTATTTCCAGGAGGTACTGCAAAGGCCAAAGCAGAAAGGCACACGATCAGAATGTCTTCTCTGCTTTGTAATGACGAAAGCCTATTTCCAGGAGGTACTGCAAAGGCCAAAGCAGAAAGGCACACGATCAGAATGTCTTCTCTACTTTGTAATGACGAAAGCCTATTTCCAGGAGGTACTACAAAGACCAAAGCAGAGAGGCACACGATCAGAATGTCTTCTCTGCTTTGTAATGACGAAAGCCTATTTCCAGGAGGTACTGCAAAGGCCAAAGCAGAAAGGCACACGATCAGAATGTCTTCTCTACTTTGTAATGACGAAAGCCTATTTCCAGGAGGTACTGCAAAGGCCAAAGCAGAAAGGCACACGATCAGAATGTCTTCTCTACTTTGTAATGACGAAAGCCTATTTCCAGGAGGTACTACAAAGACCAAAGCAGAGAGGCACACGATCAGAATGTCTTCTCTGCTTTGTAATGACGAAAGCCTATTTCCAGGAGGTACTGCAAAGGCCAAAGCAGAAAGGCACACGATCAGAATGTCTTCTCTACTTTGTAATGACGAAAGCCTATTTCCAGGAGGTACTGCAAAGGCCAAAGCAGAGAGGCACACGATCAGAATGTCTTCTCTGCTTTGTAATGACGAAAGCCTATTTCCAGGAGGTACTGCAAAGGCCAAAGCAGAAAGGCACACGATCAGAATGTCTTCTCTACTTTGTAATGACGAAAGCCTATTTCCAGGAGCTTCTAAAAAGGCCAAAGCAGAGAGGCACACGATCAGAATGTTTTCTCTGCTTTGTAATGACCATAGCCAATTTCCAGGAGGTACTGCAAAGGCCAAAGCAGAAAGGCACACGATCAGAATGTTTTCTCTGCTTTGTAATGACGAAAGCCTATTTCCAGGAGGTTCTAAAAAGGCCAAAGGAGAAAGGCACACGATCAGAATGTCTTCTCTGCTTTGTAATGACGAAAGCCTATTTCCAGGAGGTACTACAAAGACCAAAGCAGAGAGGCACACGATCAGAATGTCTTCTCTACTTTGTAATGACGAAAGCCTATTTCCAGGAGGTACTGCAAAGGCCAAAGCAGAAAGGCACACGATCAGAATGTCTTCTCTGCTTTGTAATGATGAAAGCCTATTTCCAGGAGGTTTTAAAAAGACCGAAGCATAAAGGTACACGATCAGAATGAAGTTCTTTACGTGCGTAAACGGGTTATTTAGTAATTTCTTTATTATCACTCTATAACAGACAAATCTATTTAATTAGATTTGCTTAATACCTTCTTCACCCGAAGACGTTAATTAACGTTTTCGCTATTTTACCTACAAAGCACCGATGAACGTCAATTATGCAACCTCCTCCCATTTTTTTTTCAATATTTCGTCCCAAGCAAGGCAATACATCCAGTTGGTTTATTATATATATATATATATATATATATATGAGTTACACTGTGTTAGAGAATATGAGGGGAAAAAACTACTACTAAGAAAGAACAATAAAAGAACAAGATTTAAGACAGAAGATAATGACTGATATTGTATTTACATTTTTAATGATCAAAGTTGACTGAGAAGCGGGAAGAGTTTCACAAGTGAGAAGTGCAATAGAAGAATCAGTTAACATAGAACTTACGGTTACATATAGCCATTTCAATTATAATACGTTCTTTCCTGCTCTTGCTGTTTCGTTGGATGATTTTCCTTTTTGTTGCTGGTGTTTGTTTTTTAAAATTTTTTATGTGGGGGATCCTGTTTTTTTCTTCTTTTTTTCATCTTTGTTGATATATTCAAGACCTTTCGGCCGTTGTACGCTCTGACTTTCTTCAGATAATTATAATTTCGAACTTTTTATTTCGATCACTGAGAATAGATTGTTCTCATGGAATGAGTTATGTCACTTCCGGATATCTTAGTTGTCTCCATTTAAATTCTCAACTGCTGTAGCCAGGTACTGAACTCATAACTCTTTGGGTCAAATCATTGGATCTGACCAACGCTTTTATCCACTGAGCCATGGCGTATTTTTTTTTTATATTTTGTGTATTTTTAATTTTTTTTTTTTTTTTAAATATTTTGTGTATTTTCAATTTTTTTCAAATCCTATGTCAGAGAAAGATATATGATCGTTACTGGCGCCTGACGTCAGTTTTCTAGTCTAGTTTGTGAGCCAAGTATGTGAAAGTCAGGTTTTAAAATAGGATCTTCTGTTTTAAAAACCAGCGCAATACAATCTTTCCGTTCACATTTTTTCCTCATTTCGCTTACTCTTATTTTAAGCTTAATTTTAACACAGATTTTAAACAAAATCTAATGTAAGTTCAGTTCGACTTGAATTTACCCGAATTCTTCTTCAAAAGCTAAAAGATAAAGTAAAAAAATAATGTCGGCTGCTGATGGCAAAATAGCTTCTTGGTTCATTAAACAGGTTTGGATATTTCTGTGTATCATACACAAACAAATCAAAACATCTCTTGCTAGATTGAAATATCACGTCCCACTCGACGTATTTTTATTAGATCTGCATTTATTCTTTAATGGACAATTTTCTTTCGATCTACAATTACAAGAGGGTTCAATATCAGATTTGTTATTTATACAAAAGAAATTTCTTTGTATATAAAATTTCCCTCCTGTCACGTTCAGGTGTTTTATTTTTTCCTTATGTCTTAATGTAAGATACTCACTAGTAAGTATATCAATATACATGTTGGCTTCATCTTTGACGGCACGGGTCCACTCTCACATATATATATATATCAGCTGTGATACAGAGAAACAGGCTTGCATGTGTATGACGACTCACAGAGAAACAGGCTTGCATGTGTATGACGACTATATATATATATATATATATATATATATATATATATAGTCGTCATACACATGCAAGCCTGTTTCTCTGTATCACAGCTGATATATATATATATATATATATATATATATATCAGCTGTGATACAGAGAAACAGGCTTGCATGTGTATGACGACTATATATTATATATATATATATATATATATATATATATATATATATATATAGTCGTCATACACATGCAAGCCTGTTTCTCTGTGAGTCGTCATACACATGCAAGCCTGTTTCTCTGTATCACAGCTGATATATATATATATATGTGAGAGTGGACCCGTGCCGTCAAAGATGAAGCCAACATGTATATTGATATACTTACTAGTGAGTATCTTACATTAAGACATAAGGAAAAATAAAACACTTGAACGTGACAGGAGGGAAATTTTATATACAATATATATATATATATATATATATAGTCGTCATACACATGCAAGCCTGTTTCTCTGTATCACAGCTCATCAGTGTGGCTAGACAGACATCGACTTAGGGATGTCTAGCCACATTGATGACCGCAACTCGACCGATCTGGTGTCAGTCAGAGTCGCTAAGCCTTAAATCATAGGCACATGGAACAAGTTGAAGGTACATTTTAGCGGGTTATATATAAGCGGCGTATATACATGCCACTCACTGAAAGAACTCAATTTATTGGTAAAGAGTAATGCATATATCGCAGAAGTGGTAACTGCCTTTTTTTTTAATGTTTGTCTTTAGAATGCTCAATCGTAATGAGAGCATAATATTCGCCATCCTCAGACAATCCTGTTTCACTATATCACAGCTCATCAGTATGGATCTATCTCTCTCTCATATATACATATATGAGAGAGATAATGGTACCTTATAAACACAAAACCTTTCTCAGAGACTCAAAATATTTGTCTGTTCAGTTTTGTATCCTAAAGTAGAACAATCCTTTTCTAAAGAGGTAATGGATTTTTTTTTAAAACTTATAAATCTGACATATATGGCTTAAACTTTATTTTTAGTGGAAGCCATATTTGAGAAGATGCGCGGTTATTTATTAAACAACATATTTTTATTTTCCTCTACCAGCCTGAATATTCGAGAAACCTTATTAGTGAAAAATATGCGCTCGAATATTGAGGCTGGCCATAATCACATCGGATCTAACGACGGTTTCTTCTGATAAATTTGTATATATATATATATATATATATATATATATATATATATGATAAGCAGTGTTTTTTCCAGCCATACTAGCTTTGAAGTTTCGGGGAGGTATTATTGTGATGTCTTTACTCTTCATGGTTATTTGCTTTTTCTGGTTCTCGCCATTTTAAAAAAATCCACCAATTTTGACACTAAGCATCATTACAATTTAACACACACACAAATATATAAGTTGAATATATGGATCAGAATCCAAGATGAATAGAATACGTAAAGAACAAGTAGGAAAAAAGTATACGCTTGACACGAATTATTTTCGCGTACATACACTTACATTCATAATAAACCTCTAATGTTTTTAATACACATGATACACACATTTAAACTGACAAGTTATTCCTTCTACATTTAAAATTCATCCATTGTTTTGTCACACGTGACACGTATCTGACCAATGAAACTATACCTCAATCAACATACTATCTCTTGGAATTTTTTAAAGATTTTAAATCATTCGTGTTTAACAAATCTCTTCAGAGGTTCTTTAAAGTGAAACATGTTAGATTAAAACACTTTTCCTGCTTGATTATATATATATATATATATATATAATGGTGGATTCTCTAATGAACAATAAATGAGGGCCAGCAATTGATGGTGCCCTTTGTTTTAGACTTAAGCATGCTTGCTCTGTGAAAATGTGCGTTGTGGTGCAGTGGATATCGGCTCGGAACAAAAAATCGGGGAGTCGAGTTCGAATTCTACTTGAAATCATTGCACTCACTTACGCGAAAATACCCTTGGGAAAGGTATTAATCCGTCTCTTCCTTCCAGTTATGGGTTAAATAACAGGACAGATTGGGTTCTATAGCCTTGGTCGGCAACCAGTCTACCGCAGAAAGCAATGGCAACCAACTGCGGGATAATCTTCTGCCCAGTCAGTCCAAGCGTGTATCACGTATGGCACTTAACTGAAGGGGAAAAACCATTTCATCTGTGCTTTCTTGAATCTGATACTAGCCCAGCCTTGCTGTGGGTGACAAAGCCACACTGACAAATTAAATATATATTTGTATCAAATAAGAATTCGACAAGATGATAAAGAACAAATAGCAAATGTTTATCAATCTAACATATATCACTTGTATTAAAGCTTCGTTAGAGACTGGGAAAGGAGAAAATAAATAAATTGATTTTTTTTTTTTTTTTTTTTTTTTTGCTTGATTTTCATTGGTCAATCATGTATCACGGGCATTCAACTCTTTTTAAAAACGTTAGCATAATTTAAAGCGTACCAAATTCATATATATATATATATATATATATATATATATAAAACGTTATATTTTAGTGGCTTTACATATTTGAGTAGATACTCCGTTTATTTGTCCATAACCTATTACTGAAAAAAAAACTATTTTACACAAATACTTTTAGAATTCTTCATCATAATAATGATATTATCCATCATAGTATCAATAATAACAATACATGATAGTGTGGATCCAAAATGCAGATTCTGTGACAAATATCATAAAACATTTAATATCAGAACGTTCTGTACTTGCGCCAAATGAACATAAAATCGTCACGATAGAGTGGGGCAATGTTTACACTGGGCGATGTTAACATCTTTTCTAAGATGATTGAACGAACATTGTTATGAACATCACCCAACACAGGTTACAGAAACAGAAGACAGCATTTCTATGGGATTGCACAATATTCATAGACAGGAAGATTGAAGAAAATAGGCCCGACATAATTGTCAAAACCGAAAACAAAGAACGTGCTTCCTATTTGATATGGCTTGCCCAGCAGACTGCAACAAAGAAACCAAGGAAATCGAAAAACTATCACATCTGAAAATCGAAATAGAACAAAAAAAATGGTAACTGATAACAAGAATAGTACCAGTCATAGGAGGTGCTTTTGGAATTATAAAAAAGGGACACAGCACATTGAAAACATTCCTGGAAATTCCAACTTAAGAAAAATACAAAAACTCTGTCCTTTTAACACTAGTGATGCTACGATAGGTAGAAAAACAAAACATGAAATATAGCCATAACAACACACCACTTAGGTCTTCACGCATACTTGGTAGGTAGTGTGAAAATTAATTCAATAATGTAATAATAATAAATTCAATAATTTTTTTTCTAATCATTTCACCTCAAGCAAGGCAGAAGTGCCAATGGTGCGCAGGGGGTCACATAAGAGTTGAGGGATGAGAAACAGGAACAAGCTACAAGTCAAACAATGAGTAAGAAAAGGACGAGAACACTGGTGTGAAGAGGGCTGCATGAGACTAGAAAGAAATAACATGATACAAGGGTTGTCAGTGAAAGGATGCTAGTCAAGGAGATAAGAGAGGGTAAATGACATTGCATTTAAGTTCTTGGAGATTGTCGCTGTTAGAGAAGCAAGAATATGGAAGGGAATTCCACAGGCGGGAAGTGCGAGCAAAGAAACTGATAAAAAGGTAGAAGTTGAGGTTACATTATCGTTATATCTAAACTTATTTATAAATGGAACTTTGTGTGTCCGTTGCCTATAGACTCCGAAACGGCTGAACCGATTTTCTTGAAAGTTTACACACTTGTACTATAAGCATCTTTGTGTCCAGATACCCCCGATAAATATCGAAAATCGATAATCGAAAAAATCGGGTTATAGAAAGAGTGGTCCGATTTTAATCAAATTTGTTACACTCATAGACAAAGACATAAGAAACAATATTCAGAATTTTCAAGGTTGCAGTTCTTACAATAGTGCAGAAAATCTATAATATATATATATATATATATATATATATATAAAAGGCAAGATGCTTGTGTGTGTGTCTGTTTATCTGCCTATATGTCTGCATTTTTTCAGCCCTTGTATTTTAGTTTTTGCTTCGAGTTTGGCTCTAAGTAAGTATAATTGTAGTTCTTAGTCTCATCCATGATACCATTTACTCATAGGACTTATTTAGCCTTCAAAATTCAGTTTACGACGAAAAATACTTATTTGATATCGATACCAGGAAATCAAAATTTGACTTACATCCATTCATTTTTCTTTCAGTCTACGGTTTCGCTTTAACTGGAAACAACTATTGCTTTTTAGTCTTTCGTGCCAACGTCCAATGAGTCTGAGCTCCAGAACCATGGATTAGTTTTAAAGCTTTCATTATACCCGAGCAACGCCGGGCTATACTGCTAGTTTAAATACAAAAATCTTCGGTTTGGTGTTTATATATGTGGGATATAAAATTTACATGTGTTCTCTTTTAATTTTAAACCACTCATTAACCTTTAAGGTTTAAGAAAATATTCTTCATAATGCACTATTGAACTTTATGTATTTGGGCTTTAAATTAGAAATTGTTATCGTTCTTATTTTTCGGATAATGTCGCGTATGGACGCACGTATTTACAAAAAAAAAACAGCACGTTTTTGCATGAAATTTGATCAAAATATGTTTAAAATATTGGCGGTCGCTAAATTGTATTAAGCTTTTCTATTTATAATTAGTAAATATAGTTTTTATTTAATAAAAAATATCGCCTAAAAAATAACGTTAACAAAAAATGTGTCGTAGTAATAAATAAAAAATCCAACCGTTTCTTATATATCATATATTCCCCGAGAATATATATATATATATATATATATATATATATATATATACACACGACAACACGTTATTGAAAGATTCTGACCCTGAGCAAGAAAGGATAAAACAAATTTAGAAGGTTGCATTTTCTAAAATTTGACGCAAAAGCAGAGTTCTGTTCAGCATCCCCCTCGTATACACCAATATCCTGTTCAGCGGTGATTCGCGATAGAACTCCTCCTTTGCAAATGTGTGTCTTCATAATTTTTGTCGTGTTAAACTTCCGAAATAATGACAAAAAAATAGAATCATAATCAGTCAGTTAACTGCCGTACGTGATACACGCTTGGGTGATCATGTTTTATTCTATGATTAACGAACGAAGTTTGAGACAATGAAAACAAAAAAAAAACTTATAAAAAATATCACGAAGAGACAGTTGAAATTTCTAGGGCAAATAATGAGGAAAACAACGCAAAACAGATTTCAGTTAGTTAAGCGTCATACACGTGATACACTATTATTAGCCACTAGCAGTACAGCCCGGCGTTGCTCCGATGTAATAAAAGCTTTAAAACTAATCCATGGTCCTGGAGCTCAAACTCAGCCTAAAGAATATTTGTGTGAAGTTTGGTGAGAATCGGATAAAAATTGTAGATTTGTATAAAGGACATACAGACAAATAAACAGACACACACACAAACATCTTGCCTTTATATATATATATATATATATATATATATATATTATCGATTTTCGATATTTATCGGGTGTACCTTGACACAAAACCTAGCTAAGAACACTTGCAGACGCTTATAGTACAACTGTGTAAATTTTCAAGAAAATCGGTTCAGCCATTTCGGAGTCTATACGTAACGGACACACGAAGAGACAAAGTTCCGTTTATAAATAAGTTTAGATAGATGACTGACTAGGCAGAAGTTTTTGTTTTTTTTTCCCCGCAGTAAGTTGTCATTCTGCGTTAGACTGGTTGCCAACCAAAGCTGTTGAACCCTGCTATTCAACCCATAGCTTGAAAGGACAAGAGATGGATTAATACCTTTCCCTTTGACTTGGTGATATTTGTGCGTAAATGAATGAAACGAATTTGACTGGAAATCGAAAACCGATTTCTCGTTCCGAGTCGATCTCTATTACACAACAACGCACATCATAATCAGTCAGTTAAGTGCCATACGTGATACACGCTCGGGCGATCATGTCTCGAAAGAGACATGACTGACAGGGCAGAAGATTATCCCGCAGTAGGTTGCCATTACTTTCTGCAATAGACTGGTTGCAAGCCAAGACTATAGAACCTAATCTGTACTGCTATTCAACCCATAGCCGTAGGAAAAAGAGGTGGATTATATCATTAAATAAATAAATAGTAATTAGTGGGGGATCGGTTTACTAATTCATGACAATAGAAAACAGATCCCCCCACTTTATGCCAAGTACAAAACTTTGATTATGCTTCCAACTATTATATTCAGTCAGTTAAGTGCCATACGTGATGCACGCTTTGGGCGATTATGTCTCGAAAGGGACATGATTGACTGGGCAGAACATTATCCCGCAGTAGTTCACCATTACTTTCTGCAGTAGATTGGTTGCCAGCCAAGGCTATAGAACCCAATCTGTTCTGCTATTTAAGCCATAACTGGAGGGAAGAGTTGAATCAATAGCTTTCCTAAAGGTATTTACGTGTAAGTGAATGCAAGGAATTTAACTGGTATTCGAAATCAGCTCCCCGATTTCTCGTTCCGAGCGACTCGCCGCTGCACCACAACACACATCATAGTATGACTCCGAAATAATCGTATCCTTTACGCTTTCGTTTATGTGCCGCATACATACGTTTATTCTCATACACAGGAATCTATCATTTAACGATAATTATCGATACGTGGTAATATTTCAGCGTCTTCGGAAAGGAGATACATAAGTCATCCTTTCTATCTTGTGGCTCGTAACATTACATATTTAAAATTTTTAATGCCATGTCCCTTGAGGGCATAGAGGTTCATGCTTCAGCGCTAATTGACGTGACTTTTTGGAAAATATGTGCGTTGTGGTACAGTGGATATCGGCTCGGAACGAGAAACCGGGGAGCCGAGTTCGAATTCCAGTTGAATCCATTGTATTCACTTACGCGCAAATACCCTTGGGAAAGGTATTAATCCGTCTCTTCCTTCCAGTTATGGGTTAAATAGCAGGACAGATTGGGTTCTTTCTGCGGTAGACTGGTCGGCAACCAGTCTACCGCAGAAAGTAATGGCAACCTACTGCGGGATAATCTTCTGCCCAGTCAGTCATGTCTTTTTCGAGACATGATCGCCCGAGCGTGTATCACGTATGGCACTTAACTGACTGATACATGATGTCCATAAAGTTCGTGAGCATTTTAAAAAATTTCAAATACAAATAAAGTTATAAATTTTTAAAGTACCCACGAACTTTATAGACACTTTATATATTTCTCTCTGTCTTTTCCGGTTAGGAATTCACAATTTTTTTTTTTCGAGACTGGTTGGCATCTAAGTAACAGTCGACCCTGCTATTTAACCAATAACTGGGGGAATAAAAAGCTATAGCATTGACTATGCCAGGCTCGTTTATATCTTAAGCTTACATATTTTAGCTATCAGTTGTTTACAAACACTTTCTAAGATCTTCTATGTGCCTTGTTCTTTCAGGACGTAGGCGATCATGGCTTTCCACATCTCCCTATCCCTGGTGGCTCTTAGCACGCTTTCTCCTGTAACACCACGCAACCCCCGTTCTGTCATCCACCTGCTCAGGCCCTTCAAATATGTTATCCGCTGCTTTCTTCTATCTCTTTTTCCCCCTCTATCTGGCCTATCAGGTTCTCCAAGCCCGCCTTCTTCATTGCATGTCCCAGGCATTTCATTGTCTCTTCCTGGTGCTCAATATTAATTTCCTTTTCGTTTCCATCCTTTCCAACACCTCGTCATTGCTCACATGCTCGGTCCATGATATCCGCAGCATCGTTCTGTACAACCACATTTCAGTTGCTTCAAGTTTTTCCTTAATTGCTTTGATCGATTGAAGTCTGTAGGTCTTCGCGAAGAGTATATTTCTTCAGCCCTTGTGCACTGGCGCTACAGATTCACAAAGAAAGAACTGTACCAAATAACAGAAACCACTACACTTTCAAGAGGAGCGATGGCTAAAATGGATATTGCATGTATCTCGAATATACAATCAAATTTTTTTTCACATCCTACGCCACCTCAAATTAAAGGAAACACCGCAACAATACTAGAAAAAGTGATAAGTTACTGAACCTGAGACGCCTATTTTCCCGAAAAATTGTTTTAAGAGAAACATTTTATACATTCCAGCCGAAAGAAAAAAATAATGGCATTATGAAGTCGTTGACATTCCAGACTACTTCGAACCAAATGTTAGGAAGGAAACTTCCATCAATACTGGAAAGAGCAGTAACAGTTACTGAACTCCAGAGACCTATTTTTCCCGAAAAATTGTTTTAAGATATTTATTGTATAACATAAACAAATGTGGCACATGACCGGAAAAGAGGATGGTCTTGACTATCCTATACCTAGCTAAATAATTTCACGACCCTATGACTCATTAACAATTTGCACATTCACCACAAGAATCCATCCATTACCTCCTAATCCTTCACGCACCACAATACCACATATTTACTAAGGGCACCTAAAAAAATGGAAAACAAACCCATGAAATAAAAATTGGCTAATATATACAATAATACAAAAATATATTTTAAAAGATTTAATGATAATGAAATGAAAATGGGGAGGTGGATGAAATACCCCAAACGAACTAAAATATAACCAAATATATTTTTCCCGAAAAATTGTTTTAAGAAAAAGATTTTTTAAATTTCAGTCAAAAAGTATCTAATGTTTACTTAGAAGGAAACGGCTAATATTATCGTTATCTTAAGTGACCCTCAATTCTTACAACAATAAATATATATATATATATATATATATATATATATGCTAAAAGTCTGTCTCCTTCTGCCGAGCGCCCATAGTTCAGAGGTAGAATCGCCTACTGACGCTAATTCGGTCGAGTTTCAATCCTGGGTTAAAAGCAATGATGCTGTGATACAACGAAATAGATCTATCTGCCTGATGACTAAATATATATATTAGAACGTTTAGTATTTTGTTGAAGTTTATTAAATTGTTTAAAATAGTTGGCAAAATATCGGCTAATTGTCAATCGATTCAAATTTTATTAAATAGTAAGTAAGGATAACCTTTTTGTTGGTTCATATAGTTTAATATTTTAAGAAACGTTTATAAATTTATCAGTAAAGAAATATTTTCATAATTTCTTATAAATTGGTAAATGATAAATATTGCGTTGCTTTAGTTTTAATACAATTGTATTAGTTTTAAGAATGTTGTAAATAATCTAATAGTGTCGAATATTTTTCTTTCAAGAATAACAACTTCGCTTTCATCATATGTATTGGATTTTATTACAATTCTAATCATCGCTTTTTAGAACAAACATTGCTGGCGAGTGAAGGTAGTTAGAATAATAGCAGCGTCAGGGGAGGAAAAAATCAACCTTTTGACCCCTCCCTTTTTTTTTTTTTTTTTTTCGGGCACGAAGTTGCTGAAGTTTGTTTCTACAAACAGAACAGCTAAAAAAAAAAAAAAAAAAAAATGGAGAAAAATGGGACCGGGGGAATATCGTTGGATCAAGTTCTACAATAGGCAAGAAATAATTATTTTTCATTCAATTCTTTTTTTTTTTTTTTTGTGATATTATTATAGATTGACAACTCCAAATTACTTTTCTTTTCGTTTATTTTATTTGAGTTTTTGTTTTAGTTAATACAGGGGACCAGTTTGGTATGTAAATTAATCACCATTATGGAAACCAAACCAGAATATGTTAATACTATGTGATTTCTTTAAAATAAAAAAATAAAAAACTATTTTCATTATCTGGAGTGATTTTCCAAATATTGCTATCGATTAAATTCTTTCCGATTCTGACTGATTTTTTTTCTGCATAAAACAACAAAAATTGACTGGTGGGAATGAAGGTCGTTAATTACGGTGTCAATGGAAAAACCGTTTTTTTGACGCACCGTTTTAGATTAAGCACTAAAAATCGCAAATAACTTTTATCTCCCAAATATTTCTATAGATTAAATTCCTTCTGATCCCGACTGATTTTTGTTTAGGCAAAATCTTGTACCACCGCATAAAACAACAATGATAGCTGGGGCTGGGGAGTAAAGGCAGTTAAGATAATAGCGGTGTCAGTAGAAAAAAACGTCCCTTTGACACATTGTTTTTTTTGGGGTTTTTTTTGTATTTTTTTTTTTTGTTTTTTTTTTTGTTTTTTTGAGAGCACTAAGATTAAAAACAGTCAAAAACTGCTTGTAATTCCCACCATTGACTAAAACCAGAAGCTCCTTGTAGTTACTTGACAGAGGTATTCAGAAAGCTATTTGACTAATTATGGAAATTTGACTTGCTAAAGTCATTCTTTTATGGCCATGTGCTTGTAATTCATACGAATATTAAGACTAAAACCAGAAACTCCTTGTAGTTACTTGACAAGGATATTCAGAAAGCTATTTGATTTAATGAGGAAAATCTGTCTTGCCACTTGCTAAACATAAATGAAAAACATTATGTCTGGTGTTCAAACACCTCACCTACCAGAAGATTAATACTTCCTATTCTTCTTCTATGTGCCTTGTCCCTTCAGGACCTAGGCGATCATGACTTTCCATGTCTCCCTATCCCTGGTGGCTCTTAGCACGCCTTCTCCTGTTACACCACGCAACCCTCGTTCCATCATCCAGCTGATTAGGTCCTTCAAATATGTTTCCCCTGTCTCTTTTCCTCTCTATCTGGCCTGTTGGTATCAGGTTCTCCAAGCCCTCCTTTCTCATTGCATGTCCCAGGAACTTTAGCTGTCTCTTCCTGATCTCTGTACTGCATCCTTTCAGGGTGTTGGTGATCATGGTTTCCAGTTTATTGTCCTTTGTTGTCTCTCCTAAATTTGTTCTGCCATCCAATTTAGTCAGTTAAGTGCCATACGTGATACACGCTTGGGCGATCATGTCTCGAAAGAGACATGACTGACTGGGCAGAAGATTATCCCGCAGTAGGTTGCCATTGCTTTCTGCGGTAGACTGGTTGCCGACCAAGGCTATAGAACCCAATCTGTCCTGTTATTTAAGGAATAGACGGATTAATACCTTTCCCAAGGGTATTTGCGCGTAAGTGAATGCAAGGAATTCAACTAGAATTCGAACTCGGCTCCCCGATTTCTCGTTCCGAGTCGATATCCAATGCACCACAACGCACATCCTATTAAGCTGATTAGGTAGGTTCTGCACAGTTTTACTCTGCCTCTCTTGCCTTCCATCCGTATTACGAAATATTATCACTCGAATGTGTGATTCTGTTACACTGGGTTTTTTTTTTCTAAAATCAAAATTACTTTTGGAAATCACTCAGAGACGGCTGGTGAGTGAATCGGCTGAAACGTTTAATAAGGGAAAGACTAACCGTAAAAATTATATGAAACAGAAAATAAATTTTATGCGTACTTGGTCAAATATTTACTTAAGACGATTATCTTTCAGATTGCTTTATACGCAGCAATCAGCTTCTGTGAAAGTTTTATTTACGTAATCAATTTAGAAAGTTGAAATGTTAATAATCATCTGTCGACAAAACAAAAAATACTGTCGATTCAACGGAAAATTATTGTGCAAAGAAATATTTCTAGCCTCATCTATTAGAGATCCTTTGCAAAAAAAGATAAGCAAGAAGTTGTGCTCCTCAGCGGATTTTTATAAAAGAATTGACGACGTGAAATTTTATCCAGCTGACGCCTACCTTTATAGTAAAATTTCTTAACGGGTATAATTTAAAATAGGTGCGTGCAATTTATTTAAAATTTTATGCTGTTTATTCCATCACTAAGCTTTAAAAATATCGATGTCTATAATAAATTTTGCACACATTTAATATATTCAAGTATGGGATGTCCTGGGTATGATTATAAACTATATTTGGCAGCAAAGATCGGGAGATTGGAGGTTTTCAGAAGCGAGAAACCACCTTTTAATTACTGTTGTTTGCGGGTTCACCATGTCCCGGGGTGGTGGCACAAGTTAAGATTTTGTTTTGCTTGTTTAGCAGAATATCAACTTCTTATGGGTCATTTAATGCCGTAATTTAATTTCCTTGGGAGCATTTGTACTTTAATTTACAAAAATGTATTGCTGATAATTTTCCTATGAAAATGTATTTTTATGCTTTCATGGTGTTCTGACCAGAGTTTATTTTAGAAAGGGGTAACTATTTGAAGTTAGATACCTGAGAAGCATTCTAACAGAGGATGGAAAGCACAATACTGAGATCTGAAGATAGATTGGCTTGGCTAAAGCCCGTTTCAAAGGCTGAGCAGAGTATTGAGAGACGGGAAGATTTCGTTGGAGACAAAAGAGTCCTGGATTGTGATGAGATACCTGTCCTCTTATATGGCAGCGAATGCTAGATGATCTCCTCAAGGATGAAAGGGAGACTCGAAGCAACAGAAATGTGATACTACAGAAGGATGTTGAGGATATGGACAGAACATGTGAGCGACGATAAGCTTTTGGAGAGAATGCAAACGAAAAAACAACTTTGGTCCCAGAAACGACAACTGAGATTTTTGGGATAGGTCATCAGGAAGGACGGCTTGGTGAACCAGATGCTTACGGGACGGATAGAGGGGAAAAAGAAAGAGGGAAGCAGCACGCGACCTACTCAATGGGCTTGGGTAGGTAGATAGCGAAGCGGGGTCTGGGAGAGATACCAAGGAGAAAGATATTAAGAGCGAAAAAAGATAGGTGATCATAGGTTTCTACTTGTCCTTGTGTCCTGAAAAGACACGGTACATAAAGAACTATTTGCCCATAGTTGGGACCCTAAAAGGTGCTACCACCCTATTGGTTAAGATTCAAGCTATGGCTAAGTAGTGAACCTCCAATCAAAACTAAAACAAAATGCAAGTGTAACGATACATTTTCTAGTAAAAATAGCAACTATATATATATATATATATATATATATATATATATATATATATATATATATATATAATCAATACATTTTTAAACAAAATCTATTATTTGGTTTTAAGCCATAAAATTATCCTGAAATTATTTAGATTTCTGTATTTCTACTGACGGTTATAATATTATGTCTAGACTGATTCCAACGAACACTATCTACGCTGGTATTTACCCAGTCCCCCACCCACTTAGACGAGATGTGACTCAAAACCAAGTTTAACATGGGAAAATCGAGTGCGTACACTCGGGCCAAGTATCAAAATTTATTGGGACCCTGCAACCGTGGGATCGAGCACTTTGCATTGTCTTTTTTTTTTCTCAGCCGAGTCTCCGCCTGTAGACAGAACCCCGACTGAGTCGTTCTCTGCCCGAAGACAGAGAGCTTGACAATTGCGTGTCTGACACCGGAATGTCAAAACTCTGGGTATTTACCAGAAACCTTCTTACTGAGGTCGGATGTGACACAAGGCCGAATTTTAAGAAGAAGCTCTGAGCCCTTAAGCTCGGTCAAAGTTTTTTCCCGTAAACCCTCCACAAGCAGGGCTGAGCACAGGTCTGTTTTTCGGCTGACTCTCCTCTGGCTTCCACTCCGCCTAGAGCTGCCTCCGAGAGTCCGAGGAGGTGAGTTTTTTACTCTACAAAATCCACCCACCAACATTTGAATTTTTTTTGTTTTTGTAGCTTACGGTCATATCACGTTGAATACACCGGTTCTCGTTCGATCACCGAAGTTAAGCAACGTTGAGTCTGGTCAGTGGGTGACCGCTTGCGAATACCAAGCGTTTAGTGACGGATGTGCGTTGTGGTGCAGTAGATATCGGCTCAGAAAGAGAAATCAGTGAATCGGGTTCGAATACCAGTTGAATGCCTTGCATTCGCTTACGCGCTGGTACCCTTGGGAAAGGTATTAATCCGTCTCTTCCCTCCAGTTATGGGTTAAATAACAGGGTAGGACTTGAGACTCTGCCCTTAAACAAATCCCTGTGAATCTTCCGCCATCGTGGAGGAAGCCGGCTCAACCCGACTAGGGTGAATGCAGCTTGCTAATTCAGCTCCTCTTTTGAACAGTACGCAATACTGAATTTTGTATTTCTTTCGTTTCTAGTCAACCTTTAGGGGATTTTTTTTCCATATATTTCCTTTTTATGCGAGCCTTTCTTTAGTAAACGTTTTCTTTTACCTTAATATTTTATTTTTTTAACTTAGTATTCACCCGCTCCTCTTTCTGTCGAGTTCGCTATATACAGAAGCTTGTATTTCTTTCGTTTTAAATCAACCACTTTTTTTCCATATACTTCCTTTTTATGGTACACATACTTTAACGTTCAACGAATTCTTGGGGTGTTGGTACGTCAAAGATATCATACAGAACTTTCATAAACTGTGAGGAGCATGGAACCACCTTTTAACTGCTGTTGTTCCCAGGTCTACCCTGACCCGGATGGTAAGACTTATTAGGGTCCCAACTACAGGCAAATTGATAACCCCCGCAAACTGGGGTCAAAATATTATGAAAGCATAAAAATAATCTTTTATAGAAAAATATACATTTTCGAAGGAAAAATATTATCAGCAATACACTTTTGAATACAAAACTAGAAGACATCTTCAGTTTTTTAAAATAAAAAAGTAAATAATTTTTATTTTCATCAAAATCTGATTTAATCAACTAGAACTGAACATTAAAATATACCTTAAAACTCCACCTTTTTGGGATTAAATAATCCACAGTGGTTGATATGCCGTTAAACAAACTCAAACAGAACTTTCATAAGTTCTTTCTTTCATGCGGTCCTTTCTTCTGTAAATCTTTTCTTTATCTGATTCCACTGTCTTGTGTTCCCATTTTTATCTTTCACCATATAAATCATTTTTCCAATTCGTGATCTCATTACGACGTCTTCCCACATTTCTTTTCCATTTTTTTAATCCACTGAAAAACAATATATTTCTTTTCCATTTTTTTAATCCACTGAAAAACAATATATTTCTTTTTCATTTTTTTTAATCCACTGAAAAACAATATATTTCTTTTCCATTTTTTTTAATCCACTGAAAAACAATATATTTCTTTTCCATTTTTTTTTAATCCACTGAAAAACAATATATTTCTTTTCCATTTTTTTTTAATCCACTGAAAAACAATATATTTCTTTTCCATTTTTTTTAATCCACTGAAAAACAATATATTTCTTTTTCATTTTTTTTTTAATCCACTGAAAAAAAACATTTTCGCCAATTTGGAAAAAGTTTGTCTTTTTTCTTATTCGTTCTTTTTTTTTTTTTACCTGGTATCAACTTTTTTTTTTTTTTTTAATCGTATCACCCCAGGCAAGGCATTCCACTGCCACTTTAACGCAGGGGTTTACATAGAGCGATTGGATATAGGAAATGTCAGAAGGAGGGTGATAGACAAGTAAGGAGGTACATGGGAAGAGTGTTTGAGAGAATGGGTGCGAGTTAGTGTTAGGTGTCTATTGCCCTTACATTTAAACTCCTGGAGATTGTAGCCGTCGGGGAAGCAAGTATGCGGAAGGGAATTCCACAGGCGGGAAGTGCGAGAAAAGAAGCTGTTGGAGTAGAAATTGCGGTTACATTTCATCGGTTTCACTGTAAAAGGTTGGGACCTAGTTGCTAATCTAATATCTCGTGCAAATTCATACCTAGGGGCCACCAGTGATCTAAGTTCATCAGAGCAGAAGCCGTGAAAGTATTTATAGAAGAGGCACAGGAAAGCCACGTCATACCGGCGAGAGAGTGACTACAGGCGGTTAGCCAAGTCGGTATCGATGACATTACAGATTCTCCGTTGTATTTTGTCAAGCACCCCGAGGAGAATAGCAGGGGCACCCGACCAGATGTGGCAGCAGTATTCAATACACGGGCGGATGGTAGATTTATATAAGTGCAGGATGGATTCAGGCGGAAAGAACTTCCGGGCCCTGCACAGAGAGCCGACTTTCATAGCAGCGAATTTAGCAATGGCTTCGACGTAGTCATTCCACTTGAGGTCCGCTGAGAGTGTCAGGCCAAGCAGGCATAGTGTTTTACTCTCTGGGAGGCAAGCCTGTTCCATGCTAATGGGAGGGAGGTGCGGTTGTCTATGTTGAACACCAATGTAATTTTTCTCGAACATAAATACGACCATTTAACATGCCTGTCGGTGTGTTAGGATTCGGCGTTATCCGGTATACTCTTAAGAAGTTTCATAGTGCTTCTGCAATCTCTTTTTCATTACTTGCTTTATTTTTTTTCGAAGCTCTCTTAAAAGTACCCACAAATGTTCAGCTTGTCTGTTTGACCTTCGGTGAAGTAGCAATGTTCAATGGATTTATAAAATATTTCGACTGCTTCCAACCGTACTCTAACGAACAATCTATCAAAACTGTCTCTTGAACTCTTTTTGAATGTTTTATTTAAGGCACTTTGCTTAGTTCATTTATGTTACCGGGTTGTCTGATTTACATGAAATAACCCGTTATGATTGATATGCCACTAAACAAAATCGATCAACAAGAAATAACACTTTCATGATATTAATCCATACATTCTAAAAACTTCTTAAATCAAATTGTATTTCAAAATATAACTTCAGCAAAACTACAACGTTGCCAGATCAAATGGTAGCTTCCCCTATGTAAATAGGGGTCGCAGGCTCGAATGGCACACATTTTCGTAATAATTTATCGTAAATAATCAGGCCGGTAGATATAATACTGTTTAATTAAAAAACAAAATATCTACTTAAATACGAGTATCGATAAAAAAAAATGTCTAAACGAGGTTTTTATCGAGCCTATATAACACAATTTTCGATTCATCGCAAACAACCATATCTGCTCTGAAATGTATCGTAATGTCAACAAATGTAAACATATTACGGAAATTAACGAATTTTAACGGAGCTTGGTTATAAACAACCGACAATTTGAAATGAATCTTGCCGAATGGCACACATTTTCGTAATAACAATTTATCGTAAATAATCAGGCCGGTAGATATAAATATATAATACTGTTTAATTAAAAAACAATATCTACTTAAATACAAGTATCGATAAAAAGTAATGTTTATATATATATATATATATATATATATATATATATATATTGTGTGTGTGTGTGTTTCATTATGGCAGACATAGCATTATGTTAAATAATGTGTGTAGTCATATGTGTGTTTTATATTCCGAACACGGTAAGCATATTGTTGCCGCCTTCGTAGTTGGTATTAAATGTTGGCTCTTTCTTTTCTTTTTTTTTTTATTAATAATGCTTCCATTATTTTTAACCTCTTTGTGCATGTGGATGATGCTATGATATTTGTATTATAAATGAGTTTGTTACGGATAGTTTGGTAGGTTTCCGTGTGTGTTTAAATGAAATCGAATTGAACAATGGTCTGAGAAATGCAACGTGAGTCTTCTCATCAGTCGGATAGTAGTGTGCCCGATGTAATTAATTACGAAATTGGATTCTTTAAAGAACATGTAAATTCGTAAATAATATTAGTTTTCTGTAGTTTAAATTTTGCAGGATAATTGTAATTTTTGACGATGAGGTTAGCACAGTTTTAAATTTTGTGTAATAGAAAATTTAATTTTTTGTTTCAGACAAAAGTAGTTGCGTATTTTTTTAAAAATTTTTGGATGTTCCGAAGTGAAGATTCATTCTTTTTATAAATGCTATGCGTTTAGATTTTGTAGAAAATATTAATGTTATTGTTTGTTTCAGTATGTTTGTTGTTGCTATTGGTTAGTTAGAAAGAAAAAGTCCAATATGGTAATCAGTAAGATGGTTAGGAAAAAAAATCAACACTTAATAACAACTACGAACACGGAAACAATGTGAATAACGTGTCTGGAATATAAAATACACACACACATTGCTCATATTCAGTCACACGTAAAATAAAATTCACCCTTGATAATGGCTGAAAGAATAGCCGAAAGCGCTCGACAAAACACAATATTCAGACTATTTTTATGTAATTTATGTTATGAAAAAAAAAACGTTCAAATGAAAAATTATACAAAAAATTTAACCACATCATTCAGTCATTTCTGCATAATAGTCAGTCAGTTATGCGGCATACGTGATACACGCTTTGGGCGATCATGTCTCGAAAGAGACATGACTGACTGGGCGGAAGATTATCCCGTGGTAGGTTGCGGTAGAAGGCTATATAACCCAATCTATCCTATTATTTAACCCATAACTAGAGGGAAGAGACAGATTAATACCTTCCCCAAGGGTATTTGTGCGTAAGTGAATGCAAGGAATTCAACTGGAATTCGAACTCGGCACCCTGATTTGTCGTTCCGAGTCGATAACCACTGCACCACAACGCATATGCATGATAGACGATTGCGTTTATCATAAAACAAACTGTAGCCTCTAGATATTGACTCCAGTGTCTTTCTCATATATATATATATAAAGTAGGTATGGATGGAATAATATTCCGTACCCAAAGAAGCACTATTTTTAAAAAAGTGCTCAATACAAAGTAGAGCTAATAATAGTTATTCAGAAATTATAACATAAATATGTTATAATATGACTACAAAAGAAGCTATTTTGTTTCGGCACTACTTGTGTCCTTTTTTTTAATCATATCACCCCGAGCAAGGCGGTAACGCCACTGATGTGCCGGGGGCTACGTAAGAGTGAAAAGATTAAAAGAGAGAAAGCCGGAAACCACATCCTAAACAGGGAACAAGGGATGAGCCTCTACACCTGTTCAATAGACGTGGGTGGAGTGTGAACCGGGCGATAGTTTAGTCTATCTACTCCAATTATCAAGTGAAACAAAGTAGCTACTTTTGTAGTGATATTATAACATAAATGTTATAATTTCTGAATATATATATATATATGCCATCCACATATAAGCCTGTTTCGCTGTATCACCGCTCATCAGTGTGGATAGACACCCACTTGCGTCTAGCAGGGATCGAAACTCCACCATGTCATAATCAAAATAAACATTTTTACGTATGGTGGATTTTTGAACGCTGAATTATTTCTAAGAACTTGATTAGATATTTTTTTTATTTTTTGTCCAAAGATTTCTTTAATATTTTCCAATTCATCTGTTAATATGAAAGTATCTTCAATATACCGGATATATCTTAAAGGTTTCTTGAATTCATAAATGATGTTTCGGAGTTTATGGCTTGTAAAAACATTCTTAAAATGTTTGAAGTACTAAAAATATGTATAAATTAAATTCTTTAGAAATATATATATTTTCGGGTAGATGGAGCCCGGATGTCCAGGAAAGCAGTTCATTTAGGAGACTGAAAAACCTAGACATGATGGGGTTAAGATTGTTGTGATCGGGAAAACCTCATATCAGGAATTTGTTTCAGAAAGTAGCAACACTCGGGAAGAAGTTATTCAAGTGAAACTTTATCTACACACACACACGTGTATATATATATATATATATATATATATATATGTATGTATATAGTTTTGTAATGTGCTTGAAGCATTGCTTATATTAGTTGTATGGTTAGGTCTTGAAGGCTATCACAATGCGTTTAGTAAAATAAAGGAAGGTAAAGAAGTTGTTGGTTCCTGGCTACTAGGAATGACCATTCGTTGAAAGGCACAACTCGCTCAGACACATGCTCTTCTGCCATTCTGAAGATGAAATTTTGATCTTGAAATATTAATGTATAATAAATAGTTAATACCCAACAATTTCTTTACGTTCCTTTATTTTACTAAACACATTGTGACAGCCTACAAGACCTAACCATATATATATACCGACACACACACACACACATGGGGATAGCATGAATACTTACCAGAGCGGTACAGGGAGCCAATCATTATACCTCCGTCTTAAGCTATGGATCATATCTAAGAGTTCCACTCGACGTCGGGTGTGAATCTGAGGCCTAATATTCTCTTAGTATACGGATCCTCCTCGAAGAGACATCTGTTCATAGTGACTGGTAGTTGTTCGGGCTCTGATCAGCGGTGATAAATGTGACCAGTTTGGTTTTCGAGAAATTGAGTGTACTAGGTACCTCCACTTTCCGACATAAATTTTCGATACCTAATTTTGAAATTTTTAAAATGAAAAAAAAACATTCTGGAGATTTCATTTTAGATTTAATTAAAAGCTTAATGATTAAATTTATTATTTCCATTTAAGTAAACAAAATTCTAGTGTATTTCAGATAGAAATTATATAGACTGGAAAGTCAAATTTAATTTCGATTTCTTAAATTTTCTTAAAAGCGGCCATTTTCTTAATTTTAAGAAATTTGTAAACAAACAAAAATTCATCGATTTTTTAAATATTTCAAATGATTTCTGACACTTTATTTTAGTAAAATTAGAAAACTGAAATTTAAATTAATCTGATTAAAAAAAAATACTTACTTATAGCAAAAAAAGTAATATACAACGAATTATTTACGATTGGTCGAGTTCATCTGATCGAAGGTTTGACGGATTCTTGACTAATTAGGCGATGACAGATTCTACGCATGCCCAACAACGACAATTTTTATAAATCTAAGTGAAGTGACAAAACTCTAAAATTACGTAACCTTTTCATAATAATGGCAATTTCATTCTACCATACATGGAAATAAGCTAAAAATAAAATAAGTTAAAAATTATTTTAAAAATAGATAGCGTAACTACGTTTATTAATCTTTAAAATTTTGGAATCGTAAATTTCGTTTCCACTTAATTACTGTATCATATCCAATAAATACCCCAATACAGAATTTTACATGATTTTAAACTATTATAAATTATTATAATTAAAATATAACAAAAAAAATGAAAAGACTTCTTGTAAAAATTCATTATTCATCAGAAAAATTTTATTTCTTCAGTTCTTAATATTACTTATTTACAAAAACAATTAAAAGCTTTTCTAATTAAGTAATGTCATAGTTTTATTGGATTCATTATTTTTCAATTCAGAGCAGATTTTCCGTTAAATAGTACAAATTTGAAAAGAAAAGTACTTAATTTGCGATCTCCAATGACTTCTACTTTTAACAAAAAAGATAATTTCAAGAAATAAGAAGGTTCTGTGCGTAATTTAATGAAATTAAGTGGAAGGTCACACATTGAAAACATTTTTTTTACCAATATTTTCTAAAAAAACATTTCGAAAATAATTTCATTTATTTGTGAATAAGTTCTGAAAATTTCATTAGAATTGGACAATTATTTGGTTTTTACAAGAATTTTTAAATAAATGTGTTTTCAACGGAAAAATAATCAATGTTAAACTTTGTAGAAGGCGATGACGTAAACAAACCAAGCATTCTAACCAAAATTTCGAACGTGTTAGAAAGTGTTAAAAAAAATTAAAAAAATAATTTAAAAATTCTTTGATCTTTCCTCTTAAAATAACGTCAACATTTTGACGATAAAACTTTACTTTTCCTTAAGTTTGTGGCCTTTTTCCCGTGAATTAGTCGAGGTACCTAGTGTAACCAGCCTTTTTTTTTCTCCACTGGGAAGTAAATGTTAGATGGGAAGTGAAGTCAGCTGTTAATCTTTGATCGTTACTCAAGAGTACTTATTTCATGCTCACAAATTTATCTCCCATTTATGTATACATAATTATGAATGATCACTTTAAACGAATGCATGAGAACGAATAATATATATATATATATATATATATATATAATGATAATAATGAACTTAATCACAGTAAGGCAACACTAATAATAACAGACTGAACTTCCGAAAATAGTGCTAACTTAACAGTAATTTAAACCGTCTTGTAACCCGGCGAGAACTACCTCGTGGGTTAAATAATATGGGAGAAAAAAAAAGAAACAAACAGCACACAAGAACAATACGTCTAGTGCCCGTTAGAAAGAAAAAAAAAACCAAGACGAAACCTTAACAATAAAGTGCTCGATACGAAAGTACGAAAGTAGAGCGAGAATACAAGTAGTTGTGTGTGTATGTAATATATATATATATATATATATATATAATCCTAATTGTGTGTTCCTACAGTCTCAACACAGGTAAAAAAAAAAAAGCATATTTTCAAGAAATGACATTTTCAACAACATTTTATTAGATTGGAATTCTAACAAATAACATCTTTAATATGATTTCCACCATTTGTGATGCAATGGTTGACTACGTTTTGCAAAATTCACGTGAACTCTATGCAATAAGTCCACACTACTATCAGTTTTGGCACAGTTACTCTTTATGTATTCAATCAAGGGTGTTGCATCTGTTATTTTCATTAAGTACATTCTCCTTTAATATACCCCAGAAAAAGTCAGTTTTTTTCTTCTTTCGACAAAATCGTTTAATCTATAGAGGTAAAAAAATGAGATTACTTATGTGTCCAAACTTTAGCGACACCGTATGTGTGCGCGCATATATATATATATATATATATAGCCCATAAAGTCAGTATGAACTGTAAAAATTTATGAATTTATCTGTATTTGTGATAGAAATAATTTGTAAAAAAATGTTATAAAGTTTAATGTACCTAGTTTTAAGTATACATATTGAATAATTCTTTACCAGAAAATTTGCAGCAATTTTTAGATAAGTAAAAAATATGAACTGCAAAATCGTATTACCCTTTGTATTGCTAATGATGGAGGACATGTGGAAACTTAAACAAAATTCCAATAAAACCTTAAAAAATATAGATTTACTTATTTCTAATCAGTTTTACAAATGCTATCGCATTAATAAATAAGATTATAAATTTTTAAAGTGCCCACGAACTTTATGGACACCCTCTGTGTGTGTGATTTGATTAAAAAAAATTACAAGTCTAACGTGACTACGCCGAACGTGTTAAAATTGAACATGCGAAACGAGTTAAAAATTACACTTATGATATGGCAAAAAAGAAAAAAAAACATCTTCGAAAATGACTACTGGTAGTAGCCGAAAGTATACAGATGTGGGAAATTTTATATTCCAATACTAACCGGAAATATAAAAAAGAAAAGAAAAATGTATCAGAAGTGTTGAAAGAATAAATAAATAAATAAAAATAGTCCAAACGTAACTTTCGCCGGTTTCAATGAAACTTGCATACATGAAATAAATGCAACCCAAATATACTAACATACATACACAATAAATATATATATATATATATATATATATATATTTGACCGGATATCTTTTCAATTAAACATATGGCGAGGGACTTAAATATACGCGTTCATATATGTAATATTCTTTTCTTACTTATTTTGAATCTAGTCTGTGATGAAATTCAAATCTCTTCAGTCTCGGATTTTTATGGGGACTCCAACAGTGGGGCCGAGGCCAGGTGGACGTCTTCCAAGGATTAATTGAAAAGTTATCACATTTCTGAATAGTGAAACAAAGTATAATTAATTTTAGTCTAACCCCATTAAAAGGAATATGCTGAGTAATTTTTAAAGCAATTAGTATTTTTCTTTCTTTTTATTGATTTTAAATTTGACATTATTTTTTGTTACTATAAACGTTGGTTTCACTATTATTTTAACAGAAATGTCTACGCTAACACGTCTATTAACTAAAAGGTAACGTTGGTAGTAATAAGAATGTATATCATATCAGTGCTGGTGTTAATAGTGTTCGATATGTAATACAACACCTATATATATATATATATATATATATATATATATATATATATATAAACTATGGAGTGAATTGTGTTATGGAGCGCTTTTTCTCACAGACGGTGCTCAACTGACCCAACTATACTGTGCAGTCCACAAAAAACAACTCGCATGCGTGAAATAAAAAAAATTTTAAAAATGGCGACAAAGGCACCTCAACGTGGTGTAAAGGTTATCAAGTGTGTCTTGCTAGAACCTGTTACAACTGAGTAGTGAGTTCGATCCTCACTGGATACCCCATACTTTCCGCTTTGTGCCACATCTACCCGGCACTTAGAAAATTAATATAAAATGGCAACAATTTACCCATGGCTCTCATATATATATATATATATATATATATATATATATATTATAAAAATAAGAAATTATATATAATTTCTTATTTTATATATATATATATATATATATATATATCTTATTTTATTAATAGATGTTTGATTAAAAATGTTCGGTTTATAAATGTGTCACAGTCAAAACTGAATTGAAATCATCTCGTGACATATCTACAAACTGAAAATTCAAAACTTGCTGGATCGTAGATATTGTCAGATCGGAGGGTTTGAAGGGTTTTTTTAGTGTTTAGAAATATTGTGGCAGCCCTGAAAATATACACAAATTATCACTTGTCGAAGTAATTGTTTATTTCTCTGGAATATGAGTTTACATTCTCATATATTTTATTTTCTTAAAACTTCAAAGTCAGAGTTAAAACTTTGTTTGTACACGTGAGGGTCATTTTATGAAGCGCAATTAAATGGGCTTGTGTCTTTTAAAATCCAAATATTCCTTGTTTGTTTCTTCCGGACATCTGCCATGCCTCACCCCAAGTTTCTGTTAGGGTCAGTGATTTTTTTTGACATCAGGTGTTTGATTACAGGTTTATTTATGAGATTCCCTTAGGACCTGTTTCGGTTAATCCTTTTTGTTTCTGCCACGTCATTTCAGGAAGTAAACGATCATGGCTCTCCATAGCTTTCTTTTTCTTATCAGTGAATTGCCGTGACTTCTTGGGAAAGATAGAGGAGTGGTTACCTGTTGACGTTTCAACTCAGTATTTCGCTCTTATTAAACACTGTTACCCTTCGTCTCGGAGATGATCACGGCTCATCACAGCTTCTTTTGCTTTATTATATATGAATTGCCATAATTTATTGGAGAAGATAGAGAAGTGGTTTCTCGTCGCCTTCCCCGAAATTTAAAATTCAGAGTTTGTCATCTCTTAGACTCGCTAATACACAAGGCTAGAAATGCAAATCTTTCCGAGAAAATGCGAAAGTGAACGCAACAGGATTTGAACTGTGCTCTCTAGTTTTATTTTCCGTGCTGATATGCGTCACTTTTCATTATTACCTACAGTTATTTACCATTCGTTGTTTTCTATCATTTTGCTTTCTTTTTCCTTTCGTTTTCCCCTCTATTTCTTTTTTTTTGCTTTTATTTCTTTTTTCCTCTCCCCCCTCTATTTCTTCCCCCCTCTATTTCTCCCCCCCTCTATTTCTCCCCCCCCCTCTATTTCTTCCCCCCTCTATTTCTTTTCCCCCCTCTGTTTCTTTTCCCTAACATACACACACACATATATATATATATATATATATATATATATATATATATATTAAAGAATTGTTATGGTGAAACACACCTATTCCTCAGATAATGGACTCTCCCTCCTATATTAATAAGATTTAACAAAGTTCTTGGGAAGTTCATTGAACTTCTAGGCAGTGATATTAGTCTGCCGTTAGTCGAATACTAAGGAGTCAGCTTTCATTGTAAGATTACCAAGTTCCTAAATTTTTCTTTTATTATTTATTCAAGCAATTAAAAGCTTATCAAATTAAATAATATCAGAGTTTTATTGCATTTTTTATTTTACTCTTCGGGGCAGATTTTCAGATAAAATTTTAAATTAAAAAAAATAAAAATAAAAAAATACATGATTTATACTTCTCCACAAGTCCTGCGTTTAACTAATAAAATCATAGACCACAACGAAGTGAAATTTACTAAAATTTCATGGACTTACGTGAAATGGGTTTGCAGATGCAAAAAATATATTTTTCCCAAGATTTTTAAAAAATAAGAATTTCAAAAATAATTTCTTTCATTTGTGAATGAGTAGTGAAAGTTTTATTAAAATCCGACAATTATTTGATTTTTGCGACATTTCCTAATTAACGTGTTTGTCACCGGAAGAAAAAGTGAGTAGTATTACGTTTTGGTTACCTGCTAACTCAAATTCAAAACGAGATTTTCTGCCAAAATTTCGAAAATGTTAGAAAGGATTAATTTTTTTTTTTTTAAATAAAAAATACTTTGATCCTTCCTCTTAATAATAATAAAACATTTTGATGGAAAAAGTTCGTTTTTGTTATGTTTGGGGCTTTTTTTATTCATATTATGCTGTGTTTTTTTTTTTTTTTTTTTTTTTTTTTTTTTTTTTTAGCTATTTAGTGGAGGTCAGTCAGTTAAGTGCCATGGGTGATACAGGCTTTGGGTGATCATGTTTCGAAAGAGACATGACTGACTGGGCAGAAAATTATCCCGCAGTAGGCTGCCATTACTTTCTGCGGTAGGCTGGTTGCCAGGCCAAGGCTATAGAGCCCAATCTGTCTTATCATTTAACCCATAACTGGAGGAAAAAGACTGGTTATTTCAATTCTAGTTTTAAAGGGTTAATACAAAACTGCATGCTCATGTCTAAATATATTTGATTTTATTATAATTGTTATTCATAAATGTTAAACGAATAAATTTACATTAAAAAATAGAGGTAAAGCAATTTTACTTTTTTGCTAATTTAAAAATAATAAAATATAATTTATATTTGTAAAATTAGATTTAATTCAAAATCAACTTTTGTTAATAGTGTAAAGGATGAATCAGAAGAGGGACGTTTTTAGAAAATATTCGCAATCATTAATTTTAACTCCATTTTTTTTTTTTTTATCGGCATCAATGTGTTCGTATTAGCAATTCGACAAAATCAAGTGAGGAAAACACCCGTCGTATCCGTTTTCATTTATGCCATTTTTGAGGGCGTTCTTGAAGGTTAGACTCCACCCTTTTATTGCTCTGTCGATTTTGGCCACTTCTACGCGAATAGTTTCCTTCAAATCATCCAATGTACGAGGCTTCTGCTCATACACGCGTGCCTTGAGGTTTCTTCACAAGAAATAATTACACATGAACAAATCAGGGGACCGAGGAGTTTCAGTAAACCTTCGTAGGCGAACGCGCGGTGCTCTATCTTCCACAAGATCATGGTTTCAAATACTGAGACACCACGGAACGAATGGTACCTGTCAGACATATGTTCGTTTCCTGAGGCTAAGCAGTCAGTTATGTGTCTACGTGATACACGCTTGGGCGATCACGTCTCGAAAGAGACAAGACTGACTGGGCAGAAGATTATCCCGCAATAGTTTGCCATTACTCTCTGCGGTAGACTAGCCAAGGTAATATAACCCAATCTGTTCTATTATTTAGCCCGTAACTGGAGGGAACAGACGATTAATGATTTTCCCAAGAGTATTTGTGCGTAAGTGAATGCAAGGAACTCAACTGGAATTCGAGCTCAACTCCCCGATTTCTCGTTCCGAGCCGATATCCACTGCACCACAACGCACATAACCATTTCAAAAATGTCTGTTCTCTCTGTATCACCCTATATATTTCGGTAAACTTATTTTTTCCTTTTTATCCACTTATCGCGTTTTTACCTAAATTACAGGCACACTAATATATATATATATATATATATATATATATATATTGTGTGTGTGTGTATTTTGGCAGCATTTTTTCATTAATACAGGTTTCATTGAATAATATAGACAAGTTCTGTCTATTTATTTTGTGTAAGATCCGTTCGTATGATCTGATTAGCCTGATAGTGTTGTCATGGAAAGACAAGAAATCGCAATAATTGCTGATTTTTTTATCAGGTCTGAGCTTTCGGCTTACATAAGCTATTATCAAAGGATGAACATTTAATGTTCAGTGAACATAGAACATTTAAATTATTATTAACAGAGTGGAGTTATACAGAGAAAATTAGACAGGTCCATTTTTTTGTGTCGCACATTGCTGAAGGCCGAGAAGGAATGGTGGTAGTGTGTTATTTGTTCCCAGACCAATCCCTCATGCCACTATACACTCAATTGAACAAAAAACCCACTACCACCATTCCTTCTCTATAGAGAGAAGAGATTAATGTATTATTACGAGATTCCACGAGGGCGTCTAAGAACGGTAGCTTATTTTTTTGGTTAAGCTCATGTGAAGTTGAGAACGGAGTTTTTTTGTTTGTTTGTTTGGTTTTTTTTTCAAAAGCAGATTTGAAATTATCAATTTCGTTTTTGTTTTCGGCAAAAATGAAAATATCATCTACGTAGCGGTCGTATATTGTGGATTTAGTAATTTTTAAAATATATAAACATTAATTCGGTAAATTGAACTCTGTCAGAGGCTCTCGGCAACGCTTTGATGGCTGAGTTATTTGTCCACTGGAGATCGGTGTTTGAGCCTAACGCCAAGTCTTCCATCTTAAGGTTTATCATTTTATCTGAAAGATTGGCGCTGCACGATCTTTTTAATTCCTTCCCGAGGTGTCCAAGTTTATTTACTCTCTATTAATTATTATCTGACGCAACTGGTGCAGTCGACACCCACACTGATCGACCCAAGAAAATTAGCCACTTCTTCAAGTGTGAAAGATTTATCAAAACAAAATTTATTTTATGTGGTTAATTGCTGGTGTCCGATAAAAATGGTGTACATTCCGCCTAGTCTTCTTGTTCCGGGTTGTAAAGGGGCAGAATGATTTCTTTTTAAGCTGGATCCAGTCGGAAATTCAGTGCAAACAATTCTGTTTCCAAATAACGTTTTAAATTTTACATTCTCAAAATGGGCAGTAGAAATTTTAGAAACCGATGCGGTTAGAAAAAATAAAAAGGAATGGTAGAATGACATTAGAACCAAGTAGCATCACGCAATTTTTTATTTAGCTGATTGATGTTATATTCAGTATTCCCGACTACGGAGGTTCGTAGACAAACGTTTTTTGTAATATATTTTTGGTTGGTTGTTTTGTTTTTTATGGCATATCAACCTCGGCGGGTCATTTATTGCTAACTAAATTTTATTTATTTATTGCTGGTAATACCTTTTTCTTTCAACAGTTTATTGTTGTTTTTATATAAGTTTTGTGTCTAGTAATACTTTTTTCTTTTCGAGTATCAAGATTCATTGGGATTTGATTTTAAGAGCAGGGTCCACAAGAAGAGAGAAGGGACGTATTAATACCTTTCCCAAGGGTACCAGTGCTTAAGTGAATGCAGGGTATTCAACTGGCATTCGAACTCGGATCACCGATTTCTCTTTCCGAGCCGATATCCACTGCACCACAACGCACATCCGTCACTATACGCTTACAGTACCTGTTATTCCCAAGAGGTCACCCATCTAAGTACTGACCAGGCTCAACGTTGCTTAACTTCGGTGATCGAGCGAGAACCGGTGTATTCAACGTGATTTGGCCGTAAGCTTTGTAATATATACAGTAGCGGCCATAATATAAGGAACGGAAACAACAAAGGCATAAATATGTTTTACTTAAAAAGTAATGCATGATTAACAATGAAATTTTTACCGAATAAAGATTAGGGTGTAATGCATAAATATTATACAAAGTTACAAAAATTTACATATTATTGATAATATCACTGATATTAGCCCGACAAGAAACTTTTCCTAATATAATAAAATATATATTATATTTGTAAAATTAGATTTAATTCAAAATCAACCTTTTGCCAATAGTGTAAAGGATGAGTCAGAGGACGGACGTTTTTAAAAAAATTGCAATCATTAATTTTAATGTTTTATCGACATCAATGTGTTCGTATTAGCAATTCGACAAAATCAAGTGAGGAAAACACCCGTCGTATCCGTTTTCATTTATGCCTTTCTGAAGGCGTTCTTGGAAGTTAGACTCCACTCTTTTATTGCTCTGTCGATTTTGGCCACTTCCACGCGAATAGTTTCCTTCAAATCATCCAATGTACGAGACTTCTGCTCATCGTGCCTTGAGGTTTCCCCCACAAGAAATAATTACACATGAACAAATCAGGAGACCGAGGTGGCCAAGGAGTAAACCTTCGTAGGGAGAACTCTTCCATTGCGTGTTCTTTAGACGTCGAGGTTCATTAATGTAGTAGTAAGGTTTCTTTCACTGCATGTTCTTCGCGGGGTCACCAGTAGGGTTGTAGGTATGATCAGCCATGCCTGGTACAAGGCCAACTAACAAACATAGTCGATAATCCTCACAACTTAAAGTTTTAGCCAGAATTATCAGGTTATCAGAAGGTGGATTCATGAAAGAATAAAAGTATACCTTTTGTGTGTTTAAATAGAAATTTATTAATAGAACAGAATAACATGAATTGGTAGAAGTTAAATGTTCATGAGAAGCAGTAGTAAAGAGTTAAGGGTATCAAGAGTTCGTAGTAGTAACTTGCGTGTATGAGCGTTGTTGTTGGGTTGGAATGTCTTTGAAGTTATCGCTCAGGTTGAACGTTGAAAAGGAAGGAGGTTAGAGAGAAAGATGGCGATAATAATAACGATCGCTTGACGTTTGTCAGGGGATGTGTTTATTACGCGCGTCATCTTCCATCTTGTGACAGGCGAACTTGCTCGTCTTTTATTCTGATTGTGGGGCTTGAAATGGTCATTTGAGAACTCACTCCCGAAATTTGATTCGGGCCTTTCCATTGGACGACGAACAAACTTCGCGTCGGTTCACGAAAAAGTTCCGTAAAAGAATTTGTTTCTGAGAATTGAAGATTATTTGAATTTTTTTTTTAAGCTGTTTTCTATTGGCCAAAAAACTTTTCACATCGCGGTGTGAAATTTCACGAGTTTTGTTTTGGATTTTCTTTTGCGTGTGCTAAGCAAAGTTTGTAAATTCGTTTGTTTTTTTTTAATTTATTTCTAACAAAATCAATGAGTTAGCGCTTAGCATTCGAATTTTAAACTTAGATCTTTTTTTGTTCACTACAAATACTAATCAGAGAACCATATATTGCCAAGCAGGATAGAAATGCGTAAAAAGAAGAGATCAGATGCTATGTTTTATCAAAGTATTTATTTTCAACATTTCTAAAATGATTTTAGCTGTCGGCCATTAAAAAAAAATCTTAATTCTTCTATGGAGATTTAACTCAGTACTCGGACAACGGCATAAGTCCGCTTCGATCGAGAATAAAAAAGAAAGAACACAAAGACATTTTATAAGAATTTAATAAAACAATACGGATAAAAGGAAATAAAATTTCGCAGACCTCAATAGTTTGCGAATTAAAAAGAATACTTTCAGTTGTCTGTTGTTATAACTTCAAGTTTAACAACTTCCTGTAATAGCAATTTCTCTCCGGTTGTGTAAATCTTCCTGCCCAGGCCGCGGTTGGCGCAAAACAAAAAAGGCGCTTCTTTCATGGTTCATACCCGATATAGGCCAGCATGAGGTCAGTGTCTCTGAGTTTTAATTTTGGGTAAATGAGCATACGTTTCTTTACTGCATACTACACACTCAAGACAAGGGCCATAACTCCTATCTTTCCTAGGGCACTTCTTTTTAGTTAACTCGTTTTAATTCCAGCTAACAATATCCGTGAAAATTTCACCGTTTTCCAATTGGAATTTTCTTAATGTCTAAGTTAATAGTTGAAAAAGTTCCTTGCAACTATCACAGCTAAGAATACCTCTCTCCCCCTTTCTTCTCTATTCCTCCCCTATATATCCCCCCGTTTCTTCTCTATTCCTCCCCCTACATGTCCCCCCCCCGTTTCTTCTCTATTCCTCCCCCTACATGTCCCCCCCGTTTCTTCTCTATTCCTCCCCTTACATGTCCCCCCGTTTCTTCTCTATTCCTCCCCTATATGTCCCCCCCCGTTTCTTCTCTATTTCTCCCCTTACATGTTCCCCCGTTTCTTCTCTATTCCTCCCCTTACATGTTCCCCCGTTTCTTCTCTATTCCTCCCCTTACATGTTCCCCCGTTTCTTCCCTATTCCTCCCCTTACATATTCCCCCGTTTCTTCTCTATTCCTCCCCTATATGTCCCCCCCCCGTTTCTTCTCTATTCCTCCCCCTACATGTCCCCCCCCGTTTCTTCTCTATTCCTCCCCCTACATGTTCCCCCGTTTCTTCTCTATTCCTCCCCCTACATGTTTCTTCTCTATTCCTCCCCCTACATGTCCCCTCTTTCTTCTCTATTCCTCCCCCTACATGTCCCCCCCCCCCGTTTTTTCTATTCCTCCCCTATATGCCCCACCCCGTTTCTTCTCTATTCCTCCCCCTACATGTCCCCTCTTTCTTCTCTATTCCTCCCCCTACATGTCCCCCGTTTCTTCTCTATTCCTCCCTCTACATGTCCCCCGTTTCTTCTCTATTCCTCCCTCTACATGTCCCCCGTTTCTTCTCTATTCCTCCCCCTACATGTCCCCCGTTTCTTCTCTATTCCTCCCCCTACATGTCCCCCCGTTTTTTCTCTATTCCTCTCCCTACATGTCCCCTCTTTCTTCTATATTCCTCCCCCTACATGTCCCTCCTTTCTTCTCTGTTCCTCCCCCTTATCTCTCCTCTTTCTTCTTCTCCTCCACCTCTCCTCTGCTATTTTCCTCCCTCATATCTCCTCCTCCTTTTATCCCTCTGTCCCAGAAACTTGCTCTTTTTTCATAAAAGCGTTACACTGAACAACAGAACAGACAACACTTTATAGTTTCTCCAATTTTCGAGTTGTATTCCTCTGTTGTTTTATTCGAAGTGTAATTTCCTTTACGCCAGATAGATAATTGAGGTTCTTCTTTATCAATATTTTGCATCATATCGCAGTAAGTCTCGGGGATTCTCGATAACGGTTGTGAATAATTGACCCCCCCCCCCGAGAACCAACACTGTTAATCTTTGTAAGTTTCTTTATATATTGTCTTGTTATCCACCCTCCCGTGACACTTGGTGAGGCCGAACTCCATGATGTCAGACGCATAAAAACTTTGTTTGTGCACGTCCTGGAGAATAAAAAAAAAATGATGAAAATTAGGATTTGAGTTCTGAACATAAACACTGTCGAATTAATATTTATAAACTAGCTTCAATGAATCACGTCCAACCTCTTTAATGATAGTCAACAGCTGCATATCTAATCGGAATCGCTAGGAAATTTTGAATGCGTTTTCCATGGGGTGTCGTTACCCTCCCCCTCAAAAACCCTAACTTTTAACCAATATGGTTTACTGTGAGTGTGACGTGAGTTAGTTGTTTCTTTATACCTCGCATTTTGATTAGATGCCAGAAAAAAACAAATTTATTTATTTTGATTTGTTTCACCCTATGCAAGGCATTAAAGTCACTAAGACACAAGGGGTTACTAGGTATGGACGAATTAAGAACAGAATAATTAACAATGAGCGGCAAGATAAAGTAATCAGGAGGACAGCAGATAGCGATTGACATTGCATTTAAATGTTTACAGTATTAAAGTTGCCTGAAAAGAATGGAGCCGGAAGTGAGAATTACGAAAAAAAAAAGAACTGTTAGAACAGAATTTACCAATACATCTGGCCAGCTCAATTGTAAATTGACGAGACGCCAAGCTAGTCAGTCAGTTAAGTGCCATACGCGATACACGCTTGAGCGATCATGTCTCCAAAGATACATGACTGACTGGACAGAAGGTTATCCCCCAGTAGGTTGCCATTGCTTTCTGCGGTAGGCTAGTTGCCGACCAAGGCTATAGAACCCAATCTGTCCTATTATTTAACCCATAACTGGAGGGAATAGACGGATTAATACCTTTCCCAAGGGTATTTGCGCGTAAGTGAATACAAGGAATTCAACTGGAATTCGAACTCGGCTCCCCGATTTCTCGTTCCGAGCCGATATCCACTGCGCCACACTAGTACTGTGCTTAAATTCAAAAACTCTAGGTACCGCAATTTTATAAGTTGCAGCTAACGGTTATATGATGTCTCAACTAACTCCAACCTCTCTCTCTCTCTCTCTCTCTCTATATATATATATATATATATATATATATATATATATATATATATATATATATATATATCCACAAACCTCACCACAGAAGTTGAGATGTGAGGTTTTAATGTGGGGCGTTCCAAGTACGTACGCTAGAGCAAAATGTCCCAAACCCCGCATAAGAGGGATCTGTTCTTATCTACCTTTTCGTGCTAGGGTCTGAACAGACCTTACCCACACGCCTATATATCTATATCTATATCTATATATATAGGAGAATAGCGTAATGGATATATATATATATATATATATATAAAATGATTTATTTGAGCATTATTTTTGATCGATACCGTATTTAAGTAGATATTCTGTTTATAATCAAACAGTAATATATATTCATTTCTACCGGACTGATTATTTACGATAGATTTTTGTTACTAACATGTGTGTCATTTGGTAGGATTCGAACCTGTGACCCCTATCTACATAGAGAAAGCCACCAATTGATGTGGCACGTCTTAGACGTCTCGACCACAAATGACCAGCATGTTCGTAACAAAATTATATTGTAAATAATTAGACCGGTAGAAATAAATATATAATATTATTTGATTAAAAATAGAATATCTACTTAAATACGAGTATCGATCAAAAATAATGTTCAAACAATTCATTTCAAATTGTCGGTTGTTTAAAGACCATTTTCTTACTCTTCGTTAATTTCTGTTATATATATATATAAAGCATACATATGAGGGCATACACGTGTATAATATTATTACCTCGTTAATAAAATAGAGCTAATACATATATAATTAATAAATATACATATAATCCTACGTCGATGGCACGACACAGTACTTCTTGTGTTAGGCAATCATCAGGTCCATATTATATAGTTTGGAATATGCATGAAACTCCGAGTCGTGCCATCGACGTAGGACTTTATATATATATATATATATATATAGTTTTACTATGTATGTGTATAAAGTAATATAAGTAAATGAAAAACTGAACAAATCTAAATCTAGAAAGAAAACTGAAAAAAAAATGGAGAATATGAAAGTGACAGTAGTACCTATTAGTTATTAGCACACATGGAGCAGTCTGGATCAGAATTGCGAGATTCAGCTAACAAGTAACGAATTGGACTAAAAGTTATGACATGATGTCTCGACTAACTCCAACGGTACTCGAACCAACACACTATCGGAACACTGGATATTTGCCCAAAATTGACTTATTCTTCTTAGAATGTCTGCCATCCAAGGCTAAAGAGCTCAGTCTGTGCTACTATCTAGCATGTAGCTGAGGATAGAAGTATATTTGTGCGTAAATAACTGTAACTTGAATTCCGTCCTTTACTTTCTCATTCCAAGACGCTATCCATTACACCATTCCCCCTCCTCTCTCTCTCTCTCTCTCTCTCTCTCTCTCTCATATATATATATATTTACATATATATATATATATAATAGAGTAAAACGCTAGGTAGATGAAAGGGAATTCTAAAATATTAATAAATATATATATATAAGTCCCTTCCTAATTCACCCTATTCGAATCGCACACCCTAAATCGTTTTCTGGAAATGAGACCCCTCCGTGGGAGATCTCATGCAAAGGTTTTTAGCTGCTTGCTTCTAATACAATCGCATCTGTAAAATGTTACCCATGAACCCGAGGTTATCTGGAGTTTCCAGCTCAGAATTTAATGATTCCACCATCTGCCTGGCTTCGCGAAACACACCGAGCCATTACGATTTGTCGGCTGTGAGAGTCTTTGAAAGGTCGGAAGAGGCGATCCATTTGAAATACTTCCTTCATCAGCCGGAGCGATAGCTAAAAGTCATCCCTGCATATCCTATTAACACCCAGGTCCGCATGCAATATTCAGATGGACCCTTAGCTTTCTTCATTGGCAATACATATTGTTTTTAAGTAAAAATAAATGCGGATCAGTCAGTCAGTTAAATGCCATACGTGATACACGCTTGGGCGATCATGTCTCGAAAGAGACATGACTGACTGGGCAGAAGATTATCCCACAGTAGGTTGCCATTGCTTTCTGCGGTAGACTGGTTGTTGACCAAGGCTACAGAACCCAATCTGTTCTATTATTTAACTCATAATTGGAGGGAAGAGACGGATTAATACCTTTTCCAAGGGTATTTGTGCGTAAGTGAATGCAAGGAATTCGAACTCGGCTTCCCGATTTCTTGTTCCAAGCCGATATCCACTGCACCAATGCGGATACTTTACATAAATTTCGTTCTTTATTTGCTGTGTCCCTTCAGAACATAGGTGATCATGCCTCTCCACTATTTCCTGTCCTTTGTTCCACCGTATGTTCACTCAAGATGTACGTTGTGGTGTAATGGGTATCGCCTCGGAATAAGTAACCGGAGACTTTCCACTTGAATTCGTTTCATTCGCTTACACACAAATACCCTTGGGAAAGGTATTAATCCGTCTCTCCCCTCCAGTTATGGGTTAAATAACAGGACAGATTGGGTTGGCAATTAATCTACCGCAGAAAGCAATGGCAACCTACTGCGGGAAAATCTGTCTAATTAGTCACGTCTTGAAAGAGTATATCACGTATATGGCAATTAACTGACAGACTGAAGTATATTATGCGTTGTATTCTTCTGTACTTCTTGCCTTCAACCTGTCCTGTATCAGAATTTCTAAGCCCTCTCTCCTCATTATGTGCCATAGAAATTTAAACTGTCTCTTTCTGATGTTAAGTTTCCGTTTTCACATTGTCTCTATGTTATAGTGCCCTATCTACATTGGAATGAACACTTCCTCCTTCATAAATACTAACCTCCTAAGGGACGCACTCGAGACGCAGTGTAACTTGACAGTTCGGACGGACATTCCTAACTGCTGACTAATAACATTCTTATTTTGTATATATGTTCTGTTATTCCAATACACGTGTTCAACCTACCTTTTTGTTTTCGTGTTTGTCTTTCTGGCCCTAACGGGTCACAACACTCTAAAACTTCGTCATTTTTCATACTCGGTGCATGGTATCCTCAGCTTCCTTCTGTAGAGACATTTCTGTTGCCTCAACTCTCATAATCTTTAGGGACACTTTTGCATCATTTGTAATATTAATAATTTAATTCAAAATGTCTACAAAGCACAGTAGCGTGTCAAGCTGGCATCGTGGCTTCAGTCACTTTCTCAACACCGTGAAATGGCTTCCCTGTTAATTTTCTATAAATACTGTCATAGTAAATGTTCTGATGAACTTTCCTCTGTTCATTGCTATGAATTTAGAGATAAAATCCATATTGGACTGGGGTAAGAAATGGCTAGTAAATTTTAATGCTTCTAAAACGAAGCTACTGTCAATTAACCATCATCGACAATCTCACCTACCTCCCATTAGCATGGACCAGGCTTGCCTCCCAGAGAGTAAAACACTACGCCTCCTTGGTCTCACACTTTCAGCGGACCTCAAATGGAATGACTATATCGAATCCATTGCTAAATCCGCTGCTATGAAAGTCGGTTCTCTGTGTAGGGCCCGGAAGTTTTTTCCGTCTAAATCTATCCTGCACATTTACAAATCTACCATCCGCCCGTGCATTGAATACTGCTGCCATATCTGGTCGGGTGCCCCTGCTGTTCTCCTCAGGCTTCTCGATAAGGTTCAGAGGAGGGTCTGTAATGTGATAGATACCGACTTGGCATACCGCCTGCAGTCTCTCTCCCACCGGCGAGACGTGGCTTCGCTGTGTCTCTTCTATAAATACTTTCACGGTTTCTGCTCCGATGAACTTAGATCACTGGTGCCCCCTAAATACGAATTTGCACGAGATACTAGATTAGCAACTAGATCCCACCCTTTTACAGTGAAACCGATAAAATGCAGCCGTAACTTCTACTCCAACAGTTTCTTTCCTCGCACTTCCCGACTGTGGAATTCTCTTCCAAACGATTGCTTCCCCGACGGCTACAATCTCCAGGAGTTTAAATGTAAGGTCAATAGACACCTTCTAACACACTAACCTGCTCCCATTCTATCATCTGCCCGACACTCATCCTCGCTATCCTTACTCATCTATCACCTTTCTCCTGACATTCCCTATGTCTATCCACTCCTTCTCTTTACCTTCCCCTATGTAGCCCCATGCGCAATAGTGGCAGTGGAATGCCTTGCTTGGGGTGAGATGATTTAAAAAAAAAAAAAAAAAAATACAAAAAAAAAATCCGCAATGTTATGGGTCCGTACATAGTATTTCGGCTTCAGTCGCTTTTCCACGCCGTAAAATAGCTTTGCCTGTTCCTTTTCTATAGATAGTTTCATGGTAGTGATTCTGATGCGCTTTCTTCCTTAGTAGCTCGACTTAAGCGCACTACTAGATTGGCAATTAGGTCACATAATTTTATTGTTGAAATTTATAAAATGTAACCGTAAGCTCTATGTTAATAGTTTCTTCTCGCTTGTGGAACTCTCTTTCGGTTTCTGACTTTCTTGTCAACTGCCATTTTTAAAAATGAAACCACAAAGTGTGTCTCTTAATCCACTCTCTGTAGCAACTTTGCGTCCTAGTGAACTTATTGCCTTGCTCTGGGAGGAGGTGTGGGATAGTTTTTATAAACTATATTTATTTATTTTGTAACTTGTGACGGATTTGTTTTGATAAAACACACATTTTGAATTTCCTAACAGAACTCCATCCTTCCTTATTCAATGCTATTGGGAACCTAGGCGTGGTGTAATTGTTAGCAAACTTGTCTTTCTATAACCTATTACAACTGAGCATTGAGTTCGATCTTTCGGCCTCGTGCCACATCTACGAGTGTTCTCAGCTAGGTTTTGTGTCAAGGTACTCCCGATAAATATCGAAAATCGATAATCGAAAAACTCGGGTTATAGAAGGAGTGGTCCGATTTTAATCAAATTTGATTCACTCATAGACAAAGACATAAGAAAAGATATTCAGAAGTTTCAAGGTTGCAGTTCTTAATATAGTGCAGGAAATCGATTATATATATAAGTCAAGATGTTTGTGTGCGTGCCTGTTTATCTGCCAGTATGTCTGTATTCTTTCAGCCCTTTTATTTTAGTTTTTGCTTTGGATTTGGCTCTAAGCAGGTATAATTGTAGTTCTTAGTCTCAGACATGATGCCATTTACTCAGAGGACTTATTTAACCTTCAAAATTCAGTTTACGACGAAAAAACTTATTTGATATCGATACCAGGAAATCAAAATTTGACTTACATCCATTTATTTTTCTTTCAGTCTACGGTTTCGATTTAACTGGAAACAACTATTGCTTTTTAGTCTTTCGTGCCAACGTCCAAAGAGTCTGAGCTCCAGGACCATGGATTAGTTTTAAAGCTTTCATTACACCCGAGCAACGCCGGGTTATACTGCTAGTATATAAATAAAAAGTCGACACTTTTTATTTTATTTATTTTTTCAGGATGATTTAACCAAAGCTCTTGTCAGTTTAGAAAGTACTGAACAGTTCAGTGCGGATTAGCTGTCCTTTATCAATTTGTTCAATTCTGATTGTTGAAAATGGCGTGTAAATTTCTCGCTCTAATATGTACAAAAAAATGCAATAAACCTTATATTTATATTAACGACCATCACAGAGTAAACATACCAGATTCTCGATAAAAACGGCGAAGCTCGAGCTGTTGCACTAGATATATCCAAATCATTTGACAGTCTTGCATGCTGACTTTCTACGTAAGCTACTGGGCTATGGCATAACAGGACGATTGTTTGACCTAATCCAGTATTTCCTTTCAAATAGCGTAATGAAAGTAGCATTGAATGGGCATGCTTCCAGATACTATCAAACGAACGGGTGTCCTTCAAGGCTCTATTCTAGGTCCTACGCTTTTTCTGATCTTCATCAACGATCTCCCTGATGTAATCAGATCCCAAGTAGGCATCTATGCTGACAACACAACCACTTACTCCCGCCTAGATAAGAAATCTACTGAGGCTGACAAAGCAAACTTTGTGCTGATCTTGAAAAGGACCTTCAGTCTTTGGTGGACTGGAGTAAGAAATGTCTCGTAAATTTTACTGCTTTCAAAACGAAGCTGCTATCCTTTAAACACCATAGAAAACCGCTCCTACCCGCCTCAGAATCCATAGTTAAATCTGCTGCTAGCAAGCTTGGTTCACTGTGTAGGGGCCAAGAAGTTTTTTTTCGTCTGAATTCATCTTGCACATATCTAAATCTACCATCTGCTCGTGCATTGAATACCGCTGTCACATTTGATCGGGGGCTCGTTCCGAGCCGATATCCACTGCACCGCAACGTACATCCATATATATGAGAGATAGAAAAAATATGAATGAATATTTTGCACGCTCGGCTAACATCAAAACCATCTCTAAATTGGCACCTTCGCTTCCCACTACTGAATCAAACAGGCTTCGACCAGAAAGTTTCTGGGCATGATGGTAAACTGCATCCGGCAGCAAGGCCTCTGATTGAGAGGTTGTGAGGAGAATGGCACCACCTCTTAATTGCTGTTGTTCCCAGGTCCACCCTGACCTGGAATGGAAGTACCTGTTAGGGTCTCAGCTATGGGCAAATAGCTAACCCCCAAACTGAGGTCAAAACACTATGAAAGTATAAAAATAGACTTTTATACAAATATATACATAAAAATAACCTCTTATAGAAAAATATACATTTTTAAAGGAAAAAAATATTCTCAGCAAAACATTTTTGAATGCAAAACTAAAAGACATTTTCAGTTTTCTAAAATAAAAAAAGAATTAAAAACAAAAAATTTTCATTTAAAATCTGATTAAATCAACCTTCTCACTATAACCGAACATTAAATAAAAAAAAACCTTAAGACCCTACCTTTTTGGCATTAAATAACCCAGTGAGGTTGATATGCCGTTAAGCAAAACTCTATTACATATTCGACCAGAAAGCTGGATGTTCGCCTTTTAATTCAACGTGAACGTGGAGATATGAGTCGGCTTGAATATGACGAGATCCGTATAAGAACTATGGTAGCACATTCGGGCCATAACTCTCCAGCGGTTCTTTTCCTTTATAATCTATTTTCACCTATACTTGGTAAAGATGAAGAATTTTTCCATTGTCTTCCCTACTGTTTGTAATTCAGTTTTCCTTGTCTTAGAAAAGTTTCCATTCAAGGCAAAAATGTAAACCCTTGTCGTTTTTTCCTAGTGTTTTCTGCCTTTTCGTTATGAATTGCAACGCACACCTAGAAAGGGTATAGAAATAATGCTCCTCCCACCCACATACACCCTAGCTGGGAGAGAAGTGCCATATTGATGACTTTCTCAGGGGAACATTAATGTGAAGCTGAAAGCAACAGACTAGCCTAGAATTTGAACGCGGCTCGCCGATTCCACTTTCTACGTATGTGTGTGTGTGTGTGCTTTAAGGATACTTTTTTATCGGGGGCGCCAGCTATTCATCTCGGGCGCCTTGACAAAATCCAACAGAGAATATGCAGTGTAATTGATCGCGACCTGGTAGCTTAGCTCCAGTCACTTTCTCATCAACGTAATGTGGCTTCTCACGGTCACTTTTAAAAATATTTTTACGGCTGCTGCTACCCCCTCTGCATGAATTTATTCGAGCTAATAGACTAGCGACCAGGTCCCATCATTTTGCAGTGAAACCAGTAAAAAAATAATCGTAACTTCTACTCTACAGCTTCTTTGGTCGCACTTCCCGCCTATGGAATTCCCTTCCTATATCTAATCATCCTTTCCTGATGGGAAAGGATGATTAGATATAGGAAATATCAGAAGGAGGGTGATAGACGGGTAAGGGTACCGAGAATGAGGGTTGGTTAGATGGTGAGAGTGTTTGAGAGAATAGATGCAAGTTAGCGTGTTAGGAGGTGTCTATTGACCATACACTTAAACTCCTGCCCTCGCATTTTCTGCCGTAACGCGGAAATATTACGTTGCTCTCTTTTCTTCGACCACCGAGCCAAGTAGCCCGCGACTGTTATACCCGGTTCGTTTAAAAAAGACACCATTTGAAAGAGGTCCTTACACTGGCGCTGTTAATACCCACCAGTGGCTCTTTTGGGGGAGTCTCGGCTGACATGATATTGTTCATGTAATGAAAACCCCACATCTGCTTGCTGGATGTCCCAAAATCAGCAGCAATTAATGCATTTTAGTAGGAGCTGTCGAGTTGGTTTGAGACGAGAATGAAAAAATAAAATGAATGCAGTGATATCTGATTCGACATTAAATTCTACTCTTTAAAGCCCCCATCCACACTGCTCTCTCACTGTCTCCCTCTTCTTTTTCTGTGTGTTGGTCGTCTCTTCGGGCAGTTTTCCGTTGGATCAAATTCTCGGTGGATACGTGGTATTTGAAAGTCTAACAGATATTCACTTTTCCCCGTTCTGAAGACGTTTCGGCTAATCGTTCTCCGCGTATCTTCGTAGTGCTAGTCCTGATTATGACGGTAAACTGCATCCGGCAGTAAAGGCCTCTGATTGAGGGGTTGTGAGGAGCATGGAACCACCTCTTAGTTGCTGTTGTTTCCAGGTCCACCCTGACCCGGAGTGGTAGCACTATGGGCAAATAGTTAACCCCCAAACAGGGGTCAAAACACTATGAATGTATAAAAATACACTTTTATAGAAAAATATACATTTTTGAAGGAAAAATATTACCAGCAATCTAGAAGACATCTTTCTTCTAAAATTAAAAAAGATTTTAAAAAGCTTTTCACCAAACTCTGACTAAATCATCAACCTTCTCTCTATAACTGAACATTAAAAAAAAAACCCTTAAAACCCTAACTTTTTGGCATTGAATAACCCAGAGAGGTTGATATGCCATTAAACAAAACTCAAACTCAAATATTCGTATTGACTAAAATTCTAAAAACGTACTTTCGGAATTTCATTATTTATTCGAACTGGTATCCTTATTTTTTGCTGTGTAGATCTTTACGTTTCGGCTATTTGTTCTGCCTTTTTCTTTTTTTTTATTGCTCTCTAAATTTCTGCATTGAATTATTCTTTCAGGAATAATGCGAACAACGTACATTTTTCTTTTACGTCTTGACTGTTGAGTTATTCCCCCTTTTTTTTTCTTTTTTTTTTTACTTTTTTTTTTACTTTTTTTTTACTTTTTTTTTTACTTTTTTTTTTACTTTTTTTTTTTTTAGAAAAGCTTCATTTATTATTTTGCGAAATAATCTTATTAAAACCATATCATGTTGAAACACCAGTTCGCGTCCGATCACCGAAGTTAAAAAACGTCGAGCCTTGTCAGTACGTAGATAGGTAACCACTTAGGAATTCCAGGTCCTGTAATCTTGTGTGTGTTGGTGGTGTAATGGACGACGGCTGTGAAATGAAAAATCGGTGAACCAAGTTCAAATTCCTGTCGGGTTTGTTACAGTTACTTACGTAAAATAAACTAGGGCGGTCATATTAAAAATCCTTCCAAAAGATGACTGCTGTTTACTTTTCGGGTACGAAACTGAAACTGGCAGATGTAGGAACGGAGATGTGCCTTCGTCAATAAATCGATTCAGAACTTGCAATGCCAGGCTGACTTCATGACCGAATTGGTAGAGGCACACTTTGTCTCAAAAGTTTATTTGATAGTAAAAAGCAAAATAGTATGCCTGTTCGTTTTCTGTCGGAGGTACGATTTTCTTTCATAGGCCCGTTGTTATTAATTTCACTGAATAATCATCTTTTGATATCTGCTTTGATCACACGACCTACCAAGTCTGCAGAAATACATAAGGCAGGTAGTTGTGTGTTGTTGTTTAATACTTTGTTTTTCTAACTGCCGAAACATAATTAGTATTTTTTTAATCGTTTCACCCCGAGCCAGGCATTCCACTGCCACTGTAGCGCAGGGGGTTACATAGGGTCGGGGGAGTGATGGGAAAGGATGATTAGATATAGGAAATATCAGAAGGAGGGTGATAGACGGGTAAGGGTACCGAGAATGAGGGTTGGTTAGATGGTGAGAGTGTTTGAGAGAATAGATGCAAGTTAGCGTGTTAGGGGGTGTCTATTGACCATACACTTAAACTCCTGTAGATTGTAGCCGTCAGAGAAGCAGGCATGTGGAAGGGAATTCCACAGGCGGGAAGTGCGAGAAAAGAAGTTGTTGGAGTAGAAATTGCGGTTACATTTTATCGGTTTCACTGTAAAAGAGTGGGACCTAGTTGCCAATCTAGTATCTCGTGTAAATTCGTAACTAGATGGCACCAGTGATTTAAGTTCATCGGAGCAGAAGCCGTGAAAGTACTTTTAGAAGAGACACAGGGAAGCCACGTCACGACGGTGAGAGAGTGGTTGCAGCCGGTCCGCCAAGACAGGATCGATCACATTACAGATTCTCCGTTGTATTTTGTCAAGAAGCCCGAGGAGAGTAGCAGGGGCACCCGACCAGATGTGGTAGCAGTATTCTTTGTTAGTGTGTTGGCTGTATTATAACAATATTTTTTTGCATTTCTCTTAAGCTAGGATTTTCAGTGACTTTTTTTCAACGTGTTGTTGTGTTCCCTTTTTATCGTTCCAAGCACACCTGCTCTGACCGGTAATATTCTTGTTTTCATTTTCTATATTTTTCTGTTTCGATTTTCAGGTCTTTATACTTCAATAAATTTTCAAATTCATTTATTGCTATGTTAGACATCGATATCAATTATCAATTACTAGGCAAGTTTTTTTTCCTTCCGTTTTTTAACAATTATGTCCAGCCAGATTGCTTTAGTCTTCCTCTTTGTGAAGAAGGTCCTGGGCATGACGGTAAACTGCATCCGGCAGCAAGGCCTCTGTTTGGGAAGTTGTGAGGAGCATGGAACCACCTCTTAATTGCTGTTTTTCCCTAGGTCCACCTTGACCCGGTGTGGTAGCACCTGTTAGGGTTCCAGCTATGGGTAAATAGTTACCCCACCCAAACTGGGGTTAAAATACTATGAAAGTATAAAAATAGACTTTTATAGAAATATATACGTAAAAATAGACTTTTATAGAAACATACATTTTACAAGAAAAAATTATTACGGCAACAGATTTTTGAAAGAATATTGACTACAAAGCTAGAATACATTTTCAGTTTTCTAAAAGAAAACAAAAAAAAAACACACTCGTTAAAATATAACCAAGTCAACCTTCTCACTATAACGGAACATTAAAAAAAAAAAATTAAAGCCCCACCTTTTTGGCATTAAATAACCCACAGTGGTTGATATGCCGTTAAGCATAACTCAAACTCTCTATGGTATCATTCCATAGAATTGTGATGTCTACTATTTCTGTAACAGGTGCTGGGTTATGTTCATACCAGTGTTTGTTATCAGCTTTTCCATAGTGTTTGCACATAGTCCAGTGTAAATATTGTCCCACTCTATCGTAACGATTTTTATATTCATTTGGCGTAAGTACAGAACATTCTGAGATTAAATAGTTTATGGTTTCCTGATAATTGTAATAGAACCTGCATTTTGGATCCGCACTATTATGCATGATATTTGCCATAAAAGTTCCCAGTGAAAAGACGCTGGTCTTGCGCTGTAGGAATAAAGACTTCTGTTTTAGTCATTAATTCAGATGCTCGTAAACATCGATAAGTATTAACTTTACCAACATCGGCTTTATTAGCACGTTCTGAATATGCAAAGGTTTATAGGGATAGCAACTCAAATATGTGTACCCACTAAAAATAACATTTATGGTAGTAAGAAATAATGTCGGATAAAAAAGTATCCTTAAAGCACACACACACACATACATATATATATATATATATATATACATATATATATATATCAATGATTTGTTTGAACATTATTTTTGATTGATACTCGTATTTAAGTAAATATTCTGTTATCAAACAGTATTATAT
>JBBBDQ010001343.1:1360000-1372500 GCA_037127315.1 Ascarosepion bandense | reverse complement strand
TCTTACATTGTTAAGATTGTGGCCGTCAATGATGAATCCTGGCATGATTTTAATTATTTCCGCTGTATATGCTGAGTAACTCCGGCGAGAAGAGTCATCCTTGTCTTACATCCTTTCTATTCGCGTATATCTGCTGAAGTCATTCCCTGTCCGTATGCAGGCGGCTTGTTGCTAGTATGAGATCTTGATTATTCTAATGTCTTTTCTGAATATTTTAAGGTTTTCAAGCAGATCGTTGTGGTGTATTTTGTCACAGGCCTTTGTGCAGTCTATAAAACATAGATACACGTCCTTCTTCATTTGTATTGCTCTTTCTGATAACATTTCGGCATGAATTCTCGCTTTCCTTGTTCTGTTGTCTTTGACGAACCCGCACTTTTCTTGTCCTATCTGTGGCCTGATTATGCTGTGCGCTCTATTCATCTGAATCCGTATGATATGTGGCTCATTAAGTTGAATGTTCGGCGGAGGTCACACTAGTTTGTGAGTGGTTACTTAAGCAGTGCTATGAAAATCGATCTGCTTAGTTATTCCGGTATATTAACACTGTTGTAGATTACATTTTTTATTCTGTAATCTTGTCTAGGATATGCGTTGTGATGCAGTGGATATCGACTCGGAACGAGAAATCGGGGAGCCGAGTTCGAATTCCAGCTGAATCCCTTGTATTCACTTACGTGCAAATACCCTTAGGAAAGGTATTAATCCGTCTCTACTCTCCAGTTATGGATTGGGTTCTATAGCCTTGGCTAGTCTACCGCAGAAAGTAATGGCAACCTACTGCGGGATAAGCTTCTGCTCAGTCAGTCATATCTTTCGAGACATGATCGCCCAAGCGTGTATCACGTATGCCACTTAACTGACTGAATATAATAGTTGGAAGCAGAGTCAAAGTTTATACTGGGCATAAAGTGGGGGATCTGTTTTTTATTGTCATGAAGTAGTAAACTGATCCCCCGCTAATTACTACTTATTAATATAATAATATAACCTACCTCTTCTTCCTACAGCCATGGGTTGAATAGCAGAACAGATTAGGTTCTATAGAATTGATTGGCAACCAGTTTGCCGCATAAAGTAATGGCAACCTACTGCGAGATAATCTTCTACCCAGTCAGTCATGTCTCTTTCGAGACATGATCGCCCAAGCGGGTATCACGTATGGCACTTAACTGACTAAATCCTGTCTCTGACGAAATTGTTCAAGGCTGTCAGCATCTCTAACAATTCCGTCTGGTTCTGTAGCATTGTTTCTTTGCAATTTTGCCAGTGAAATTTCCACTTCGATTTAAAATTTTTCCGATCCGACAATATTTCTTTTTATTTCGTCGCAGGAAAGATCTTTGATATATTCGTCCAATCGCTGAAGTATTTTTCTTTCTCTAATATGAATGCTCCGTCCTTGGATTTTATGCATCCTGTTGATGAGTGTTTTTTGTCCTGTTAGTTCTCATATTTTTTTGCACATTTCCTTTATTTGTGATAATCGATCTCTCTATTTTGCACATTTTTCGTTCAGCCATTCTTCTTTAGCCTGTTTGCATTTGTCCCTTATTTCCTTGTGTTGTTTTCTGTGTTCCGTTCCATATCTCAGCATTGTTTTCTGTCTTTGCATCAGGTTGTGATTCGTTTGTCTTTAGTCTACATCCGTTTTCCTTTGGGATGATGTTGCTTGCTGATGTTAGTAAAGCTTCTTTTTAGTGTTTCCTATTTCGACTTTCAGTTCCTGTTTTGTCCCTCGTATTTTCTTTTCGCACTGTTCGTACATTTTTCTTTCAGATTCGGGTCGTTCAGGAGTCTGTTGTATTGAAATTTGGGTGCTGCGTCAGGCTTGTTCAGTTTCCGTATTTTCATTCTTAATTTACACTAGCAGTATAGCCCGGCGTTGCTCGGGTGTAATGAAAACTTTAAAATTAATCCATGTTCCTGGAGCTCAGACTCAGCCTAAAGTATATTTGTGTGAAGTTTAGTGAGAATGGGATAAAAATTGTGGATTTGTATAAAGTACATACAGACAGATAAACACACACACACAAACATCTTGCCTATTTTATATTTATATATATATATATATATATATATATATATATATATATATACTCGATTTTCTGCATTATTCTAAGAACTGCAACCTTGAAACTTCTGAATATCGTTTCTTATGTCTTTGTCTATAAGTGTATCAAATTTGATTAAAATCGGATCACTTCTTCTACAACCCGATTTGTTCAATTATCAATTTTCGATATTTATCGGGGGTACCTCGACACAAAACCTAGCTGAGAACACTCGCAGACGCTTATCGTACAACTGTGTAAATTTTCAAGAAAATCGGTTCAGCCGTTTCAGAGTCTATAGGTAACGAACACACACACAGACAAAGTTTTATTTATAAATAAGTTTAGATTTAACATGGTGGTGGTCGCTTTCTCAGTCTGCACTTAGATTGGTTTTGCACTGAACCACTGCATTCCTCAATCTCTGGTTAATAGTTACGTAGCTGATTTGGTTTTTAGTTTCTCCTTCTGGGCTTTTCCATGTTCATAATCGTCTTGCATATTCTTGGAACCAGGTGTTGGCTTTTACCTGGCCATTCGCCGTGCACCATTGGGCCCATTTTTCTCCGCAGTCGTTGCAGCTTCCTACTCTTAATTTGCAACTATTTTCTCTTTGCCGACTTTGACATTTAGGTCTTCAAATAATTCTAATTTCTTGTGATTTACACTGAAACTTAGCGTTGTCTAGCGTGGAGTAGAAATATTCGATTTATTCTTCTGTACCGTGTATTATCGGTGCATACACGACTATAAAAGATATGTCAATGGTCTTTCCTTTTAGTTTAACCACAACAACTCTTTCAAATAACTGACAAAACGCGTTTCTTTGTTTTGATCTAGTATCAATCAAACTCCTTCATTTTTCTCTCCTCCTGCATATATAATCCTGTGGTTGTCACTAACAAAATCTCTGTTGTTTGGCCACCTAGCTTCACATACACCTAAAATTTTTACGTTTAATCTATTCATCTGCTATTTTACATTTTCCAGTTGGTCACAGTTTTTTAACGTTCGTTCCGAGGCATTTTATCTTCTTTACGCCGTTAATGCTAACATGCGCAAGTCACTCGTTCCGGGCGAGGAATTAATTTCCTTAGACTTAACCCTCTTCACGCCGTTAGGTTTTATATTTTGATTGTTTTATTGCCATGATGTTTCTTGAGATTAATAGCGGAGTGGTTTCCCGTTGCCTTCTCTATTTATCGAGACACCGCCTCTAGTTAGTTGGCTGTTGACTCCTCGAGAGTTCTTTTACTTTTTTTGTCTTATTTTTCATCCTACTGAGGAAAAAAAAAACATGAAATGGAGTAGCTGGTTTAGTCGCCGACACTCCGACATTGAAACACACACACACACACACACAATATTACGGAAAGTTCCGGAGATTAGCAAAATGAAATTAACAACCAATATATTCAATTTGTTTTAACATTATTTTTAATCGATACTCGTATTTCAGTAGGTATTCTGTTTTTAACTAAACACACACACACACACATATATATATAAATCATGTTGTCTATTTAAAATAAATGCGCAGGTATAGGTTAATATTTCGAAAGCTAATTTCCAAAGAATGTAATCCTTTTTTCCAAGGAAAAGGATAATTGGTGCAGCATCGTTCAGCTGAACCCCATTAAATTAAATCCATTTAATTTCTGTTACGTATCTTTTGTACTCTCCTGAATCACTTTACATTTCTCTCTTTCTTTCCTCTCTCTCTCTCTCTCATTCTCTCTCCTCTCTCTTTGCTCTCTCTCTCTATCCTCTCTCTTTGCTCTCTCTCTCTCTATCCTCTCTCTTTGCTCTCTCTCTCTATCCTCTCTCTTTGCTCTATTTTCTCTCTCTCTCTCTCTGCTCTCTTTTTCTCTCTCTGCTCTCTTTCTCTCTCTCTCTCTCTCTTTCTCTCTCTCTGCTCTTTCTTTCTCTCTCTCTGCTCTTTCTTTCTCTCTCTCTGCTCTTTCTTTCTCTCTCTCACTCTCTTTTTCTCTCTCTCTCTGCTCTCTTTTTCTCTCTCTCTCTCGCTCTCTTTTTCTCTCTCTCTCGCTCTCTTTTTCTCTCTCTCTCTGCTCCCTTTTTCTCTCTCTCTGCTCCCTTTTTTCTCTCTCTCTCTGCTCCCTTTTTTCTCTCTCTCTGCTCCCTTTTTCTCTCTCTCTCTCTGCTCCCTTTTTCTCTCTCTCTCTCTGCTCCCTTTTTTCTCTCTGCTCCCTTTTTTCTCGCTCTCTCTGCTCCCTTTTTTCTCGCTCTCTCTCTGCTCCCTTTTTTCTCGCTCTCTCTGCTCCCTTTTTTCTCTCTTTCTCTCTCTACTCCCTTTTTTTCTCTCTGCTCCCTTTTTTTCTCTCTGCTCCCTTTTTTCTCTCTGCTCCCTTTTTTCTCTCTGCTCCCTTTTTTCTCTCTCTCTGCTCCCTTTTTTCTCTTTCCACACACTCACTTTTCTTTGTACTCTTCTTATTCTCTCTCACTTTTGCCCTTTCTTATACCCTTCTTTCTGTTGTCTACTTTTTTCTTTGTTCCAGTTCCATTTCCACTCTCTCACTCCCACACAAAAGCTGTAGCCTTATGCTTCATAAAAAGTCTTAGTTTTTATTGACATTTAACAAAACTAATCTTCTTCCATACCATAATAATTACTTTACGTTGTCCGCCATTTTTTCTTAATCTTTTTTCTTATAGGTTCTTCTTATTTCTCTTTACAATTACGTAAAATGTCAAATAATTTTCGCAAAAACTTTTTAAAATGCCAATCTATAAAGAAATAGAGATAGAACAATGTTCACATTGTATTCGTGTAGCGTTTTTTCAAATGTACCCTGACGAGACATTTGTTTTCAGTGACTCTCAAATACTGCCCTTTTTTTATAAGCGATGTGAAACTAAAAACAAGACAAACTTTTTCCTCTGAGATAATTAAAACACAAAGAAAGCAAGTAAATACATAAGCAAAGACAAAAAAAGGGGCTTACAAAAAAATGACACCATATTTGAAGGATTTGTGTCAATGTAACTTGAGCCATAATTCGTTTAAAATTGCCACCCCCTTGCTTCCTAGTTGCCTCATTTTGATTTTATTTCGACTGGCCACCATAGCATGATACCTTCTGCACGTTTGAACAAAATCAAGGGAAAAACATTTATTTCTAAACAGCCGTATTGGCTGTTCATGTCTGGAATAGACTGACATCAAATGCAAAAATTATCTGAAAACATTCAATATATTTTACCTATTTTTGAACAAGTCAACGCTCAAGCATAGATTTAGTAAATCGGTTGCTTGTTTAGTTTTTTTGAGTTTGAGTTTTGTTTAATGGCATATCAACCTCTGTGGGTTATTTAATGCCAAAAAGGTGGGGTTTTAAGGTATTTTTTAATGTTCGGTTATAGTGAGTTTGAGTTTTGTTTAATGGCATATCAACCTCTGTGGGTTATTTAATGCCAAAAAGGTGGGGTTTTAAGGTATTTTTTAATGTTCGGTTATAGTGAGTTTGAGTTTTGTTTAACGGCATATCAACCTCTGTGGGTTATTTAATGCCAAAAAGGTGGGGTTTTAAGGTATTTTTTAATGTTCGGTTATAGTGAGTTTGAGTTTTGTTTAATGGCATATCAATCTCTGTGGGTTATTTAATGGGAAATAGGTGAGGTTTAAAGGTATTTTTTAATGTTCTGTTAAAGTGATAAGATTGATTTAGTCAGATTTTAATGAACAATTTTTTGTTCTTATTTTTTTTTATTTTAGAAAATTGAAAAGGTCTTCTAGTATTGTATTCAAAAATGTTGTGTTGAGAATAATTTTTTTCCTTCGAAAATGTTGTGATAATTTTTTCTTCAAAAATGTATAGTTGGTAATATTTTCTTTCAAAAAGGTATATTTTTCTATAAAAATCTATTTTTATGTATATATTTCTATAAAAGTCTATTTTTATACTTTGATAGTCTTTTGACCTCTGTTTGGGAGTTAACTATTTGCCCATAGCTGGGACCTTAACGTGCTACCACTCTGGGTCTGGGTGGACCTTTGAATAACAGCAATTAAGAGGTAGTTCCATGCTCCTCATAAACTCTCAATCAGAGGCTTTGTTGCTGAATGCAGTTTACCGTCATGCCCAGGACCCCGGCTGCTTGTTTAAATGAACGACAAAACAAATCAGGGGTAGTGCGAGAAAATATAATCAATAAATAATAAGTGCATTTTCCCCATTATGTTAGTAATAAATAGAAATGTTATTAATTTTACTTGCCTTCGCTAACTCGCCGTTGAGTGGCACTGTTTAAGTCTATAAAAAGACAAACGTTTCCTTCCTCATAATTTTTCGCTATGCCCCAAGAAGTAACATTCCTTGAGGCAGGGAACGCTCTCGTTAGAAAAGGTCTCCTTTCCTTGTTCTACTGACGGCTGAACTCTCTCCACTTTTCAACGTATAGCTTTCGCACATGTCTTCTAAACCTTCTTCTATGAAGTAAATTGTTATGGTGAAACACACCTATTCCTCATATAATGGATTCTCCCTCCTATATTAATAAGAGTAAACAGGAAGTTGACCCGAGAATTTCTTGGAAAGTTCATAGGACTTCTTGGAAGTTCTAGAGGGTTTTTTAGAGTTCTATTGGAGTTCAGTAGAACTACTAGGTAGTTGATAGTATTCGGCTAACTGCCGACTAATAAGGAGTCAGCTTTTCAGTGGGAGATTACCAAGTTCCTAACATTTAGGGTGCGTTAAATCGATTAGCACGATTATAACTTTCAGTGCGAAAACTACTCCACAATATAAATCAACCTTTTCCTTGGTCGTTCCAAATCGGCGCACGTCTGACTTGAGAATCGAACACTATAATGATGCCTCTCTTTACCACTCTTATTTCTGAACCAAAGAAAAGATTTACACATAAAAAAAGAAGTTTGTTTCCCTATGTTTTGTGCATAAAGAATAAACAGTTCGTAATATAAACCCAAGTTTTTGTGTGGTTATTCTTAAAATGTTTCCATATGAACTAACACTCGCCTACAAGACACCAACACACAACATTTAAATTAAATTCCATAATAGTATAGGACCAAAAAGGTAAGGAACGTCAAACTTGATCAGTACTTAGATGGGGGACCGCTTAAGAATACCAGTTTGGTTGTACCGATGGTGTAATTGATAATCATTCGAAAGAATAAGAATAAGAATACCAGTTTGGTTGTACCGATGGTGTAATTGATAATCGTTCGAAAGAATAAGAATAAGAATAAGAATACCAGTTTGGTTGTACCGATGGTGTAATTGATAATCGTTCGAAGAATAAGAATAAGAATACCAGTTTGGTTGTACCGATGGTGTAATTGATAATCGTTCGAAAGAATAAGAATAAGAATAAGAATACCAGTTTGGTTGTACCGATGGTGTAATTGATAATCGTTCGAAAGAATAAGAATAAGAATAAGAATACCAGTTTGGTTGTACCGATGGTGTAATTGATAATCATTCGAAAGAATAAGAATAAGAATACCAGTTTGGTTGTACCGATGGTGTAATTGATAATCGTTCGAAAGAATAAGAATAAGAATACCAGTTTGGTTGTACCGATGGTGTAATTGATAATCATTCGAAAGAATAAGAATAAGAATAAGAATACCAGTTTGGTTGTACCGATGGTGTAATTGATAATCGTTCGAAAGAATAAAGAATAAGAATACCAGTTTGGTTGTACCGATGGTGTAATTGATAATCGTTCGAAAGAATAAGAATAAGAATACCAGTTTGGTTGTACCAATGGTGTAATTGATAATCGTTCGAAAGAATAAGAATAAGAATACCAGTTTGGTTGTACCGATGGTGTAATTGATAATCATTCGAAAGAATAAGAATAAGAATACCAGTTTGGTTGTACCGATGGTGTAATTGATAATCGTTCGAAAGAATAAGAATAAGAATACCAGTTTGGTTGTACCGATGGTGTAATTGATAATCGTTCGAAAGAATAAGAATAAGAATAAGAATACCAGTTTGGTTGTACCAATGGTGTAATTGATAATCGTTCGAAAGAATAAGAATAAGAATACCAGTTTGGTTGTACCGATGGTGTAATTGATAATCATTCGAAAGAATAAGAATAAGAATACCAGTTTGGTTGTACCGATGGTGTAATTGATAATCGTTCGAAAGAATAAGAATAAGAATACCAGTTTGGTTGTACCGATGGTGTAATTGATAATCATTCGAAAGAATAAGAATAAGAATACCAGTTTGGTTGTACCGATGGTGTAATTGATAATCGTTCGAAAGAATAAGAATAAGAATAAGAATACCAGTTTGGTTGTACCGATGGTGTAATTGATAATCGTTCGAAAGAATAAGAATAAGAATACCAGTTTGGTTGTACCGATGGTGTAATTGATAATCGTTTCGAAAGAATAAGAATAAGAATAAGAATACCAGTTTGGTTGTACCGATGGTGTAATTGATAATCATTCGAAAGAATAAGAATAAGAATACCAGTTTGGTTGTACCGATGGTGTAATTGATAATCGTTCGAAAGAATAAGAATAAGAATACCAGTTTGGTTGTACCGATGGTGTAATTGATAATCGTTCGAAAGAATAAGAATAAGAATACCAGTTTGGTTGTACCGATGGTGTAATTGATAATCGTTCGAAATTATTTATTGGACAGCCGAGTTCCAATTCCAGTTGGGTTCGTTATATTCACTTACGCGCAAATAAGCTTGGAAAAGTTATGAATCACATTTTCCCACATCTATGGGTTAATTAGTAAGACATGTATCATTAAAACCGTTATCTCAAAAGCAAAATTGCTGGCAAAATATTTAGATTTCGATATTAATGTTGATATGCCGGCAAACTAAAAACAACCAAACTGTAATAGTAGGGAGACAAATATTATTAGGAGTTAAGAAGAAGGTTCTGGAGAACCATGATCGAGCACGTCCTGAAGAGTCCATGACACACAAAAAAGAAATTATCAGTAAACTTACGATGAAAAACAACGTTTAGCATTCGTTTTACATTAATGATAATTTTCTGTTATAATCATTTCTAATGTACGTAGACCTCTCTCTTTTCACTTTCTCTCTCTCTCTCTCTCTCTCACGTTCTCACTCTCACTCTTACTCTCACTTTCTCTCTCACGTTCTCACTCTTACTCTCACTTTCTCTCTCACGTTCTCACTCTTACTCTCACTTTCTCTCTCACGTTCTCACTCTTACTCTCACTTTCTCTCTCTCTCACTCTCACCTTCTCTCTCTCACTCTCACCTTCTCACTCTCACTCTCACCTTCTCACTTTCTCACTCTCACTTTCTCACTCTCACTTTCTCTCTCCTCTCTCTTTGTGTATCTTCTGCACCTATGCCTCTCTTGATTATGTCATTATTTTCTCTTTATTTTTTATGTGCTATCTATTTTAGTTATTGCTATTGTTAAGTGTTCAGGTAATGAGGTTTCTGTTGTTTGTTACAGATCTTTTTGACTTTGTAGCGTCAATTCATGCGATTCGAAAATGGCTGGACTACGCTAAGACATACAGACTTTATTCGCTTGAAGCCATTTTAATCATTGATATGAGAAAGCGGTTTTATGCATCTGACTCTGGTTTAAAGTCTCGAAATCAGATTGCTGTCATGCATGGTGTCAAACGATCTAGTTTGACATCAGGCGCGACAACAATCTAGCTCGAGTTTTTAGGTTAATGTTTTAGTTTCGTAACACATTTCGCTGTTACGTGAAACTACACCCGGCGAAGCCTCTTCAATTTTCAGTTTCCTTATCTCGAATATTATGCCAAGAAAGTGTTTAATATTCAGTAAATCCATACACTGGATTTTTATGATGGATTCAGAGTAGGTGCTATCACTACATTCATTTCAATTCCAGATGAAAGTTGGCTCTCTGTGCAGGGCCCGGAAATTCTTTCCACCTGAATCTATCCTGCACTTATACAAATCTACCATCCGCCCGTGTTTTGAATACTGTTGCCACATCTGGTCGGGTGCCTCTACTATTCTCCTCGGGCTTCTTGACAAATACTTTTTTCATTTAGAGTATCAGGATTCATTGGGATTGGTTTTTACGGACAGGGTCCCCAAGTCCTACCCTTGTTATTTAACCCATAACTGGAGGTAAGGGACGGATTAATACCTTTCCCATAGGTACCAGTGCTTAAGTGAATGCAGGGTATTCAACTGGAATTCGAACTAGGCTCACCGATTTCTCTTTCTGAGCCGATATCCACTGCACCACATCCATTACTAAACGCTTACAGCACCTGGCATTCCCAAACGGTTACCCATCTAAGTACTGACCAGGCTCAACGTTGTTTAACTTTGGTGATCGAGCGAGAACCGGTGTATTCAACGTGATAGACCGTGAGCTCAAAATAGTTTGGGAGGGAGTATGGAATTCTAAAACGATTAGTGTGTATCTCATCGCTTAGTGCTTTTCAAATAATATAAAGACTGTAAAGGCGGTTTAAAACTTTTACAACGTATGAAATAAACAACAAACTGGTTGATGTTTCGTTTTTTTTTTTTATTATAAAAGATATTTTTTTCCAAACAGAAGCAAAAACATAACAAAGGCTCCATTAATGCCAGAATTTTCATTGGGAGTTCAACCGTTCTTTATGATTTTTAAAATAAAGTGTCTAATCTCTCTCTCATTAATATATATATATATATATATATATATATATATATATATATATATATAATATCTTTCACTTGTTAAATCTCTGAAGAAGCTTGTTATGAAGACGAATCATTAATGTATTTAATTAATTTATCCGTCCTTACTAAATCTCTGAAGAAGCTAGCTATCAGTGAAACATGTGAGATTAAAGACATTTTTTCTTACTTGTTCTTCATTTATTCAATTCACACACACACACACACACACACACATATATATATATATGTATATATATACATACTGAGTACCTTACATTAAGAGCATACGAAAAAAATAAAAAAATCTACGCCCCACCCCAAGCATGACAGGAGGGATATATATATATATATATATATATATATATATATTATATGCAAATAAATGCACAACAGTATTTATTATAATAGAGAGAAGTTATATATATATGTATACATATATATATATATATATATATATATATGTATGGTACCTCCAGTCATTTTTTATACCTAACTTTTAAACTGAATTTTAAAAGTAAAAATGATTTCTTGAAACTTTTAGTTTAATTGAAAGCTAAATGATTAAATTTACTATTTCCAGTAAGCAAAATACTCTGGTTTATTTCGAACAGAAATTATAATGATTGGAATATAAAAGTTTGAGATTTTTTTCAATTTTTGAGTTTTGCCGCCATTTTTGAGCGATCGACACATTTGTAAACAAAAGCTAATCCTCGGTTTTAAAAATATAGCAAAAATAAAATATAGATCTGTTACACATGAATTTTAGAAAATTAGTAAATTTTCTGTTAAATTAATCTGATTTAGACAAGTATTACTTATTCATAGCGTAAAATTTAGAATAAAACTATTTCTTAATTACAGATTTGAACTTTTTGACAACTCCGCCGTATATCAAAAACTTGTTGACATGTTCTTGAGTAGAGATAAGTGTATGTCGTTCATAAGTGACAAAATTGTACAATTTTTTTGGTAAGTGAGGAAACTCTGATCTTTTAATTTGCACACAGAATTTACCATGCAAAAATAAACTTCAAAGACACACACAAAAAAATTTAAATATGAAGGCCAAACGATTTGTATTAAACTTTTCAATTTTCGATAGGCAACATAATCTTCAATTAACTTAAAAATCTAAACGCAACAAATCTTTTATATATTTTAAAAATATATTTTTGAAACTTTATAAATTATTATAATTACAAAAAAAATGAAAACAATTATTTTAAAATTTCATTAGTAATGGAAACATTTTTCGTCAGACTATAATCTCCTTAATTTTTGTTATTTATTCAAGCAATTAAAAGCTTATCAAATTAAATAATATCAGAGTTTTATTGTATTTTTTATTTTACTCTTCGGAGCAGATTTTCGGATACAGAGGCCAAATTAAAAAAAGATTTATATTCCCCAAATGAGTCCTGCGTTTAACTAATAAAATCATAGACGGCAACAATGTAAATATTAAAACTTCATGGATTTACGTGGATTGGGTGGGGGAGGTAACAGTTAATTAAATTAAATGTGTTTATCACCGGATAAAAAAGTGGGTGATGTAATCATTACGTTTTCCATTGTAAACAATCGTAACGTTTTGGTTACCCGCTAACTTAAATCAAAACAAGATTTTTTGCTAAAATTTCAAACACGTTAGAAGAAATTAAGTTTTTAAAATAATTAACCCTCTAGGGCCATTCGTATCATATTTGATACAGTATGAAAACAAGCCTTGAAAGAAATATTTTCCTGAAAAATTTTTTAAGAGAAATATTTTATAAATTTCAA
>JBBBDQ010001343.1:1037500-1355000 GCA_037127315.1 Ascarosepion bandense | reverse complement strand
GTTTGCCTTATATATATTGGAAAAAATAAAATAAGGCGTCATAAAAGAGCAAACACTCGGCAAGAGTTTCATAAATGGTTGTAAAATTTACCTACTAGTAGGAAAGAGACTGAACTGAGCTGACGCTGTTTGTCTCTTCCCATGAGCGTGACAGAAGGGAGATATATATATATATATATATATATACACACATGTGTTATGCTTATTTTGATGTAAACCATTATTATTAATATTATCATTATTGTTAGAGCTTAAGCAAACACTAGTCAATAATGGATTTCCTAACTCCGTTATTGATCAACAAATTAAAATGTATCTCAACAAAATTAACAATAGCTCTAACAATAATGATAATATTAATAATAATGGTTTACATCAAAATAAACATAACACTATAAACTTATACTATTGCAACCAAATACATAATAATTATAAACAAGATGAAAAAACTCTCAAAAACATAATACGTAGAAATGTTAAACCAGTGGAAAGTAATAATCAAATTAAACTCATTATATATTATAAAGAGTTTAAAACAATTGACCTCATAGTTTATAATAACCCAACAGGCACTAAACTAAATTCTCTACAAAAACGCAATGTAGTGTACCAATTTACATGCCCATTCAGAGATTGCATCTCTGATACTAATAAAAAACCTAGTACATATATTGGTTTTACTAAAACCACGCTCTCCCGTAGACTTACATGTCATCTTTCTGATCAGAGTACTATTAAACAACATTTCTCTGAAAAACACAAACATGTAGGTAATATCAGACAGATTTTGGTCAACAATACGGTGATCCTTACTCATACACACAGTAAGAGGAACCTGCAGATATTGGAGGCCATGTACATCAAATCTAAACAATCAACACTCAATAAAATCAACGCGGTGTGACGTCATAAAACCGCATCGCAAATTTAAGAACTGCGTTTATTATTTTTAGTAACTATTGCCGTTGCCAAGCGGAGTTTTATGTCAACACAAAATATAATCGTCTGTGATGTGGGTGGTATAATTTTTCAGTCTAAGCAACATCTCTGAAGATGGCTCATGTGAGCCGAAAGCTTAGAAGAAAATCAATAAATAATTATCCAAATGTTGGAGAATTTTTGTCTTTATTTTCAACAGAAATTAAAGCAAAAATACGACGTATAGAACGGCTCATGATTAAACATAATAGACATTCATTGTCTCTTATATTTAACAGCATATATTTAGAAAATTACTTGCTGCCTATATATATATATATATATATATATATATACACTAGCAGTATAGCCCGACGTTGCTTGGGTGTAATGAAAGCATTAAAACTAATCCATGGTCCTGGAGCTCAGACTATTTTGGACGTTGGCACGAAAGACTAAAAAGAGATAGTTTTTTTCCAGTTAAAGCGAAACCGTAGACTGAAAGAAAAATGAATGGATGTAAGTCAAATTTTGATTTCCTGGTATCGATATCAAATAAGTTTTTTTCGTCGTAAACTGAATTTTGGAGGCTAAATAAGTCCTTTGAGTAAATGGTATCATGGCTGAGACTAAGAACTATAATTATACATACTTAGAGCCAAACCCGAAGCAAAAACTAAAATAAAAGGGCTGAAAAAATACAGACATACAGGCAGATAAACAGACACACACACACAAACATCTTGCCTTATATATATATATATATATATATATATATATATATATATATTATCGATTTTCTGCACTACTGTAAGAATTGCACCCTTGAAACTTCTGAATATCGTTTCTTATGTCTTTGTCTATGAGTGTATCAAATTTGATTAAAATCGGACCACTTCTTCTATAAGTCGATTTTTTCGATTATCGATTTTCAGTATTTATCGGGGGGTACCTCGACACAAAACCTAGCTAAGAACACTCGCAGACGCTTATAGTACAACTGTGTAAATTTTCAAGAAAATCGGTTCAGCCGTTTCGGAATCTATAGTTAACGGACACACAGACAAAGTTCCATTTATAAATAAATTTAGATTTAGATTAAATTTAGATGAGATGTGTGTGTGTGTGTGTGTGTGTGTGTGTGTGCGCGCGCGTATATATAATTCTATATCTTATCTGAAAATATTTCTAACCGATAAAGTTTCGAATTACTTTCTCCAAGATAATGAAGTTAATACTAAGTTTGTTTTTTTTGTTTTTTTTTATTTCCCCACTTTTGTCTCTTCCCCCCCCCCCCTTCGCCTGACTGTTTTATTGCGGCTCAGTTACTGTCTCCATATTCGCGTTTTAGATAAATAAATATCCATCCTGTTTTGGATGCTTTTAAATTTAGCACTCATCCCTTGTTCCCTGTTTAGGATGTGGTTTCTGGCTTTCTCTTTTCCAATCTTCTCACTTTGGTTTCTTTTTTTTTTTCTTCAATTGGAATAGATAGATCTATCTCTCGCCCGGTTCACACTCCACCCATGTCTATTTAACAGGTTAAGAGGCTCATCCCTTGTTCCCTGTTTAGGATGTGGTTTCCGGCTTTCTCTTTTCCAATCCTTTCACTATTACGTAGCCCTCTGCGCTTCAATGGCGTTAAAAAAAATATATATATATATCGGAAAATATTCATCTAATTTTTATTACCGTATGCCTTCTGACCTTCATTTCAAATCCATCTTTTGCTACCATTTTGAATCAAACACGTTTTGCGAATTAACAGTAACGTTCTTATCATAGAGACCAACGCTATTTGCGTAACTTAGTTCAAGCGGATGTGCGTTGTGGTGCCATGGATATCGACTCCGAACAGCAAATCGGGTAGCAGAGTTCGAATTCCAGTTGAATTCATTGCATTCACTTACGCACAAATATCTTTGGGAAAGGTATTAATCCGTCTCTTCCCTCCAGTTATGGGTTAAATAATAGGACAGACTGGGTTTTATAGCCTTGGCTTGCAACCAGTCTACCGCAGAAAGCAATGGCAACCTTCTGCGAGATAATCTTCTGCCCAGTCAGTCATGTCTTTTTCGAGATATGATCATTTAAAGCGTGTATCACGTATAGCACTTAACTGAGTTCAAATTTTAAGCGCCTGTCGTAGAAACGTAGTTGAAAATTTGGTTCTTTTTCCCAATTCTAGCAATTTTTATTGGCTTTATTCGAAAAGCTTGTCAGATTATGTTACCTGTTAAGTATCAGACAACATTAATAACCGAAAGAATGTTTTTTGCCTTACATGGCTGATGCTAACCTCCAGGTAACTGACACCTAGAGTTAGCATTTCCCACATTACCTGTAGTTTTAAAAAAGTTGATTCACTGTATCGTTCTAGACAATTGTTTTCCAGAATTCGACACATAAAAATATGTAATATACTGAACAGAAAATAACGATACCGTGAACCATTCGTCTTTGCATTGAATGCTGTTGCCAAATATGGTCATCTGCTTCTACTATTTAAAGATTCTTCATAAAAGACAGATCTGCAATGCTTTCGCTCCTGACTATTCGTCTCGGAAAATTTTCATGATTCTAATTTTTTTTTTTTTTTTTTTTTTTTAAATTTCCACTGAAAGTTTTGCTTTTGAGTCTGTTGCTGATCTAGGATCAACATTTTTGGTGCCCAACTATAAAAAAATTTTGCTTAACAGTAATTTTTCAGGTAAAATTATGTGCCGAATCAAGTGAGATGTCTATAGTATTCGCTATTATTTCTGCTGTTAATCGTCATTCGCGATCAAATGAAACTCAGACGATACCGATTTTCCCTCACAAACTGATATTGATAGCCTACTAATCAGTTCATCATTTTCAACTTCGTCTTGCCTTTCGATTTATAAATTACTGTTTCTTTTTTTTCTTTTCTTTTTTTTTTTATCAGGATTGTCACGATAAACATGTCCTCAGTTCTCTAACCGTGTTTTTCATAAACCCGAGGTTTTTTTTTTACAAACATGACAGGATTCAAAATAGTTTCTTTTAAAATCTGACTTAATTTTCAGTATACTTACAATACATCCGGTTCATAAGTCACTTAAGTACCATACGTGATACTCGCTTGGGTGATCATGTCTCGAAAGATGACTGACTGGGCAGAAGATTATCTCGCAGTAGGTTGCTATTACTTTCTGCGGTAGACTGTTTGCCAACCAAGCCTTGAGAACCCAATCTGTTCTATGGTTTAACCCATAACTGGAGGGAATAGACGGATTAATACCTTGCTCAAGGATATTTGCGTGTAAGTGAATTCGAACTCGGCTTCTCGATTTTTCGTTCTGAGTGAATATCCACTGCACCACAACGCACCTCCAGTTCATTCAAGTTAGAAAATGGAAGTCAAAATTTATTTGCTGCGAACAAATATCAAAATATTTGCGTATTTTTATTTTTATTTTTTTACGTGCCTTTTTCTGCTACAAATATCTTGAACGGGCCATGTCCTTTTTTAGAAATAAAAACGGTTACACGAATATCAGGGATGCATTACTGAAACGGTCTGATACAATCCAAATGATAATGAACCTCTTCTGAATAATTCAGAGAATAATGGTAATATTTCTGAGAGCTTCGGAAATCATTTAACAAGTAATGCGTTTTGAAACTCTGACAAAAGTAATTAATATGACCCACCCTTATATAGGAAACCTTTTGTTTTTGTAAACAGCTGTTTTACAGTCAATGATTAAAAAATAAAATGTGTCACATGGGAAGTATCTGAAGGAAGACTTCCCAGCCGACGATACCAGTTGTAATATTGTCGTCGCCACGCGTTCACGAATGTACAATGGTAATCATTGTTGCATTACAAAGAACAGTCAGATTTGAACATAAAACGCACAAAGTAGACTGTAATTGTTTACAAATATTGCGAACACACAACAGAGAGTAAAATTTATTCGTTGGCTTGGCTTAGGAGTTCAAGCAAATCTCATCACTTTAAAGAAACCGATAATACTATATACAGTATAACCCGAATATAAGAGAAACCCGGATATAAGATGTTTTTAATCAGATCCCAAATTAGAGCCTGTGGTAATGTTTATAAAATAGACCAAACCCGAATATAAGAGAACCCCGGATATAAGATAATTTGTCTCTGGGCTCAAATTAGAGCCTGTGGTAATGTTTATAAAATAGACCAAACCCGAATATAAGAGAAACCCTCGAAGTCACACCGGCAGACAGAACGGATAGCTTCACGTCTCGAGTAAAAAAAAAAAAAAAAAGACAAAAGTGGGGAAATACTGCCCCCCCCCCCAAAAAAAAAAACAAACTTAGTATTAACTTCATTATCTTGGAGGAAGTAATTCGAAAATTTATCGGTTAGAAATATTTTCAGATAAGATATATCATTATATATATGCGCGCGCGCGCACACACACACACACATCTCATCTAAATTTAATCTAAATCTAAATTTATTTATAAATGGAACTTTGTCTGTGTGTCCGTTAACTATAGATTCCGAAACGGCTGAACCGATTTTCTTGAAAATTTACACAGTTGTACTATAAGTGTCTGCGAGTGTTCTTAGCTAGGTTTTGTGTCGAGGTACCCCCCAATAAATATCGAAAATCGATAATCGAAAAAATCGACTTATAGAAGAAGTGGTTTGATTTTAATCAAATTTGATACACTCATAGACAAAGACATAAGAAACGATATTCAGAAGTTTCAAGGGTGCAGTTCTTACAATAGTGCAGAAAATCGATAATATATATATATATATATATATATAAGGCAAGATGTTTGTGTGTGTGTGCGTCTGTTTATCTGAAAAAAATCGATAATCGAAAAAATCGGGTTATAGAAGGAGTGGTCCGATTTTAATCAAATTTTCAACAGAAAGAAAGTGAAGTTGTTAATAATATCCAACTGCACCATCCACACATCCAAGCTTACAGCACTTGATATTTCCCAAGTGTTTTGGCTGCGTGAGATTTGAGAATTGTTAATAATATAGTTATTGATATTTATTTTATTACAAAAAAACAACAAAAAACAACAAAAAAAAAAAACAAAAAAAACGAAAAAAAACACACTACAAATCTTTATATTCAATTACATTTAGTACCGGAGATTTTACAAGACGATTTCTCAATTTCTGTATTTTTCGAGAGCGTGGCAAATCTCAGCCTGCCATGTTTGCTCGCCTCTGCCGGAAGTCCCTTCTCCTTGTCTCCCGGCATGCACCTGTTAGCTGGGAACGGACTTCCTTGAATGCTCCAGGGGAGGTAACTTTTGACCCTTTTTTATGGTAATTCTAATAAGAAGCTAGACTGGATTTGGAACTCGGCTCTCCGATTCCCAATTCCGAACCGTTATCCATTACACCCTTCGCATTTTCTAAGCTTACAGCACCTGATATTCCCAAACGATCACTCATCTTGGCAAAATACATGGTGGTTCAACATCTACAACTGTTCGATGAACTCATGTTTCCACAATAATAAATTCCCTAGTTATTTCCAATACTCGGCGAGTGTGTCATTTTTTTTATAACCATTTTATTTTGTCATGTTAAAAACGTAACACTTCTTCTATTCACTTACGCGTGAATACACCTCTTCTCTTCTTGGATGGAGGTTAATTAGTAGAAATTGTGCCAGTAAGCCATTAGTTTGTAAGCCATTAGTTTGTAGGTCTTTGCTCTTTAATTTCTGAGTAGCCTAAACATCGCTGATACAAAAGGAAGCGGCAAGTCATTGCACTATCCTGCCTTGAATGTCACCATGAAACAAAATTAGGAGATGAAGGAAAGTGTTGATAACAGCAACGCAAAAGGCGCAAACTGAATGAATGAAAACATTAGTAATCTCCCCGCACAAATTCTTACAATCTAGAATATTTCTGGCTTTAAATAACCTGCAGAAGGTTGATAAGCAGTAATAAAGCAATCCATCAATCTCCCTCACCAAATTGCAAATATTTCTAATAAAAAAAAATCTAATTTGGATGCACGTTTTGGTGTAGTTGATATCGGCTCGGAACGAGAATCGGAGAGCCGTGTTCAAATTCCAGTTGAATTCATTGCGTTCACTTAAGCGCAAATACCCCTGGGAAAGATATTAATCAGTCATTTCAGCCATGGGTTATATAGGGTAGATTTGATTCTGTGGCCTTGGTTTGGTGACTAGTCTCCTTCAAAAAGTAATGATGACCTACTGCGGGAAAATCATATTTGTCAGTCATGTCTCTTTTGAGACATGATCGCCCAAGCGCGTATTACGTATGACACTTAACCGAAAGAACAGAAAGATAAGGTTTTCATAACTTAAATTAATTTTTCTCAACATTTTTACTATTAAAATAGTTTTCTTGCCCCACGGAAACCCTGAATAAAAATTATTATATACCATAATTAATATCAATCTCTCTTTTATTTTTTATCATAGTTCAAGTGGTAAATATAATCTATGGATACTCATCCTGTACTTGAGTGAGTAGCTCAAGGTAGTTTCACATTGGTGCCGTATAGATATCACTAAACACATTCTCTATGATTATTATATTAGGTTGATGCTTTTATTATAATAACCAAAGATTTTCCAACAATATGCCGTGTGTGTAATAAAATCAAAAAAAGAAAAATTGCTCAAAAATGAATTAGCTTATTTATCGTGGAACCCCAGATTCTGGGGAGCACCAGTTAAGAGACCCTAACCTAAATAGCTATAGGAGCTTGACAGTTAATATTTTTTTAACATTAAGAAAAATTAAAACAATTAAGAAATAATGGACACATTAACTTTGACCCTTTGAATAGACAGCAATTTTGCTAGAAATTTATGTGTATATAATAATCAGTAAATTAGTCTTACATGAATTTGTGTTATAGCAATATCAACATATAACACATGATCAATTGTGTAATTATTGTATTTATGTTTATTCTCTTATACATTGAATTAAGTACTGCATAATGTATTGCTTTAAAAATTATTAAAAACTAAACTTACATTTTAGATAAATATTTCTTTTGTTTTATGAAAGAACAGAAACAACATAGGATTTTCATAACCTAAATAAATCTTTCTCAACATTTTTTACCATTAAAATAGTTTTCTTGTCCCAGGGAACCCATGCATAAAAAAAAATATTATATACAATTATTAATATCAATCTCTCTTTTATTTTTTTATCATAGTTCATGTGGTAAATATAATCTATGGATAATCATCCTGGACTTGAGTGAGTCACTAAATTATACCCATTCTGCCATGTACAGGTCCTGTCAACTAACCAGTGAGGGTAGCTTCACACTGGTGCTGTATAGATATCACTAAATACGTTCTCTATGATTATTATATTGGATTGAGGCCTTTATTATAATAACCAAAGATATTCCAACAATATGGCGCGTGTGTGTAATAAAATAAAATGTTAAAAAAATTACTAAAACTGCATAAGCCGCTTTATCACTGTTTATCGCTTAAATAAGTGCTGCATACTTTTTTAAAAGTCTGGATAACGCTGAATATTTAATGAAAATTTAAAAATTTGGTCAGAAAAATGTTTCCATTTTTCAAGATCTTTAAAAGCTGCATTTTGTTTCTGAGCGCAATTTGTACTTCTCTCTATATTTGTTTTCCCCACCCCTATATTTTTTTTTATTTACAATTTAACATTCAAACCAATTTCCACTCTAAAAGCTTCTTTTCACGCACTTCCCGCCTGTGGATTCCATATACTTGCTTCCCCGATAGCTACAATCTCCAGGAATTTAAATGTAAGGTCAATAGTCATCTCCTATCTCACTAACTCGCATCCATTCTCTCAAGCTCTTTTTTCCATCTACTCCACCCCCATCCTCGGTATCCTCATCCATCTATTACCCTCCTCCTGACATTTCCTATAACTAACCCCTATTCTCATCACTTTCCCCTACGTAACCCCACTGCGCAACAGTGGCAGTAGAATGCGTTGCTTGGGGTGAAATGATAAAAAAAAATGGAATATAATTTGATGAAGTGACTGATTTAATATACCTCGACAGTCATCGCTAACGGATTCTCTGCCCATGGACTCATACAATATTGTCTTGAAGTGATATTGCAAGATGTCATTAACTCTTTACAGTCGGTCAGCTGCTGCATCTGTGTGGCAGAAAGCAAGATTTAGGATATGTGAAGCGATTGGCCAGAAACCGCCGCCCTTGTTTATTTAAACAGCCGGTTTGTCAGGTGGGGATGCGTCTTCCAGGTGTGGCCTCCATATGTCCTATCCCCATGGTGCAGCTGGTTGTGGGTTGGGTTCAGAAAAGCTGCTCATGGGCCGCTGGGTGAGTAAGAGAAGATGTGGTTATGAATTGAGGATATCGCGGCTTTGCTTTCAGCAAAAGTGCTATGGTGAGTCGTTAGCGCACCGATCTCCCAAGCCGTTGGGAGTGAGATTGGCCGCTAATAAATGACTTGAAATAGGTGTGAAATAGTAAATCAATATTTGCCTATTTGAGTAAACAAAGTAATTTCGCTGGTAGACTTTTAAAATCGGACATTAAAAGTGAGGTTTGTAATAGCTAAGTGTTCTATAAAAGGTGGACCTTTTCTCCAGTAAAACAGGACGAATACAATGCCCACGATTTAATCTCTTGCACTGCTTTCGTATATATATATATATATATATATATATATATATATATAAAACTTTGTCTGTGTGTGTATATCTGTGTCCGTTAACTATAGACTCCGAAACGGCTGAACCGATTTTCTTGAAAATTTACAGTTGTACTATAAGCATCTGCGAGTGTTCTTAGCTAGGTTTTGTGTCGAGTTACCCTCGATAAATATCAAGGTTGTAGTTCTTACAATAGTGCAGAAAATCGATTATATATATATATATATATATATATATATATATATATATATATATATATAAAAGGCAAGATGTTTGTGTGTGTGTGTCTGTTTATCTGCCTGTATGTCTGTATTTTTTCAGCCCTTTTATTTTAGTTTTTGCTTCGGGTTTGGCTCTAAGTACGTATAATTGTAGTTCTTAGTCTCAGCCATGATACCATTTACTCAGAGGACTTATTTAGCCTTCAAAATTCAGTTTATGACGAAAAAGACTCATTTGATATCGATACTAGAAAATCAGTCTACGGTTTCGCTTTAACTGGAAACAACTATTGCTTTTTAGTCTTTCGTGCCAACGTCCAAAGAATCTGAGCTCCAGGACCATGGATTAGTTTTAAATCTTTCATTACACCCGAGCAACACCGCACTATACTGCTAGTATTTTTAATGGATACTCGTATTTTAGTAGATGCGCTGTATTTTATTATAATTAAACAGTATATTTATTTACATCTAACGGCTTGAATAACCGAGAACTCTAGTTAGGAAAAAAAGCGTCCTCCAGCAGGATTCGACCTTGTGTCCTTTCAGGGCAGTGCTTCTCAAACTATCTGATGTGGCGGACCGGTAGATTTTTGTTTTTTGTTTTTGTTTTTTCAATGTGCCAGGGACCGGCAAGCAAAGCAAGCTAATCCAGCTGAGTAAGAGATGGGGGACTGTGAACCCCAGAATTTTTTTAAACATGAGGACATATCTTGTTCATTCTAAGGGCAATCATTATTGACGTAACAAGTCTTCACAGTGTGCCATTGACCGATACCATATTAGTGTTATATTAGTTATGGCCACTGGTTTCAAGGGTATATATTTTTAAAAATCCAGAAAAAATATTTAACGTTAATATTAATAAGAAATAAATTAAAAGTAAGCAATTTGAATTTAATAAAAGGTATTAATCTTCTAAAAAATAGACAAACTGTAAAACAAAATATTACTTTTAATTAATTTAAGACGTATTTAAAGTATATGATATGTATATATCATGGATATATGAATGGAACAAAGCCTGATGCGTGTTCAGTTCACTGTTTTGCTGTTCATTATATCGCATTCGTTAGTTGGATAGCAATAACTTTTAACATGAGTGAGTAAATGAACAATGTAGCCATAATAATATAAAACTAAAGTGAAAATGTAAAAAACGAAAATGAGTCAAATATCCTGGCAGTCTCTCGTGGCATAGAGTATTAGTATTTTTTCTTTTCTGGAAAATTTCCGCGCACCGGCAGACGATGGCTCGCGTACCGGCGACGGCACGCGTACCACACTTTGAGTATCACTGCTCTAGGAGAAACCGTCATTAGATCTGATGAGTCTTAAACACTCGACCACGCAGGACTTATTGTCAAACAAAACCTGTCATTAGTGCCTTTGAATACACATTTTTTCCGATTTTTTTCTTTTTTTTTTTTCGAAGAATTCATACTTGCTCTGTTTTCGTATCTTGTATAAACAAAGTCGATTTATTTTACGAAATGCATTAACTCCGGCATATTTTGAATTTGTTTGTTTAGACGTTATGTTTAATAGATACTCATATGTGAGTCGATACTGTTTTGTTTTGTTTTGTTGTTTTTGTTTTGTTTTATTTTGTTTTTTTGGTTCTGTTTTTTTGTTTTTGTTTTGTTTTTTGTTTTGTTTTTGTTTTGTTTTTTTGTTTTTTTAACTAAACATTATTTATATTTACCCACCTGAACAATCGAGAAATCTTGATAGGAAAATATGCGTCTTCCGGCAAGATTTGAACCTGCATTCTCTAGTGAAAACCGTCAATTGATTTGACGTGTTTTACAGCTCGATCACGAAGGACTTAGTCAAACATAGCCCCAAATAATGCATTTAAAAACATATTTGCTTGATTTTTCGAAGAATTCATGTCAGCTCTGTTTTCGTATCCTAATGTAAACAAAGATAATTGATATACGAAATTTTACAAAATGGATTAACTTCGACGTATTTTTAATTTATTTCTTTATACATTATCTTTAATTAATACTCGTAATTGAGTGGATGCTGTTTTTTTTTGTTTTCTTTTTTCTTTTTTTTTTTTCTTTAATAAATAATTAAAAAGTATATTTATTCATATCTACCGGCCTAAATAATCGAGAAATCTTGTTAGGAAAATATGCGCCCTCCGGCAATATTCGAATTTGCGTCCACTGGGGGGAAACCATCAATTGATTTGACGTGTTTTACTACTCAACCACGAAGGGCTTAGTCAAACAAAGCCGAAAATAATGCCTTTTAAAAACACATTTTCTTGATTTTTCGAAGAATTCATATCTGTTTTGTTTACATTAAAATAATTAAAAAAAAAAGATAATTGATTTACGAAATTTTATGAAATCCGTTACGAAATGGATTAACTCTAACATATTTTTAATTTGTTTAAACATTATTTTTTAATGGATACGCGTATTTGCTCTTTTTGTTTTAATTAAACAGTATATCTATTTATATCTACCGGCCTGAATAATCGAGTAATTTTGTTAGGAAAGTATGCGTCCTCTAACAGGATTCGAACCTGTGTTACATAGGGAAAACCGTCACTTGATCTGACTTGATCACTCAAACAAAAGCCCGAAATAATGCCTTTTAAACATACATCTTCCTGATTTTTCGAATAATTCATATCTACTCTGTTTCCATATTCTAATGTTAACAAAGACAATTTATTTACAAAATCCGCTGCAAAGTGCATTAACTTCGACATATTTGTTTAAACTTTATTTTTTAATGGATACTCGTATTTGAGTTTGTCGGAATTAAACTATTTAATGGAACGAAAACAATATCCAACTGTGATCGAAATAAAGGGTTAGATTCAAAATTCTAATCACCTGACATAGGTCGGTGCGTACAATGACCGAAACATCGTGAATATGGCAACAAGAATAACAATGTAGATAACTATATTTAATCACAGAAATATAGACAAATACGGTAGAGTTATAGAAATATAGACAAATACGGTATAATGTGGTAGTGTTATAGAACTATACACAAATATGGTATAATGTGGTAGTGTTATAGAACTATACACACATATTGTGTACTGTGGTAGTGTTATAGAACTATACACACATATTGTGTACTGTGGTAGTGTTATAGAACTATACACAAATATTGTGTACTGTGGTCGTGTTATAGAACTATACACAAATATTGTGTACTGTGGTCGTGTTATAGAACTATACACAAATATGGTGTAATGTGGTAGTGATATAGAACTATACACAAATATGGTGTAATGTGGTAGTGCTATAGAACTATACAAATATGGTGTACTGTAGTAGTGCAATAGAACTATACACAAATATGGTGTACTGTGGTAGTGCAATAGAACTATACACAAATATGGTGTACTGTGGTAGTGCAATAGAACTATACACAAATATGGTGTGTACTGTGGTAGTGCAATAGAACTATGCAAATATGGTGTACTGTGGTAGTGCAATAGAACTATACACAAATATGGTGTAATGTGGTAGTGCTATAGAACTATACACAAATATGGTGTACTGTGGTAGTGCAATAGAACTATACACAAATATGGTGTACTGTGGTAGTGCAATAGAACTATACACAAATATGGTGTACTGTAGTAGTGCAATAGAACTATACACAAATATGGTGTACTGTGGTAGTGCAATAGAACTATACACAAATATGGTGTACTGTGGTAGTGCAATAGAACTATACACAAATATGGTGTACTGTGGTAGTGCAATAGAACTATACACAAATATGGTGTACTGTGGTAGTGCAATAGAACTATACACAAATATGGTGTACTGTGGTAGTGCAATAGAACTATACACAAATATGGTGTACTGTGGTAGTGCAATAGAACTATACACAAATATGGTGTACTGTGGTCGTGCAATAGAACTATACACAAATATGGTGTACTGTGGTCTGCAATAGAACTATACACAAATATGGTGTACTGTGGTCGTGCAATAGAACTATACACAAATATGGTGTACTGTGGTCGTGTTATAGAACTATACACAAATATGGTGTACTGTGGTCGTGTTATAGAACTATACACAAATATTGTGTGTACTGTGGTCGTGTTATAGAACTATACACACAAATATTGTGTACTGTGGTCGTGTTATAGAACTATACACAAATATTGTGTACTGTGGTCGTGTTATAGAACTATACACAAATATTGTGTACTGTGGTCGTGTTATAGAACTATACACAAATATTGTGTACTGTGGTCGTGTTATAGAACTATACACAAATATTGTGTACTGTGGTCGTGTTATAGAACTATACACAAATATTGTGTACTGTGGTCGTGTTATAGAACTATACACAAATATTGTGTACTGTGGTCGTGTTATAGAACTATACACAAATATTGTGTACTGTGGTCGTGTTATAGAACTATACACAAATATTGTGTGTGGTCTAGGTGTTATAGAACTATACACAAAATATTGTGTACTGTGGTCGTGTTATAGAACTATACACAAATATTGTGTACTGTGGTCGTGTTATAGAACTATACACAAATATTGTGTACTGTGGTCATGTTATAGAACTATACACAAATATTGTGTACTGTGGTCGTGTTATAGAACTATACACAAATATTGTGTACTGTGGTCGTGTTATAGAACTATACACAAATATTGTGTACTGTGGTCGTGTTATAGAACTATACACAAATATTGTGTACTGTGGTCGTGTTATAGAACTATACACAAATATTGTGTACTGTGGTCGTGTTATAGAACTATACACAAATATTGTGTACTGTGGTCACGTGTTATAGAACTATACACAAATATTGTGTACTGTGGTCGTGTTATAGAACTATACACAAATATTGTATACTGTGGTCGTGTTATAGAACTATACACAAATATTAGTACTGTGGTCGTGTTATAGAACTATACACAAATATTGTGTACTGTGGTCGTGTTATAGAACTATACACAAATATTGTGTACTGTGGTCGTGTTATAGAACTATACACAAATATTGTGTACTGTGGTCGTGTTATAGAACTATACACAAATATGGTATAATACAGATATCCCAAATACAATATCTCAATGAGGATTTTTCTCTTTCCTTAATTAGGGGAAATAGAGCTTTGTTGAATTGGGATGCTTTCTGTTGCCGACTTGTAAAATAGTTTCTCCTACAATGGAGGTGCAGGTTTAGTGCCTGTTAGAGAGCATATTTCCGTTAAGATTTCTCAAATGCGCATTCCAATAGACATAATAGGCGCTATTTTAAATAGCAATCAAATATGGGACTGTCATTTTAAACACGAGTATCCACTAAACATTTTAAGTTATATTCGGAATTATATATATATATATATATATATATATCTGAAAAGACAATAAGAATAAAGACAGAAGGGAAACTTATCTTAGCCGATGCGTTTCATCCTCTGAGGAACTCACGTCGACTAAAATAATGTTTTCCTGCACTATTTATATTGTCAGGACTATTGCCATGTTTACGACGTTTCAGTCGGTGTACGCTCCGGCCTTATTCAGGTGCTAGGAATTTCGAACCGAACCGTTTATTTCGATCATCGGGCTATACTATTCTCATTCTATGTGAGATGCCACTTCTGGTAGCCATGTAACTGCAATGTTAATAGTGTAAATACTACCTCATCACAGTATAAACAAATATTTTTCCTGATGTTAATAAGTTTTCAATGTAATATAACAGGGCTATTAAGTATATATATATATATATATATATATATATATATATATATATATATACACATTATTTTACATCTATAGAACATTATTATTATTTTTTCGTTTTCCTCAAAAATAAAAAGCAATTAATTCCCCTTGTGTTATAGGCACAAAAGATATACCCTCTAAAATTATTCTATCTATAAATTTAAATTTTTTAATTTTACTTTCCAATTTTATGTTTAAGTCTTAGTTCAAATTAAATTATATAATTAAAAAAACGCATCCTAGTACTATAAGATATAGTGTCCATATAGTTTGTGTGCACTTTAAAAAATTATAACTTTATTTGTATTTGCAATAGAAATAATTTGTAAAAGAATTAGAAAGAAGTAAATCTATATTTTTTTAAGGGTTTATTGAAACTTTATTTAAGCTTCCACATGTCCTCCATCATTAGCAACACAAAGGGTAATACGATTTTGAAGTTCACGAAAAACATTTACCAACTGATTTACGGTAATGCCTGAAATCACATTAGTTATTTTAGCTTTTAAATCTAATTTGGTTGCATACACAATTTTCACATGAAAAATCTAATGGAGTCAAATCTGGCGAACGTGGAGGCCAATAAAATAGTCCACCCCTTCCGATCTATCTGCTAGACAGTTTCTAAATCAGGAATTTCCTAACACGCAGAGCAATGACGAGGAGATCCATCTTGTTGAAACACTGTATTATCTTTCAAGTTTAACTGTTCGAGCTCATTTTTTAAAGATTATTTATATCACAAATAAAGTTGTAAATTTTTTTTTAAAGTGCACACGGATTTTATGGACACCCTGTCTACTTTTGTATACTTACTGAATTCATTTTCTGAAATGGTTTTTGTAGTATTAGCAGCCGATTCTCCAATTCCTGGAAATTTTTTTTGTTGTTGTTTTTTTTTTTTTTTTTTTTGCTCTCTGTTGTCGTTGCACGTGCCTTAACTTGTTAGCCATTATTATTGTCAGATTTTTACTAACTTTTTACTAAACATATAAACAAATGTAAAGAAAAAAATGCATCTGCCAATCTAAATCTATCTATCTAAACTTATTTATAAAAGGAACTTTGTGTGTGTGTGCATCCGTTACCTATAGACTCCGAAATGGCTGAACCGATTTTCTTGAAAATATACACAGTTGTACTATAAGCATCTGCGAGTGTTCTTAGCTAGATTTTGTGTCTAGATACTCCCGATAAATATCGATAATCGAAAAAATCGGGTTATAGAAGGAATGGTCTGATTTTAATCAAATTTGATACACTCATAGACAAAGACATAAGAAACGATATTCAGAAGTTTCAAGGTTGCAGTTCTTACAATAGTGCAGAAAATAGATAATATATAATGTCCAGTCCGTAAACGGCGAGGATAATCCAACAAGATCAACTTAATATTTTATATTAAGTGTTATATCTATATAAAGGATTCAATGGATGTTATCCAGAGCAATATGATATTTATAAAGGAAAACTCAACACGTCATTTAAATTGGTTAGAAATTATAATTCATTTCAATGAGCTAAATTAACTCATATTCCTCAGACCACACAATATTTGTTCCATTTGGTACAAAACTTTTTACCAGAATAAGCATTTCTTTTAACTGAAGAGAAAAAATATATAGATATATATATATATATATATATATATGTGTGTGTGTGTGTGTGTGTGTGTGTTTGTGTATAAGAGAGAAAATAAATCTGCACTTTAGTTGCAAACATGAATGCTTACCATTGGTGCAATGGGGGAGTTGTTGTCTGAAGGATAAATCTCCAGTTCCCAGGCTAGAAAAAATATTTATTTTTGCATGATCACAAGAGACTTTTGTGCAGCACTATCGCCATTGAAATCGTTCTGCCTTAGAGGCAGAAGCGTCGGTCTTCACTCGATACGTCACTTTCTGAAGGGGGTCTTAGAAGTCGAGAAAGAAATGCGGTTAAGTAAGGATAACTATGAGAGGGCAGGAAGCGAGGTAGATAGCTTCATTTTTCTTTTCTTTTTTTTTTATCTGTTGATATCTACATATGTAAGTTTCAAGTGTCTCAAACCTGTAATGAGCCGCCGAATGTCACAAGCTGTTATGATTTTAGCATCAATGTTCTCGTGAAAACGAGAATATGATAATGTTAATGGTAATTATTTGTATTGTGGTCTTTGCGTTCTCCTACCAATCCTTTCTGTTACATCTCGGGACCCTCTTAACAGTATTCTTTCTAAGCATTAATTATAACCTTACAGTTTCTATCCTAATTTCTGAAATAAGAAATTATCATTGCTCGGTACTATTTAAATAGAGTTGTCCGCTTGTAAAATTTAGGAAAAAGAATGGTAGGAGGAAAATATTTTTTGTAAATTAGCATTCTTTAGTCAGTTAAGTGTCATGTTCGCGCTAAGGTTCCCCACGTTAAGCTTGACCAAGAAAGTGAGAGAGAAAATGTTCGTATAAGTCATTTTATTGCTGTTTATGTGCGTTCTGGTGCAGTGGATATCGCTTCGGATCGAGAAATCGGAGAGCCGAATTCGAATTCATGTTAAATTCAGTGCATTCACTTACGCGCAAATACTTCTAGGAAATGTATTAATCCGCCGCTTCTCCCTCCAGCTATAGGTTAAATAGCAAGACAGATTGGGCTCTTTAATCTTGGTTTGGTAACCAGTTTACTGCAGAAAGTAATGGCAACCTACTGTGGGAAAATCTTCTGCTCAGTCAGTCATGTCTCTTTCGAGACATGATCGCCCAAACGTGTATCACGTATGGCACTTAACTGACTGACCTTCTTCCATATTTTCGAGAGATTAAAAAAAAAAAAAGAAATCAGTTTCTTCGGCAGCTATTTCACAATTAACAATGAAACGGACGGAGAACTTTTTAAGAATGCCTGTTTTTAATTTTGCGTTCCTGTTTTTTTTTTTTCTTCTTTTTTTTTTTTAAATCAAGGCAGGCGCAAAAGATGGATGACTTCTAAGGCGACGAGGCGCGTGGATTCACTGAATTCTTTCCTTGGCGGAAGCAAGCCTCCCATCTCCCCCGTTCTTACTTATTTCTCCTGTCTGTCTCCTCTGACCCTCCTCTCTGTGTTCATTAACCTGCTGTTTCTATAGATATTTTTAAAATCCCGTTTTTACTGTTTTGAGAGAGTGTGCGAGTAGGGGGGATCTTCATGCAAGGAATTATGGGTAACTACTCTGCTTAGCTTTACTCTCCATCTTTTCTCATTCCTCCTCTTCTCTCTTTCCTTTCACTTCCCTTCTCATTAACTTGAGTTTTTCTTCCTTTGAGATTTTAAATTTGGGTTTTTTCTAATAATTCACCCCAAATAATGTAACGTTACTTACCCTAAGAAATTATAAATCTTAAACTTTGTTTTTTTTTTTGTTCAAACAAATTTATATATAAGCATTATTGACAGAATTAGGACCCTTTTCTGTGAAAGGGAAGTAATCAGATAAATCAACCATGTTTTAATCTGAAAGTCCTGGGTTTGACGATAAATTACATCCGGCAGCAAGGCCTCTGATCAAGAGTTTAGAAGTTTTTGTTCCAGGTCTCAGCTATTGGCAAAAATGGCATTACCCCCAAAAAACCCTATGAAAGTATAACAATACATTTTATCTGTAGTTGAAGGCTTTCAATTAAGTTCTAAATATATTTAGCTGAAGCCATAAAATTGTGTTCAGATTAGATTTCGGCATTGTATAACCAATAAAGTCTGTTTAAAAGAAAAAGAAGTGTCGATCGGTAGGATAAAACTAACCTGTCACACGACGGTCTAAACCCAGCTCACGTTCCCTGTCAGTGGGTGAACAATCTAACGCTTGGCGAATTCTGCTTCGCAATGATAGGAAGAGCCGACATCGAAGGATCAAAAAGCGACGTCGCTACGAACGCTTGGCCGCCACAAGCCAGTTATCCCTGTGGTAACTTTTCTTTTTGCGTAGGAACAAAATAAACGGATTTATAGGTTATAAAATGCCGAAATCTAAAAACTGAACACACTCCGCTAAACAAAACCAATCAACTAATCAACATGAAATAGCTCTTTCATGACATTAATCTATATAATATCCTACAATTTCATAATGAAATCAAACTCTTCCAAAATATAGCTTCAACAAAACTATAACATAAGACACATAAACGCATCACCGCCTCTAGTAATTAGGTTCATACAAACATATATATGTACAAAAGCTGAGTATCATCTACCATGTATTCAACTGTGAAAGCAGAATAAAATTTTTATTACTTTAAAACCCCCAAGAAAATTAAATTTTGGCATTAAATGGGGCATAAGGAGTCGATACCCTGTTAAAAAAAACAGATCAATCTTAATCTGAATGGAAGTGAATATAACGTAAACGGCTACATTAAATTTGAAACCCGGTTCTCGTAGGATTACGGGTACTTAGATTGGTGACCGCTTGGGAATACTAAGTATTGTAAGCTGGGGTGTGTGAATGGTTAATGCCTCGTAATTGTTAACGAGAATTGAGTTTCAATTTCCGTTGGGTTCGTTATATTCACTTACGTGCAAATACCCTTGAGAAGGGTATGAATCAACAAATTTTCTCCCAAGCTATGGGTTAATTAATAAGACCTATCATTATTATCTAAAAAAGAAAAAGATTTTACATTCCAAAAATATTTTCTGGCTTTAAATAACCTTCAAAGCCGTAGAAAACGAATGTCCGTTACGTATAAAACTCCGAAACGGCTGAACCGATTTTCTTGAAAATTTACACAGTTGTACTATAAGCATCTGCGAGTGTTCTTAGCTAGGTTTTGTGTCGAGGTACCCCCGATTAATATCGATAATCGATAATCGAAAAATTCGGGTTATAGAAGGAGTGGTCTGATTTTAATCAAATTTGATACACTCATAGACAAAGACATAAGAAACGATATTCAGAAGTTTCAAGGTTGCAGTTCTTACAATAGTGCAGAAAATCGATAATATATATATATATATATATATATATATATATATATATATTGTCATCCGCAGACAGATCTGTTTCGCCGTATCACAGCTCATCAGTACGGTTAGACTCCGATTGCTTTTTTTACCCAGGATTGAAATATATATATAAAGGCAAGATGTTTGTGTGTGTGTGTGTCTGTTTATCTGCCTGCATGTCTGTATTTTTTCAGCCCTTTTATTTTAGTTTTTGCTTCGGGTTTGGCTCTAAGTACGTATAATTGTAGTTCTTAGTCTCAGCCATGATACCATTTACTCAGAGGACTTATTTAGCCTTCAAATTTCAGTTTAGGATGAAAAAAACTTGATATCGATACCAGGAAATGAAAATTTGACTTACATCCATTCATTTTTCTTTCAGTCTACGGTTTCGCTTTAACTGGAAACAACTATTGCTTTTTAGTGTTTCGTGCCAACATCCAAAGAGTCTGAGCTTCAGGACCATGGATTAGTTTTAATGCTTTCATTACACCCGAGCAACGCCGGGCTATGCTGCTAGTCATTTAAAATTAAAATAATCTAGGGTAATCTTATATTAATGTCTTTTCGTTTCTTTTAGTTGGAGACTTCGGTCACTTTCTCACCGATGTGATGTGGCTTCCCTCTGTCTTTTTTAAAAGTATTTTTATGGCAACTTCTCTGACGAGCTTTTTTTTCTCCCCCATGGTATCCCGATCACATGTATTTACTCGTGCTACTAGATTGGCATCAAGGTCCTACCTTTTTACCGCTGAAATAGTTGAATGTAACCCGCTCTTCTAGTCTAACTGTTTCTTTTCACGCACTTTCCGTTTGTGAAACTCACTTCCATTTGCATGCTTCACTGATAGCTACAATCTTCAAAAGTTTAAAGGCAACTTCAACTGCTATCGTTTATCTTTTCTTCAGCATCCCCTGTATCTTTTTTTTTAATTATTTCACTGTAACCCCCTGTGCACCAGTTGTATTCCTGTCTTGTTTGGGGAGAAAAGGTTTTTTAAAAAAAATGATTTCCTAGACCATTCGAAAAGCTATTTTTAAGGGCTACTAACATGTAAACGTTTTCCAACAAAGATAAAATTAAGCCAAAAATGATTTATTTTCATTAGGAATTATAAGGCATTAATCCGTCACTTCCCTCCAGTTATAGGTTAAATAACAGGAAAGATTGGGTTCTGTAGCCTTGGCTGGCAACCAGTCTACCGCAGAAAGCAATGGCACTCTACTGCGAGATAATCTTCTGCCCAGTCAGACATGTCTCTTTCGAGACATGATCGCCCAAAGCGTGTATCATGTATGGCACTTAACTGACTGAATATAATAGTTTGAAGCATAATCAAAGTTTCTACTGGGCATATAGTGGGGGATTTGTTTTCTATTGTCATGAAGTTGTAAACTGATCCCCCACTATTTACTACTTAGTAATAAAATATAATCCACCTCTTCTTACAGCTATGGGTTGAAAAGCAGGACAGATTAGGTTCTATAGAATTGATTGGCAACCAGTCTACCACAGAAAGTAATGGCAACCTACTGCCGGATAATCTTCTGCCTAGTCAGTTATGTCTCTTTCGAGACATGATCGTCCAAGCGTATATCACGTATGGCACTTAATTGACGGACTGACTTTCTTTAGACGCAAATTTATAAAAAGAGACGCCTTTCGCTATACCGTGACGGCACCGGTCGCGGTTCCAGCTTAGACGCTTTCAGCCGTTATCGCGCAGAGGCAGTGTGGCACCGCCGCTCGTTCGGGCGGGCACGCGAAACGTTGCCCCGATCCCGCGGTTCCTCTCGTCCTGGACGGGATAGTAGTGGCCACGGCCGACGTAACACGTGTCGATCGGAAGGATAAAACTAACCTGTTACACGACGGTCTAAACCCAGCTCACGTTCTCTATCAGTGGGTGAACAATCCAACGCTTGGCGAATTCTGCTTTGCAATGAAAGGAAGAGCCAACATCGAATGATCAAAAAGCGACGTCATTACGAATGCTTGGCCGCCACAAGCCAGTTATCCCTGTGATAACTTTTCTTTTTACGTAAGGACAGAATAAACGGACTATCTCCTCCAGGATGATCTGTTGGCAGTGGCTCTCAGAAGTTCCGTCATTGTCATGTCCATCTACTCTTTGATGATGTCTGACCTGCAAGACTAGTGCAAGACCAGTCTTGTAGATGCTGTCATACCGTTTGACGTGGCCAAACCATGCCATCTGCAGATGCTTAATAAGGGCTAGGGGAGATTCCTGTCAGACCACGAACTTGTTCGTACATCGTCACTAGATTTGTGCTCTCAATAGGAGATGCGGAGGAGCTCTCTCATTCATTTGTTCTCTATCACCTGGATCCTTTTTCCTGCCTCATCCAGAAGTTTTTAAATCTCACGTTTATAGAAAAAGATACGACCAGTGAGTTGTAAAACTTAAACTTGGTATGGAAGCTGATATTAATCTTTCATATCTTTTCGTTGCTGTAGGCCAGTGGTTCCCAAACTTTTGTCTGTCATTTCCCACTACACCCAGTTCAACCATCCAGATTTCCCCCCTTCATCTGTATGAGAGAAAGAGCAGTTAAAACACACTGAGACTATTTACTAATTTATTTTTCAAATGTACAAATATACTGATACACTTATAGTTACAGAGTAAAGTGGATAGAGAGTAGCTAGTAACAACTAAGCACAGCCATAGAGAGCGGTTAGTATTAAATAAAAGGACTTTTGTTTGCTCTTCTACTTCAGAAGTAAATTAGTGAGAAGGGTGATGCTGCTTCTTGTGCACCAGTGTATCAATATCAGGGTTAGTTTTAGTAAGCGCGCAACGTAGGTCACACTCCACCTCCAGTCGGTTTCGTGCTTTGGGCTTGATTGTGAGTAAAGTAGAAAATCCTGACTCACAAAGGTATGTTGCGGAAAACAGAATGAGGATCTTCAATGTGTTGTTGCTCAGTTGTGGTGATGTTTCACGCACATTACCCCAGAATTCTTCAAGATCTTGCGCGCGAAACTCATCCTTGGCAGAAGAGTCATGTACAACAGTGTCTCTCTGTCTCTGAAATCCATCTGAGTTTTTTTATTTAGTAGATTGTGTAATCCCCCCCCACACACACACACACTTGGTAGCTGTAAGTTTCCCCCAGTTTGGGAATCGCTGCTGTAGGCCAACCCGCATGATCAGAAACTTTAATTCAGAATGTACTTATTCTAGAAGTTTGGATTCAGAATGTATATTCTCCCGATGAAATATTTTTTTTTAAGATCCAATGATAGAAAGCCTTGTTATTTAACCGACGACTGGAGAAAGATTTATTTTTTAATCATATCACCTCGAGCAAGGCGGTAACGCCACTGATGCGCCGGGGGCTACGTAATAGTGAAAAGATTGGAAAGGAGAAAGCTGGACACCACATCCTAAACAGGTAACAAGGGTGAGTCTATTCACCTGTTCAATAGACGTGGGTGGAGTGTGAACCGGGCGATAGTTCAGTTTATCTACTCCAATTGAAAAAGAAAGTAAAGAGTAAAAAGATTGGACAAGAGAAAGCCAGAAAAATTGGTGAGTTTAACAAGGGCATTAGCACAAAGTGGACAGGATAGATTCGGTTAGAATTTGAACTCTGCACGCCGATTCCTCTGTAAATGTCGTTACGCTATTTTTGAGATGATGACTTATTATTTACATGCGGATTGTTGTCCTCATCACGGACGCAGGACTACTTAGCCGGGACAACTCAACATCGGAAAAGCATAACTTTTTTTTTAGAAGCGATTAAAATTAATTTGAGTCGTCCCGGTGTCCGGTCGGCGGTACTGAGTTGTCCGTTTCCTCTCATCACAAAGCTCCAGTCATTTCGCCCTTCGACCTTCGTCAGTTATTTATCAAGCCGCTTAATTTCCATGAAATTTTGAACGCAATTCTAACGGGAATAGATTGTTCTCGTTCCAATGATCAGGTCATATATATATACGTGTAGGCGCATTATATATTTCAATAATAAAAGTTAAAATTGTGATATGAATTTTCAAATCTACCGATTTGTTTGTTGATATAAGTCACGTGTTATACACTCGGGATTTCGCAAACGCGTTAACTGCAGTAGCGCTTTAGGCCCTTGACGGAAAGAAACAATTCAAAGCCCAGATGTTCTGATAAATTTCAGCTCAGACCACCCATGTTTATCCAAAAATAACTGGTAAAACTTGTCGAAAACTGATATTCATGCCTACACGCTGTACAAAATGAAATATTGGAAGATATGATGTGCAAATATTGGGTGAGTGAAATGATAAAATATGGATACTGTATATTCTACAAGAAATTTTGAACTAACATTAAAGGCAAAAAATGGCGGTCGTATTTTACAGAAATACACGTTTTCAGAAATGTTTACTCTGCTTTAAAAAATCCTCATATTGGAAACCCCAAGACTGCAAATACATCCAGCACAATAGATAATAAAACACAAAGTAGGTAGATGTTGATAATTGGGTACAATAAGTATTTGATATGCCGGCAAAATTTGTTTCTTTCTTCATTCTTAATGAAAGACAATTTTTTTTATCTTTTCATAATATATAAAAATATAACAGTTATAGAAAACAGAAAAGTAGGACAAATTAACACCATAAAATATATTACTGAGTATTCCTAGTCAGCAACTTTCCCTGAAAGTTTCAATTTTTGAAACGGAAATTAAAGAAACACTCAATGACTAAACATCTGGTTTATTTCTATTCTTTAATATAGTGAAAAATTAAATATTTTAGTGAAATATGTGTACGACATAAAGATTTTAATGGATGATATGGAACAATTTTTTAAAAATTTGACATTGGCAAGCTATACTCAGTTAAGTGCCATATGTGACACACGCTTTGGGCAATCATGTCTCGAAAGAGACATGACTGACTGGGCAGATTATCCCGCAGTAGGTTGCCATTGCTTTTTGCGGTAAAACTGTTTGCTGACCAAGGCTATAGAACCCAATCTGTCCTGGAGGGTAGAGACGGATTAATACCTTTCCCAAGGGTATTTGTGCGTAAGTGAATATAAAGAAATTCAACTGGAATTCGAACTCGGCACCCCGATTTTTCGTTCCGAGTCGATATCCACTGCACCATAACGCACATCCAAAGCTATACTACGGAGTCGTATTTTCCTGTTTTTAGCTTCAGAAACACAGTGTCGTATTATACCAGAGGTGGCCAAAGTTGTTTAATGTAAGAACCACATGCGATAAAGTTCAAATGTTTGGGAGATACAAGAGATCAACACAATATAAACATAGTTTTTTTCAGATAAGATTGTTACAAAATCTAAACTTATTTATAAATGGAACTGTGTGTGTGTGTGTCCATTACCTATTGACTCCAAAACATCTGAACCAATTTTCTTGAAAATGTATACAGTTGTACTATAAGCGTCTGCGAGTGTCCTTAGCTAGGTTTTGTATCGAGGTACACCCGATAAATATCGAAAATCGATAATCGAAAAAAATCGAGTTATAGAAGGAGTGGTCCGATTTTAATCAAATTTGATACACTCATAGACAAAGATATAAGAAACGATATTCAGAAGTTTCAAGGTTGCTGTTCTTACAATAGTGCAGAAAATCGATAATATATATATATATATATATATATATATATAAGGCAAGATGTTTGTGTGTGTGTCTGTTTTTCTGCCAGTATGCCTGTATTTTTTTCAGCCCCTTTTATTTTAGTTTTTGCTTTGGGTTTGGCTCTAAGTAGGTATAATTGTAGTTCTTAGTCTCAGCCATGATACCATTTACTCAGAGGACATATTTAGCCTTCAAAATTCAGTTTACGACAAAAAAACTTATTTGATATCGATAGCAGGAAATCAAAATTTGACTTACATGCATTCAATTTTCTTTCAGTCTACGGTTTCGCTTTAACTGTAAACAACTATTGCTTTTTAGTCTTTCGTGCCAATGTCCAAAGAATCTGAGCTCCAGGACCATGGATTAGTTTTAAAGCTTTCATTACACCTGAGCAACGCCGGGATATACTGCTAGTATTTATATAAATATTAAAAATGCATGTATGCAGATTTGCATTGGTTTTAGTTATTACAAAACACACACACACACATTTGGGAAATATATATATATATATATTTCAAATTTGGGAAATAGCCATTTTTTCAGGTTCTAAAAACCCGCGTTATCAATCTTAGATTTTTACACCTTGTAGAAATGCTTATTCCTGAAATGTAAAAAATAAATTTACATATGAAATAAACAAATATCTGCTAAGTAAATTAAATTTACATTGAACTCTGTTGGATCATAATATTTAATATTTAACCTAATATGACTAGGATCCATTGGGATTATTTACCAAATCTTTTCCCGGATTTATTACTGCTGTTCGAACATTATTTTTGAACGATACTCGTATTTAAGTAGATATTCTGTTTTTAATCAATCAGTATTATATATTTATATCTACCGGCCTGATTATTTACGATAAATTTGTTACGAAAATGTGTGTCATTCGGCATGATTCGAACCTGCGACCCCTATCCATATAGGGGAAGCCACTATGTGATCTGGCGCGTCTTAGACCTCTCGACCACGAATGAGGATCAGTCTATATGAAGACAAATTAAGCCTATAACACAATTTTCGAATTCACCGTAACACCCATGTCTGCTCTGAAATGTATCATAATGTCAACAAATGTAAACATGTTACGAAAAAGACTTTATCGTAAATAATCAGGTCGGTAGAAATAAATATATAATACTGATTGATTATAAACAGAATATCTACTCAAATATGAATATCGATCAAAAATACTGTTAAAACAAATCATTTCAAATTGTCGGTTGTTTATAACCAAGTTTTGTTAATCTTTCTTAATTTCCGCAACATATATATATATATAACTTATTTATAAATGGAAATGTTTGTGTGTCCGTTACCTATAGACTCCGAAACTGCTGAACCGATTTTCTTGAAAATTTACACAGTTGTACTATAAGCGTCTGCGAGTGTTCTTAGCTAGGTTTTGTGTTGAGATACCTCCGATAAATATCGATAATTGAAAAAATCGGGTTATAAAAGGAGTGGTCCGATTTTAATCAAATTTGATACACTCATAGACAAAGACATAAGAAACAATATTCAGAAGTTTCAAGGTTTCAGTTCTTACAATAGTGCAGAAAATCGACAATATATATATATATAAAAGGCAAGATATTTGTGTGTGTGTCTGTTTATCTGCCTGCATGTCTGTATTTTTTCAGCCCCTTTTATTTTAGTTTTTGCTTCGAGTTTGGCTCTAAGTAGGTATAATTGTAGTTCTTAGTCTCAGCCATGATACCATTTACTCAGAGGACTTATTTAGCCTTCAAAATTCAGTTTACGACAAAAAAAACTCATTTAATATCGATAGCAGGAAATCAAAATTTGACTTACATCCATTCATTTTTCTTTCAGTCTACGGTTTCGCTTTAACTGGAAACAACTATTGCTTTTTAGTCTTTCGTGCCAACGTCCAAAAGAGTCTGAGCTCCGGGACCATGGATTAGTTTCAAATCTTTTATTACACCCGAGTAACGCCGGGATATTCTGCTAGTGTGTAATATAGACAGATCTGTTTCGCTGTATCACAGCTCATCAGTACGGTTTTGACTCCGATTGCTCCCTAACCCAGGCTCGAAACCCGACCGAATTGGCGTCAGTCGGCGACTATACCTGGGCCACGAGACGTTCGGTGGAAGAAGGCAGTCTTTTTAGCACATATCATATGACGCGCCCAATTTGAGAGAAGTTAATGTAAAGTAGATGACAGATGCGATAAAGTGTTTGCTTTTAATTCTTTAAGGTGATCTATTCTATATTAGATTAACTTCTCTCAACTTGTTAACTTGATTGCAAATCATTGGCTAGATTAAAGTCTTCTAAGCTGCATAAACGTCAGAACTAAAAGTTAAAATAACCTGTTGGATCTTCAGCCGCAGAACTCAACGGGTAAATCCATTATATAATGTGTATGTCCTTATATATCAGGGGGTTGTTGAAAAGTTCCCAGACATGCGCAATTCCCAAAATCTCTTCTTTATCAGCGTCTTCGCCGAATCGAGAACCTTTTAATATCCTTTTGTATACAACGTCAGTGGGCAATTGATATTGTTGTCTGAACTGGGAGTGTTCCAGATGTTGATGAACAGGGTGGTAAACTGTTCCATTTCGTGATTTGGTTAATCGCTTTTGAGGTTGTCGTCTTCCAAAGCTACTAGCTTCGGTCGATCTTCAACAGAAGTTACATTACGTCTCAAATTATGCTCCCTGGAGATTCGGCGTTCAAGCATAGTATTATTTATTATGTCGATGTGAATCTTCTTGGACCATAGACCTCCCATATATACATCAGAACACACACACACTTTATTTCCCTTTTCTCTCCGAAGCTAGCTTTCTTATACCCTATCTTCATGTAAATATCTCTTGACACCCAGCCTCTGTTCATATAATTAGCGCGCGCTCTTTCTCTCACCCCACTTTTTTTTCCGGGTGTGTGTTCACGCTGACCATACAACTAATCAACTTCTGTTAGTCACGCTGTCCACGGTGCAGTGGATATCGACTCGGAACGGCAAATTGGGGAGCCGAGTTCGAATTCCAGTTGAATTCATTGCATTCACTTACGCACAGATACCCTTAGGAAAGGTATTAATCCGTTTCGTACCTTCAGTTATGGGTTAAATAATAAGACAGACTGGGTTCTATAGCCTTGGCTGGCAACCTTTCTACCGCAGAAAGTAATCGCAACCTACTGCGGTATAATATTCTGCCCAGTCAGTAATGTCTCTTTCGAGACATGATCGCCAAGCGTGTATCACGTATACCACTTAACTGACTGACTATTAGTTAAAAATAAATTGGTCCACATTAACATTTCGTAAAATGCATTACACACTATGAAATCGACCTTTCTCTCACGTTGCGCCTATGGCCTGGTGGGTGAATATCTGAATACTGTCAAATCAGTCGGGTTTCAGTCCCGGCTTGAGGAAAAACGGTTAATCTAGCCCAATTAAAGAGCTGTTATACAGCAAAAAAAACCTGTCTGCGGATAGTTTATATATGATGGACTTTATATATAATGTAAAATTCAGCCTTGGCAGCTGGAATTAAAATGAGAATTTTATTTTATCTCGTTTGTTTGGCGCTGCTGGTGGATATGCGTTTTTAGTGCAGTGGATATCGGCTAGTATTGGAAAATCGGAAAATCGGAGTAGCCGAGTTCGAATTCCAGTTGAATTCGTTGCATTCACTTATACTCTCGGGAAAGGTATTAATCCGTCTCTTTCCTCCATCTATGGGTTTAATAACAAGACAGATTGGGTTCTATAGCCTTGGTTTGCAACTAGTATAAATATATTGGCAACCTACTGCGGGAAAATCTTTTGCCTTGTCAGCCATGTCTCTTTCGAAATATCATCTCCCAAGTGGGGTATAACGTACGGCATTTAACTGGTTGACTGACAACATAGCTAATCATGTCTTTTTTTCCTTTACGCCGTCCCCTTTTTTAACTGTCTATTTCTCTCGTCTTTATTGACATCTCTAGTCATGTAATCGTCAGAGTTAGCTAGCCATATCTTTTCCCTCCGCACTCTCTTCGTTGGACACCTCGATGTGGTGTTATGGTTAGAAAGCTTGTCTCGCTAGAACCTATTACAACTGAGTAGTGAGTTCGACCCTCAGTAGGTACACCATACTTTCGGTCTTGTTTGTGCCACATCTAAGCGGCGTATAGAAAATCAACTCTATCTCTCCGTTGCACTAATATATATATATATATATATATAAAGTACGTGTATTTTGGTAGCATCCTTTCTTTTAAACACGTTGTATTAAACGATAGAAACAACTTAGTCTTGCAGATGTTCTTTTGTATTTTCTCGTATTTACTAATGAGGCTTTTTATTTCCAAATTATATTTATACAATCTGTAACGTGATCGAGACTAACTTGGCAGACCGGCTGCAACCACTCTCTCACCGGCGAGACGTGGCTTCCCTGTGCCTATAAATACTTTCACGGCTTCTGTTCCGATGAACTTAGATCATTGGTGCCGCCTAGGTACGAATTTACAAGAGATACTAGAATAGCAACTAGGTCCCACCCTTTTACAGTGAAACAGATAAGATGTAACCGTAATTTCTACCCCCAAAAGCTTCTTTTCTCGCGCTTCCCGCCAGTGGAATTCCCTTCCACATGGCTGCTTTCCCGACAGCTACAATCTCCAGGAGTTTAAATGTAAGGTCAATAAACACCTCCTATCACACTAACTTGCATCTATTCTCCCAACACTCTCACCATCTACCCATCCTTCATTCTCGGTATCCTTACCCTTCTATCAACCCTCCTTCTGACATTTCCTATATCTAACCATCCTTTCTCACCGCTTTCCCCCTATGTAACCCCCTGCGCAATAGTGGCTGTGGAATGCCTTGCTCGGGGTGAAACGATTAAAAAAAAACAACAAAAAAACAAATGTTGTCTATATGTTAACCGAGTACTTTCGAACGTCATCGTTCATCATCAGGGTAAAAATTTACAGTTTTACAATCTTTAACCATCAACAATTGCCTTGCAGCGGAAACGTGTTACTACATTATATATATATATATATATATATATATATATATATATATATAATCTTTCGCTCTATCTTCAATATGTTGATGGCATCAATTTTATTATGAAAATATGGATTTGCTTAATAAAAACTGACTATATCTTCTATATATGGAGTGTCGTGATTACCCGCATAGAAAGCGGAAATGACATAGCTTTCAAATTGCCTTTGGCTACTATGCTCTTTGGGCGGAGATTGGCAAGAATGATTTTCTCCTGTGTTTCACCGTTAGATTCAGTCACGTATCATACGTGATACACGCTTAGGCGATCATGTCTCGAAGTGACATGACTGACAAGGCTGGAGATTCTCCTACAGTAGGTTGCCATTACTTTCTGCGGTATATTAGCTGCCAACCAAGCCAATAGAATCTAATCTGTTTTGCTATTTAACCCATATCGAGAGAGAGAGAGAAAGAACCAATAAATATCTTTCCCAAGGATATTTGCACGTAACTGAATGTAACGAATTCAACTGGACGAAAAATCTCATTTTTGTGCTGCAATGATTTAGGCAAAGCATTCTCTTATAATAACCGTCATGGCACATGTAATAACTCTAAAAATATTTTACTCAACCTTATCAATGAAGAGTAATTATAGTAATTATATTAGTTTATATTGAACAAACACGCAAACACGAGGTTTTGGTTTTTATATATACTAGCAGTATAGCCCGGCGTTGCTCGGGTATGACGAAAGCTTTAAAACTAATCCATGGTCCTGGAGCTCAGATTCAGCCTAAAGAATATTTGAAATAATAAAATAATCGCATATATATATATATATATATATATATATATATATACACTAGCAGTATAGCCCGGCGTTGCTCGGGTAAGATGAAAATTTTAAAACTAATCCGTGGTCCTGGAGCTCAGACTCAGCCTAAAGAATATTTGTGTGAAATTTGGTGAGAATCGGATAAAAATTGTGGATTTGTATAAAGGACATACAGACAGATAAACAGACACACACACAAACATCTTGCCTTATATATATATATATATATATATATATATATATATATATATATATATAATCGATTTTTTGCACTATTGTAAGAACTGCAACCTAGAAACTTTTGTGTATCGTTTCTTATGTCTTTGTCTATGAGTGTATCAAATTTGATTAAAATCGGACCACTCCTTCTATAACCCGATTTTATCGATTATCGATATTTATCAGGGGTACCTCGACACAAAACCTAGCTAAGAACACTCGCAGACGCTTATAGTACAACTGTGTAAATTTTCAAGAAAATCGGTTCATCCGTTTCGGAGTCTATAGGTAACGCACACACACACACAAAGTTGCATTTATAAATAAGTTTAGATTACATATATATATATATATATATATACACACACACACACACACACATATATATATATATATATGTATATATTATATTAGGCGCTTATGAAGGCTGCTCGCATTAAATATCTTATCGTTTCGAAAATAAACTGATCGACCATTTCTTTTTTCTTTGTTGCGGAACCGTATTTTTTATTGTTATATAGATTGAAGCTGCGATTATAACTTGGTCCAGATTATATTCCAATGTCTGGTTATTGTCAGCGGGATAAATTAACCGCCTACGCAATTCTTAATTATATTGCGTAATTAAGTGGCAAGTAATTTAATTAGATTATTGCCCTCTCCATTTGAGCGTGTTTAATTGTTACAACAAACTCACAAGAACGTGTGTGTGTGTGTGTGTGTGTGTGTGTGGCAATCTCTCTTTTATACAGTTTCTTTTCTGTCGGGTCATGTAATTTAATAATTGTGCATATGGGCAGGAAGGAAATAAAAAAAAATAATAAAAATAACTTAAACATAGTACCTTGTCAGTCGTTTTTAATGAAATATATATATATATACACACACACACACAAGTTTCATTAAAAATTGACGGATGTGCGTTGTGGATACCGGCTCTGAATGAGAAATCGGGGAGCCGAGTTCGAATTCCACTTGAATTCTCTGCATTCACTTACGCGCTAATACCCTTGGGAAAGGTATTAATCCACCCCTCACTTCCAGTTATGGGTTAAATAACAGGACAGATTGGGTTCTATAGCCTTGGATGGCAACGAGTCTACCGCAGTAGGTATTGGCAACCTGTTGCGGGATAATTAAAATACCTGTGGTCCATACAGGGTAGGACTTGGGACCTTTCCTTTAAACAAATCATAAAGATTCTTTCTCCATTGCTTGGGAGGAAGCCGGTTATAACCCAAACAGATTATATATAAAATTAATCACAAATAAAAGTATTGGTAAGACCTGCGCTTGACAAAGGAAAAAAAACAAACTCGAGAACTATTAAAACAGAAAAACAGATTAAAAAAAAAAAAATCATCTTTCATGGTAAATGCCTATGTTAGCGCCCCTACTACTCTGAAGATGGCTCATTTGAGCCCAAACCTTAGAAGCAGCGTCATAAAAATATCTAAACGTTGGACAATTTTTCTCTTTATTTTCACCAGAAATTAAAGCCAAAAATACGATGCTTAAAACTGCTCATGATTAGACATAAGACATTCATTGTATTTTATATATATATATATATTGCTAAACACCTTCTAAATCAAAAAGTTCAAATCGCTTAGTTTCTCGTACACAGTAGTATATAAAGTTTCACTTTTATTAAAGCTTTGTCAAAGATCTAGAAAGAGAAAGAAAGTGAGGTTTCTTGGTACAGTGGAAGGGAAACAATTTTTTTTTATTGCCCCAAGTTTATTTTATTTATTTATTCATTAATTAATTTTGTTCAATTATTTCCTTTATTTTTGTTAATTTATTGTATTATATATATTTTAATTATTTTGTTTAATTTTTCGGTTCTGAAGGTTGGTATTTTAAATAAAAATTATTCGTTAAGCCTTGTTTATTCTTAGCAGTCCTGATGTCGCTGTAGGTAACTTCGTCGGAATTTGTTTTCGTGTTTTCATATACGAGGGTGGATGTGAGTCAAAAATCAGTCAGTTAAGTGCCATACGTGATACACGCTTGGGTGATCATGTCTCGAAAGATACATGACTGACTGGGCAGAAGATTATCCCGCAGTAGGTTGTCATTGCTTTCTGCGGTAGACTGGTTGCCGACCAACGCTACAGAACCCACTCTGTCCTATTATGTGACTCATAACTAGAGGAGGAAGAGATGTATTATATTATTAATTAGTGGGGGATCAGTTTATTACTTCATAACAATATAAAACCGATCCCCCACTTTATGGACTGGAAGCTTCAATCATGTTTTCAACTCTTATAGTCAGTCAGTTAAGTGCCATATCTGATACACGCTTGCGCGATCATGTCTCGACAGAGACATGATTGACTGGGCAGAAGATTATCCCGCAGTAGTTTGTCATTGCTTTCTGCGGTAGACTGGTTGCCGACCAAGGCTATAGAACCCAATCTGTCCTGTTATTTAACTCATAACTGGAAGGAATAGACGGATTAATACCTTTCCCAAGGGTATTTGCGCGTAAATGCAATGAATTCAGCTGGAATTCGAACTCGGCTCCCCGATTTCTCGTTCCGAGCCGATATCCAATGCACCACAACTCACATCCGGTTAAAAGTACGCTGCATAATTTCTTTATTATTTTCTGTTTTTTAGATAAATGTTTCCTTAATTTCTACCGTTTACCCTGCATTCTAAATGGCAGACGATCGATTGCCATCCGTAAAAATGCAGGAAATCGAACTCTACTTTACTCTCTCTCTCTCTCTATCTATCTATCTATCTATATATATATATATATATATATATATATATATATATTAAAAATAGTTACCACTTCTGCGATTTACGCGTTATTCCTCATCAATGAATTGTGTTCTTTCGGTGACTGGTGTCTGTATACACCGCTTATATTTCTAATCTTTCATTCTATGCGCGTATAGCTTAGGGAGTAGACTCCGACTGCCACCAAATCGGTCAAGTTTCGAGCCCGGCTGGAAGCAAGTAAATGTCTAACCACGCCGATAAGCTGATATATATATATATATATATAATGAAAGATTAGAAATATAAGCGGTGTATACAGACACCAGTCACCGAAAGAACACAATTCATTGATGAAGAATAACGCGTAAATCGCAGAAGTGGTAACTATTTTTAATATATATATATATATAATTAGTTATTTCCGCAACCTAGGTTTCAACCGTTTGGTATCTCCAGATGATTTACAATTACTTATTGTAAATCACCTGACGATACCGAAAGGTTGAAACCTAGGTCACGGAAATAACTCAGGAATATTTTTCCTTTAAAAATAAGTTCTACAATATGAATGCATTGAACACTTTTATTAATACAACTGTGTACTGGTTTAATTTAATTATGATTAAGAACCAACTAATTAGTTATATATGAGAGGGAAGGATTGAAAAGTAACTTCCTATTTTATGTCTGAGTGGCCAACCAGGAGTCCTGGTTTAACACCCTGTGGTTTTTTTTTTAGGGTTGGTTAAAGGGGCAAGTCCACGTTACCAAACCAAGACATTGAAAAAACTTGAAACGCAAATACAAGGAGTTGTGTCTTCCATACCACAAGAATTCCGGGTGAAATCAATTGATGCGATTCCTAGGCGCCTTGAGATGCTGGTAGCGAAATCTGGTGCCATATCGAATTTTAAATAAAACCTCCTGCTAAACGCTTTCTTCTTGTATCCGTTTCTTGTAAAAATTATAACTAATATATAAATTATAGGTATTTTAAAATTAGGAGTTACTTTTCAGTCAACGTGTGTGTGTGTGTGTATATATATATATATATATATATATATATAATGAAAGTTCTGTATTTTGCTTGAAGCATTGTGTATATTAGGTGTATGGGTAGGTTTTGAAGGCTATCACAATGCGTTTAGTAAAATAAAGGAAGGTAAAGAAAGTGTTAGGTATTACCTATTTATTATTCATTAATATTTCGAGATCAAAATCTCATCTTCAGAATGGTAGGAGAGCTTGATTTCTTCGTTGAAAGGCACGGTCCACGAGCGGACGTGAAATCAAGCTCTCTTACCATTTTGAAGATGAGATTTTGATCTCGAAATATTAATGAATAATAAATAGGTAATACCCAACACCCTTATCTTTCTTTATTTTACTAAACGCATTGTGATAGCCTTCAAAATCTACGCATACACTATATATATATATATATATATATATATATATTTTAATCATATCACCTCGAGCAAGGCGGTAACGCCACTGAAGCGCAGAGGGCTACGTAGGAGTGAAAAGATTGGAAAAGAGAAAGCCGGAAACCACATTCTAAGCAAGGAACAAGGGATGAGCCTCTTCACCTGTTCAATAGACGTGGGTGGAGTGTGATATATATATATATATATATATATATATATATATATATATATATATATATGAGAAGGAGACAGATAGAGAGTTTTACTTGGCACAAACAAACAAGATTTGAGGTGTCCAAAGATTTTAAAAATGACTACAGTTTTATTAATTCTGCTCCTCATATATTTAATTTGAGAGGAGTTTTAAGAAATTTTCTGTCTGGAATAGTAATTTAAAAATAAACTCTTGTTGAAATTATTTAAATGAAAGTAACCACTTGAAAACACACACACACAGACTGTGTTTATAAATAGTGTGATAACATGGACAGGATTTGTTTAAAAAAAATGACGAAGTGTTTTACTACAGGAATTTATACATGTTCGCAGATTAGAAACTAGGTCCCCCACCATTTTACTGTTGATATGGCTACATGCTACTGCCACTTCTAACAATATATTTTCTCACAATTCCCGCCCGTGAAACTCCCTTCCAATTTCTTGTTCTCCTAAGAACTACAGTCTTCAAAAAGAACGCTATAATATATATATATATATATATATATATATATATATATATATAGGTAAAGAGGACCCAAGGTTTTACAATTTGAGTTCCCTGGCATTTAATTTTTTATAAAAAGTGCTCAATATATTGTGCTCTAAATAAACCAATATATATATATATATATATATATATATATCGGCCTGAATATTTTCTGAGAAATTTTGTTAGGAAAATATGTGTCATTCTTAACATTTGGACCTACCTGAATATCTACATGCCTGAATGTTTTTGAGAAATTTCGTTAAGATTGGCATATATTTTCCTAACAAAATTTATAAGATATTCAGGCCGGTAGATATGTATATAAAAGTATACTGTTTCATTAAAAATATAATAATGAATTAAAAGTACATTGCGACACCGACATTTCTATGTTTCGATATTTGGTCTTCAGGCAATGCTGGGTGTTGGTTGTGAAAACGATTTACATTTAAATAGAAAAAAAAACAATCGGTTTGCTATTTATGTATGTGGGAAGATATATAATTTATGTGTGTGTTCTTTTTAACTAATCAGAATAAAGATTCACTTTGGAATTTTGCCTGTAGTTTCTATTTTTAGGGAATACATGCTTTCTTTTTTCATTTTTTTTTCTATCCATAACGGTCAAAGAGTCAACCTATTTTTAACCTAATTAATTTTTATTTTTATTGCTTCTCACTAGTTCCTATTACCTTTGATGTATCCATTCTTGTACCAGAATCATGACCTCTTCTCATAGAAAAGAGACGGAGAAAGAATATTCTCCGTCTCTTTTCTATGAGAAGAGGTCATGATTCTGGTACAAGAATGGATACATCAAAGGTAATAGGAACTAGTGAGAAGCAATAAAAATAAAAATTAATTAGGTTAAAAATAGGTTGACTCTATATATATATATATATATATATATATATATATATTTTCATTTATATTTTTCAATTTATTGTATAAGCGTTTTTTCTCTAATATTCCGGCTGATAGATTAAAATAAATATACTGTTTCATAAAAAAAAACAAAAAAAAACATCTACTCAAATATCGGTATCCATTAAAAATATCACTTAAACAATAAATTTTCGTTTTATATATATATATATATATAAACCATACTGTTCCTTCTCTTGGATTATAACTGAGTATATATATATATATATATATATATAAGTGTATCGAGGAAGCAGGTGATTATCTAAGCATATAATAGCATTAAATATAACAAATATATATGTTATGTTTAATCATGAGCCGTCCTAAAATTTCTGGTGAAAATAAAGACCAAAATTGTTCAACTTTGAGATATTTTTTTTTTATTACGCTGGTTTTAACTTTCGGCTCACATGAGACATCTTCAGAGTGGTTACAGTGACGTCCACATAAAGATATTCATCATCAAAGATGATATTCTCTAGTGTTGATATATATTATAGCTATGCGACGATAACAGTCACCGAATAGCAGACGCAGGTTGTAATGCGGTTCTATGACATCACACCACGTGAGAGACCGATATGTTAAAAACAGAACCATATGTCTAATGTAATGTGTTGTGACTAGATTGAAATGTGATTTTATTAAGTGTTGGCTGCTCTGATTTAATGTAGATCGCCTCCAGTATCTGAAGGTTCTTTTTACTGTGTGCATATGTCAGCATTATTGTTATGGTCGATAATAACAATAATACACACACATACACACACACACACACACATATATATATATATATATATATATATATATATATATATATTAGTCATCCTAGTTGAACCCATATAGATATGGTAGACTCTTCTGTCTAACTATAATTTTTACCAGTCGGAAGAGTTCATCATACTTAAAATAGGGCGTTACTTTTCACTCAGGCTGAGTGTGTGCGCATATATATATATATATATATATATTCTCATCATTGTCACCGGGGAAAATATGAGTGAAACAAACACATTAATTTGGAAATTCTTGCAAAACTCAAATGTTCGGATTTTAATGAAACTTTCAGATGAAACACGTCGGCTAAAATAAGTTTGCCTTTTTGTCTTGTGTATATTATTTATTCTAAAATTAATACAAGTAAAAGGTTTGTCACTTATATATATATATATATATATATATATATATATATATATAATTCAGCTTTGGCAGCTGGAATTAAAATGAGACAATTTTATTTTAACCAGTCATTTCTAGATAAGGTTTCGTTTTTTGTTTTGTTTTGTTTTTTAATAAATCTCCTAAAGATTTTGACTTCTATTCAGGTTGCTTCATCTTTGTGCAAGAATTAACGCAAATTGCCTTATGTCTTGAATACAGTCTAAGATTTCACATTCAGAAACTCATTTTCTGTAATTGTTTTTTTTTCTCGTTTTCTTTATCCCTTCTTTTTTTTCTTTCCTTTTTCTGTTTTCTTCGTTTTCCCCTACATTTCTTTGTTCTTCTCTTTCTCTCCTCTGTTTTTTTTTCTCGTTTTCTTTATCCCTTCCTTTTTTTTCTTTCCTTTTTCTGTTTTCTTCGTCTTCCCCTACATTTCTTTGTTCTTCTCTTTCTCTCCTCTGTTTTTTTTCCTGTTTCTCATTTAGTATCTTGATTATTTTTGTAATCATTATTTATTTTAAATGTTGATAATTTTTTTTACATCTGATACCCACCTCCACGTAAATTCATGCAATTTCAAAATTAAATTTTGTAGGTAATATTTTTTTATTAGTAAAACGCAGAACTCATTGGAGAAAGTAAATTATGTATTACTTTTTTAAACCATTTGGTCCCTTTTTCCGAAAGTCTGCTCTCAATAGTAAACTAAAAAAAATGCAATAAAACTGACATTATTTAATTAGATAAGCTATTAATTACTTTAATAAATAATAGTATAGTCTGAAGAATTTTTTTCTATTAATAATGAATTTTACAAAAATTGGTTTCATTTTCTTAATTATAATAGTTTATAAAGTTGTGAAAATATTTCAAAGACTTGTACACGTTAGAGTATTAAGTTATTAAGTGAAGACGGCATTAAATAATCGAAAATTGAAAAGTTTAATAAGATTCATCGAGCAATCGTATTTTTAAAGTAATTTTTAATTTTTTTTGTGTGTGGTAATTTTTGTGTGTACATTTAAAAAGTCATGTGTTTCACGGTTTCTTCCTCTTACAGAAAAAATTGTATAATTTTGTCAATTCTGGTCGTTATACACTTATGTTATCTCGCATCTGTGTCTCGCTGTCATCACATGTCAAATACGGAAGAAAGGTCCGGAAGATCCACACTGTGATTAAGAAATAGTTTTATTCTAAATTTTATGCTATAAATAAGTAATACTTGTGTAATTCAGATTAATTTAACATTCAGTTTTCTAATTTCCAAAAATAATGTGTCACAGATTATATTTTATTTTTGCAAGATTTTTAAAACAAAGAATTAACTTTGTTTACAAATGTGTTCATCGCTCAAAAATGGGGGGAAAAAATGAAAAAAACTTAATCTGAAAATGTTAGTTTCCAATCAATGTAATTTAAAATTACACCAGAGTATTTCGCTTCAGAAATAGTACATTTAATCACTTAGCTTTCAATTAAAACTAAAATAAGTTTCAAGAAAAAATTTATTTTTAAAAATTCAATTTGAAGATTAGTTGTCGAAAATGAGTGGAGGTACCTACTAAAAATGTTTTTAAAAAATAAAAGGTAACCTCATGTTACTTATTTTAAATAACATAAATTAATGCCAAACTAAAAAAAAAAAATTACTAATTCGTATAAAATGTTTTTAAGAATATCAATTAGGCACGTTCGTGTATGACACATTGAATTGTGTCACTTCGTGGCTCCCATAGTTTTTCTAGACTTTTCATCTAAACTGATGAATATTTATGGATATTCTAATATTTTTAAAAATTTTGAAAATCTATAACATTTTTACTTTCGTATATAAAATACTTGTTATAAAATAAAAATCTTTGCATTTGCTTCGATATATATTAGTATGATATATTTGTTTCGTAACACTCAAAATGAAGGTTGAGATCTTAGGACAGAAAATATGTTCTCTTTATTTTTCGCCATTTAATTTCTGAATCAGTTTCTCAAAATTTGGACATTCACATCATTGTCACCGGGGAAAAATATGAGCGAAACAAACACATTAATTTGGAAATTCTTGCAAAACTCAAATGTTCGGATTTTAATGAAACTTTCAGATGAAACACGTCGGCTAAAATAAGTTTGCCTTTTTGTCTTATGTATATTATTTATTCTAAAATTAACCCTCTAGGGCCATTCGTATCATATTTGATACAGTATTTCCCTATAAGGAAACATTTGGTATTTCCCTATAAGGAAACATTTGGTATTCATTCAGTCAGTACTGCTTTCATTTGAAATTTATAAAATATTTCTCTTAAAAAATTTTTCAGGAAAATATTTCTTTCAAGGCTTGTTTTCATACTGTATCAAATATGATACGAATGGCCCTAGAGGGTTAATAATATAATATGATTAAGGCTTCTACTTGTCATAAAGTGGGGGATCAGTTGTATATTGTTATGAAGTAATAAACAGATCCCCCACTAATATGATACGAATGGCCCTAGAGGGTTAATACAAGTAAAAGGTTTGTCACTTAGTTGATTTATGTTACCTTCAGCATTCCGACTCCAGAGTTTCGTAGACATAAACTCCTGGACTCACTACATCCACTCATCAGGGGCTATCAGCAATTGGCTGCATATAATTTTCGATTTTTTTTTTTTATATGCACTTTACATTGGTGAAAGTATATATTTTTTAAGTTGTCCTTTTCTTTCAATTATAGCCATTTTCGCTTACGAACACCCATGCCGTAAAAAATTGTCACTTTTAAATAATGTTGCAATTGCGTTGTGTATATTTCCAGACGAGTAATCTCGATTTTTGTTATCTGTTGGACTAAAATAGAATTGATTCAAACAGGTTTTGTTAAAGATTAAATCTTAACCTACTTTAGGTTATTTTTCTTTCTTAACTAATTAAACACGCTCATTTAAAATTTCGTTTTTTTTCTCCAACCATTGTTTCGTCTTCCATTCGCTCTCTAAGTATTATATTTTTCAAGCCGTTCTTTCTTAGACTATGTTTGAAATATATTTTTTATAATCGTGTGGCCCCAAGCAAAGCATTTTACTGCCACTGTTGTGCAGGAGGTTACATAGGAGTCATGTTATGAGAAAGAGTGACAGGTTACAGGGGTGTCAGGAAGAGAGTATGAGAAGGAAGAGAATACTGATGAGAGTGGAGTGGACGGAGAAAAAAGCATGAGAGAGAGGATGAAAGTTAGTGAGTCAGGAGATGACTATTGACTTTACATGTAAATTCTTGGAGATTATAGCTGTCGGGAAAGCAAGTACGCGGAAGGGAATTCTACAGACGGGAAGTGCGAGAAAAGAAACTGATGGAGTAGAATTTGTGTTTACAATTTACCAGTTTCACAGTAAAAGGGTGGGAGCTAGTTGCTAATCTTGTGGCCCGAGAAAGTCCGTATATAGGGGGTACCAATGAGCCGAGTTCATCGGAGCTGAAGCCGTGAAAATATTTATAGAAGAGACACAGGGAAGCCATACTGCGCCGGTGAGAAAGTGACTGTATCCTAACTGATCAATTACATCATAGATTCTCCGTTGGACTTTTCTGATTTTAAGTAAGGGCATCACCACTAATCGTATTAAAAATTGGTAACTCCACTAGTGCATATTTGCATCAAGGCTTATGCAAAAATAAAATTGGACACATTTTTACTTTTTCCTTCAGTGTCACATTTCTTCAAAGAGTTAACGATCGTGACTCTCCACATATTCTATTATCTGTGAATTATCAATGACGCGGCTCCTGTCTGTCTCCTCTCTAAATATTTTCGTGGCAATTGTTCAGATGAGCTTTGGTACTTAAAATACTTGAATTTTAGCGTAGTACTCGATTGGCAACTAGGTCTCATTGTTTTACTGTAAGTTATATCCTAACAGTTTCTTTTCTCGGTCTTCTCGCCTGTTGAATTCTAGAACGAAGTCTATTAGAACTCTGCTCGCTGATATGACACCACCTGCACATATATAGACACGTTCTTTATCTATAAATATTCAGTTTTCCAAAATTAAGTACTCTTTTCCTCAAAATTTAGCAAATTATAATCCCCCCCGAACATATATATACATGTATAGCAGAAACGCGATATCTATGGTCTAAAATGAAAAATCTTCATTGAAGATTTTATCTCAATTTTAATTTCAATAAGCAAAATATGTTACTGTTCAAAACCAATTTAAATGAACAGGAAGGAGTTTTGAAATTGCTAAAATCGGCAATTTTGCTCATCTGCTATTAAAATGTAATTCTCTTTATTAAAATATCTTTCGAAATTTAAGATGCTGACAGCTTGACTGAAATTTATCTTTTTCTACGTTAGACAAATTTGTAACAATTACTTGATGAATATAATGTGAATACCGTTTTTACATAATTTTCAGCTACCCAGTAATTTTAGGAAAATATTCTCCGTCATTTAATGTTTGATTGAATTTTAGATAAATTGGGTTTAAATTTATTATAGTTATCAGCTTTATTTTCTGATAATGTCGTGTATGGGAACCGTATTTACAAAAATTGGCCCGTTTATTACATAGAAAATTGAAAATACATTTTAAAATACTGGGAGTCGCTGAATTGTATTAAGCTTGATCATTTATGATTAATATATATAGAGAGATTTTATTTAATAACTATATCACCTAACCGTTAAAATTTCCTTATAATAAATTTAAATTACGAAAATGTTATAATTATTCTAATTAAAAAAAAAATTAAAAGCATTATTGAAAAATTCATTATTCATGGAAAATTTATTTCCTGAAGACAACAGTGTTTATGATATTCATGAAAGCAATGCAATTTTTTTTTTCAATTAAATAATGTCTTATTTTTTTATTTTTTGCATTCTTTATTTTCGGTAACGGGGGGTATAGTTTACTTTTTCTTTTTTTTTAATCAGTGTAGGTGGCTAACAGATGGATAAAAAAAATTCTAAAATAATTTTATTCTTTTTGTGAAAATGTCCTGAAAGTTTAATTAAAATCCAATAAATTATTTGATTTTTGCAAGAATTTACAAATCAGTGATTTTTACAGCAACTTTTGAAAGTTCTTAAAAAAAAAAAAAAAAAAGACGAAAACTATAATTAAAAAATCACTTGGTCTTTCCTCTTAACAATAAGGATTTTGGCATAACTATAATTTTATTAGTCCCCCCCCCCATAATGGTATGATCATTTTCTTTTACGAATCAGTAGAGATACTTACCTCTCTCTCCATATATGGTGTGTGTAGGAATTAATTGCTTTTTTTTTATAACCCGATATTATTTCTAATTACTATATTATATATAGGCTTCGAAATATTTTAACGAGGTGGACTCGTTTTCATAAAGGTAGCTAATCCTGACTTTGTCGTGAAAGTCATTCCTAGCTATGCGGTCTAAAAGCAGCCCGGATATAGTAGTTTACACTACATAAAAACTGGGACGCCCGTTCAAACCTTGCCAAAGAGCATATTTTCTTTAATAAAGTCTCTTGGACATCCAGAAGACAGTTATATCGTTTTTAAAAGAAAATTAAAACACGTGTATCCACTAATTATAACGTATATTGTGATGAAAATGTGTGGGTATATCATTTTAATATGTACTTAGAACGTAAGTGTGTGAGAAGTGTTGTGTGAGCGTGTCCGTTATTAATAGGAACGTGACAGGTGTGCTGTGTATATAGTTAACACCTGGCATCAATCAATTCTAGTTCTTATTTTAATTGTTTTTCTTTCATTTACTTGTTTAACCAAATGAAACTTCTTTCATTCTGTTTTTTTTTATGTTGCCTTCAGAATCACCAGTTCTCTTTCGACTTCTCGACCTCTACTAAGTTGCTGAAATATCAGCATAGTATAAATAAAAAAAAGGCTCCAAACTTAATAAAAACGAACTTTTTTCTGTTAAAATGTTTTATTATTAAGAGAAAAAGTAAAACTTTTAATTATTTTATCCCTTCTAACACGTTACAAATTTTGGTAAAAACCTTGTTTTGATTTTAGTTAGCGGCTAACCAAATCGTTACGACAGTTTACAATGGAAAACGTAATGTTACATTACTCGGTTTTTTTTTTCCGGTGACAAACATTAATTTGGAAATTCTTGTAAAAATCAAATATTTGTCGGATTTTAATGAAACTTTCAGTACTTTCAAATGAATGAAATTACTTTTGAATTTTTTATTTTTAAAAAAATCTTGGTAAAGATATCTTTTTTACATCTGTTACCTGCCTCCACATACATTCATGAAATTTTGAGAAATTATAATTATTAGTTTAAAGATTGTAGATTCCAATCAATATAATTTCTGTTTGAAATACATCAAAGTATTTTACTTACTGGAAGTAGTAAATTTAGTGATTTAGCTTTCAATTAAAGTTAAAATATATTTCAAGAAAACTTATTTTAAACAAATTCAATTTAAAATTTAATTATCGAAAATGAGTGGAGTATTTAATAATAGTTGTCTAATTTGCGATGTGAATTTATTGTAAATTGATTCTCTCCACTATAGGAGCTAAAATAAAATATAAAATTTAAGAATGTCTACGCAAAACAAACAAAAAATGAAATTTATAATTTGGCGTCCTAGTTAAGTAACAGGAAATTGTAGATAGCCATGATCATCTACGGACTGAGTGGACACGGTACATGAAGACGTTCTATATGCATTTGAAGAAATAATGCTGTTATATTTTGTTTTAGCTTTTGTCGTGGAAAACAAGTTTATAATGAGTTTACATAACAAACTGGACTATCCAACTTTCAACTGTTATATATAAAATCTTTTTGTTAAATTTGATATATATTTTTGGTCTGGAATGCTTCATCTACAGCAGAGGTGGGCAACATTTTGGAGAATGAGGGCCAAAAAGCCATGTAGAATCATAGAGGAAGGTTCAACAGCTATGGCTCAAGTGTCATGGATAAGAACCATGTTATTAAATATGTGAATAAGTTTTCTATGTGTTTGAAGAAAGCAAGGATTCAATATAATTTAATATCTGACGGGAATTTTGTTAACAAAATATTACATAAATCAGTATTGAAAAATAAAATCCATTAAAATCACTATTTTATATTCCTTTAAAAGTGCCCGCACACAAAAGCAATTTCACAGAAAAAGCGAAAGTGAGACCGTACGTTAATTTTGGCGATCCCTACAAATAAAAAATGAAAGTAAAACACATTCTCCAGGTAAAAAGAAATATCTTTTAAAAATTTCGACGCAATATATTCAGACTGTCAACTGTCACTTTGGTTTGGTTGACCTATATTTATATCGTGTCCAGAATAAGGTAGCGGGCCGGACAAGATTCACTCGAGGGCCGGATGTGGTCCGCGGGCCGGACAAGATTCACTCGAGGGCCGGATGTGGTCCGCGGGCCGGACAAGATTCACTCGAGGGCCGGATGTGGTACGCGGGCCGGACAAGGTTCTCTCGAGGGCTCGCGAGTTGCCGACCGCTGATCTATAGTAATATGAAAAATTGTTAAATTTGAAGAAAAAAGAAATCACAAGGTATGAGCATAATTTGCTTTGGTTTCTGTAGGGAATCAATTCATAATGATTTTTAATACCAAACTGGACTCTAGCTTTTAACTGTTATATATAAATATCCCATTAAATTTTTATATTTTCTGTAGTAACAAACATATCTGTCTATCTATCTATCTATCTATCTATCTATCTATCTATCTATCTATCTATATATATATATATAGAGAGAGAGAGAGAGAGATAATATTTTACTTTACGAAATGACATATTATGAGTGTATTTTGTTTTGGTTTTTGTAAGGGAATCAATTTAAAGTGAACCCCCACTAACTTTAAAAAAATATATATTTTTATATTAATGATCAGGAGTGATTCTCAATTTTTTTAAGCAACGGCAAACTTCGGAGCAAATGAAAATATCACAACACATTCAGCAAGTTTTAAATGTTCAATGTTATGAAATAAAACCAAAAAGTTTGAATTAATAAAAACTGATGAACACAATTAAAAAAGGGGTTAATATTCATTTATTCAAATAAAGAAAAACTTTTAAAACTTAAAATAAAAATACTTAGTTTTAGTATTCATTTTTAAAATATTTAAAATAACAGAACAGTGAAAATAATTATTTAAAAAATGTTTAATACTTATTCAAATACTAACATGGTACCATACTACGCGCGCACACACACACACACACATATATATATATATATATATATCGCGGTACGTCTTGGCGATCTTGCGATTTTTTTCGTGTAGATATATATATATATATATATATATATATATATATATATATGGTGATTTTCTAAGTGTAGCTTAGATGTAGCACAAGGCTGAATGTATGGGATACCCAGTGAGAATCGAAATTGATCTAGCGAGACAAGCTAGGTGTGCCCCTACACATACAGATATACTTCACCATACGTCGCTAATTTGTCCATGAGAAGCGACTTAAATCGAATTTACTTGTCTCTAGGCTAAACCAAATGCATCTTTAATAATATATGGCCAGTAAGAATCTGATTTATTTGTTTGTAAGCTTAAAATAATCTTAGTTTTTAATATAGTATAGAAAAAAAAAGCAATCTAAATTTTCGAATACTTGTTATACATGCTTGTAGATGTAGACGTTTACAATTTGACGATCTTTACAGTACAATGTGAATACAGTTTGCTCTAATACATATAATAAAATGATTTTGTAAGGTCAAATAGTTATTAAAATGATTTTGCGATAGTAGAAAATAAACTAATTTAAGTTAAATTTACCAATATTTACATTAGATTTAACATGCGTATTTTAATGATTTTATATACTTTTATTCATATTTATTGTACAATAACGTGTTTTTAACGCTTTTCTAGTGATATTACGACTTCAATATTTGTGGTGAACGTTATGTTCAATAAAATGTCTTAAGTTTGATTTTGATTTTTCCACATATGTTTCGAAAGTCGTTTGTCAAAAATATATCTGCATATATGTATGATATTTACCTCGTCTACCCACAGTGGATGTGACATCCAGGGAGGATCGAACTCGGTTAAATGCCATACGTGGTACACGCTTAGGCGATCATGTCTCGAAAGAGACATGACTCACTGGTTGGAAGATTATCCCGCAGTAAGTTGCCATTACATTCTGTAGTAAACTGGTTGCCAGCCAAGGCTAGAGAACCCAATCGGTCCTGTTATTTAACCCATAACTGGAGGGAAGAGACGGATTAATACATTTCCCAAGGGTATTTGCGTAAAAAAATGCAAGGAAATCAACTAGAATTCGAATTCGGCTCCCCGATTTCTCGTTCGGAGCCGATATCCACTACACCGTAATTGTTCTAGCTTGCTAACCATTACACCATATCGAGGTACTTATATATATATATATATATATATGCCGTGAGAATTATTTCGTGGTAGACTTACGTGGATTGCTTAATCCATAGCAATAGGAAAAAACTTTTTAAAAAATATTTCTGGCAATAGTACATTTATATAACTCTACAATTTTCTCAAATAATAATCTCTTGTACATGAGCACCCTTTGTGGTCTAACTGCAAGTGCGCTTATCTCCAAAACGCTTGAGAATAAATTCATTCCTCAGTGGGTACTCTATAAGGAATGCTTTTTGCAAACGTTGCACGGGCGAAAACGTAACGAATTTTTGTAGAAATTAACGACCCCAGCAATGAGAATCCTCATTGCTGGGGTCATTTTATTTTTATTTCTCTGCAATCCCAAATTTCCATCTACCATGACCAGCTGTCAGTGCCATTTTATTGGTTCAGGTGTCACTTTCATTTCCACCCACCCACCTTGCAATTCTTCCAACGCTGGGGCAATGTTTACGGCAGTCGGTGACATGCCCAGAAATCTAAATATCCAATCAGGTGCGACGTACCCTAAGGAATCAGCTTTTCTTTGGAGAGACCAAAAAAAAAAAAAAGAAAAAAAAATGTAGGAAGAGTTGCTTCTTTGCCGTCTTGTTTTAATCGCTTCTTCCTTTTTATTATTTATTTACTCATTTATTTGTAGTCCGTGGGTAGACTGAGGTAGAGTGGGGATCGGATAAGAAAAAAAAAATCGGCGGGAATAAATAAAGAAATTGCTCCATATTGAAAATAGGTTCCCTGAAATATTAACAACAATTTTTCTTTCAAACTCAGTTTTTCAAAATATCCCAGCAACGTGAATGATATGGAGCAAAATTGATTGACATTAAGATATGTGTTTATATATATATATATATATATATATATATACACAACACATATCTTAATGTCAATCAGTTTTGCTCCATATTATTCACGTTTTCACGTTGTTAGAACGGCTCATGATTAAACATAAGACATTCGTTGCCTGTTACATTTAACAATATATGTTTAGAAAATTATCTGCTTATATATATATATATATATATATATATATATATATATATATATATATAAATTCTGTTGTTATCATCAACAAGTTTTAGAATAATTTCAATATATACATATTTAGGAGGTAGTCATTCTATATAGAATATGAGTTTTCTCATGTGTAACCAGAAGATTTCTTTTTGGGCCATTTGGATAACTTCTCCACCTCTTGCTGCAGTAACTATAGCAACACTCAGCGCAGTGAGGCTGTGGCACTATATTCCTTTTGTAGTAGTCAGGAACATTAATAACTTGATTTTTATTTAATAATTATAGCTAGTGATGCCCGTCAAAAAAATGTACGGCTTTCTTATTTGAAATTTCTAATGTAACAATACTTATTGAATAGTTTTCACTGCGAGTTCTACGGCTCTAAAATACACATGGAAATTCTCTTACGCCGTCATTAAATATTTGAGTTTAATAACTTTTGACAAGACATTGCAATAACAACCAGAAGTCAGAATCCAGGTGATTATTTAACGAAGTAAAAAAAAAAAAAAAATTACAAAAGAAAAGATTTAAAATTGACACAGTTTTCAATCTGAATAATTTGATTTGTGTCACTGAATTACTAGATGTTGTCTAACATTTTTTTAAAAATCATATCACCCCAAGCAAGGCGATAACGCCACTGATGTGCAGGGGGCTACGTAAGGGTAAAAAGATTGGAAAAGAGAAAACCGGAACCCGCATCCTAAACAGGAAACAAGGGATGAGCCTCTTCACCTGTTCAATAGATGTGGGTGGAGTGTGAACCGGGCGATAGTTTAGCCTATCTACTCCAATAAGTTTAGTTTATCTACTCAATTTACTGCTATATAGGAGATTAGATATTATATAGCACTCTTCGTTGTTTTTAAGAGACATTTTTCTAAGCCTTACTATTTCATGTGCGTTGTGGTGCAGTGGATATCGACGGAACGAGAAATCGGAGAACCGAGTTCGAATTCCAGATGAATTCCTCGCATTCACTTACGCGCAAATACCCTTGGGAAAGGTATTAATCCGTCACTTCCCTCCAGTTATGGGTTAAATAATAGGACAGATTGGGTTCTATAGCCTTGGCTGGCAACCAGTCTACCGCGGAAAGCAATGGCAACCTACTGCGGGATAATCTTCTGCCCAGTCAGTCACGTTCCAAGCGTGCATCACGTATGGCACTTAACTGACTGACTATATTGCTTAGTTTAAACTTGAAAAAAAAAAATGAACAGTATTGATATCTTTTTTTTTTTTAATCATATCACCCCAAGCAAGGCGGTAACGCCACTGATGTGCAGGGGGCTACATAAGAGTGAGAAGATATATTAACAAGTTGACTTAAATTGAAGGAGATGACATGATAGGGTTTAAAATCCATGATATACGCATGATATACATACAGAAGCAGAGAGAGAGAGAGGTGCCAATTTCTGTTAATGACCGTAATTCTTCTCTTCCATTGTTAAGATTTGTACTTTTACAAAATATTGCAACAACGAGCATCAGTATGAACGCAGGTTCTTAATTATAGAAGTAATAGGGTACAAATTGAAAAAATCTAAACTTGACAAGGTTTTTCCATTTTACTGGAGCAAACGTTAATATGTATCAGCGCGTTGTATCTTTGTCATTATTTATTGTATAGTTAGTTAATTGCCATACGTGATACACAATTCGGCGGTCATGTCTCAAAAGAGATATCACTGAAGAGATTAGATGATACATAAGAATTCAGCAATCTTCGTTGTTTTTAGAGACATTTTCCTAAGCTTTACTATTTGGCTTAATTTAAACTTGAAAAAGGTAAACAGTATTGATATGTTAACAAGTTGACTTAAGTATTTGTCTATATTTCTGAGATGAGGTAGTATTTACATTATTCGGATTATTGTCCTCATCTTTGTTGCCATTTGGACGACGTTTCAGCCGTTGTACGCTCCGGCCTTCTTCAGATGCTAGGAATTTTGAACCGAACCCTTTACTGCATGAAAAAAAAATTGCAATGTGAACTCTGGTAAAAAAAAAAGTGGGAGCTTACTGGACATTAGGTTTATACGTCCCAAAAAATTCACTTGTTCTTGTCCCTAAGGACACAGGGCCCAGTGGATATTGGTTAATTCCTGTGACTTAACCCAAAGAGTTGTGAGTTCAATACCAGGCTACATGTTAACAAGTAAATTGCAGAGTTAGAGGAAGATAACTCATAACTTCCAATCGGGGTGGGGTATCATTACACAAGGAATGACGATGATATACCCCAGTGATTGTAATAAAGGGTTTGGTTCGAAATTCCTGGCACCTGAAGAAGGCCGGAGCGTACAACGACCGGAACGTCGTACAAATGGCAACAAAAAAATGAGGTCAATAGTCCGAATAATGTGAATACTGTAAGTTCTCTTAAATTGAACGAGATGACATGATATGGTGGTCAGTTTTAAGCTTTTAAAAGCCATGATACCCATGGTATTCATATAGAAGTGTTTATTTATATATATATATATATATATATATATATATATATATATATATATATGAAATGAGTTTTTTGAACATTACTTTTAATCGATACTCGTATTTAAGTAGATATTCTGTTTATAATCAAACAGTATTATATATTTATTTCTACCGGCCAGATTATTTACGATAAATTTTTGTTAAAAAATGTGCATCATTCAGCAGGATTTGAACCTGCGACCCCTATCCACATAGGGGAATCCACCAATTGATCCGGCGCGTCTTTTATATATAAGAAATGCCAATTTCTATTATTGGACCTAATGAACAATCAAACTTGTAAGTCAGCCGAGATGTCCTAGCAGTACAATATGGGAGATAAATGTTACTCTTTATTTTGTAGTCCTTTTGTTCATATGAGAGCGTTATCGCCTCCTGTCTATTTCTGTCTCTCTCACTCTCTACCTCCCCATCTCCTCTTCCTCCCTTCTCCTTGATGTCTTTTTGTTTTTCCTCAAAACTGGATAACTTCACGGCTAAAACCGGCCTTGACCCGACATAGTAGCAAACCATCCACGCCTACTCCGCAATCCAACGCCGAGAAGTAATTTCTAATCAGTTTCTTCCCGCGAACCACGGTCCTTTGGAACAGACTCTCAAGAGGATGTTTCCCCGATCACTATAATCTTGACCTCTTCAAATATCTTCCCTTCCGATCCATATAAATTACCCCTTAAAGTAACCCTCTACCTCGAGTGTCTCCCGGGTCTTGTACGGAATGAATCCTAGGGTAAAAAAAAATCTATTATTTATGAGGTATTGTCAGGGTGCAACGTATGGACTAACTAGAGAGCAAGCCGAATTATATAATAATTAGAAGGCCCTTAAAATTTAACGGTTTCCCTATTGGAATTTTCTAATGAATCTTAATTTTTAAGCAAATGATTGAATAAGTTCAGGGCAAGTTCTACAAGAATAAAATACCCGTAAAAATTCATCTTAATAGTTAAATATTTAAGCTTAGCGGCTTTAACAAAATATTGCAATAAAAATCATAAATGTGAACGCCGTTTGTTATTTTAAGAAGTGGGTACAAATTAAGATTTGAAATTGAAACTTTTTCCATTTCACTAAAACAAGTTAGTCAGTTAAGTGCCATACGTGATGCACGCTTTCTGCGTTCATGCCTCGAAAGAGACATGGCTGACTGAGCAGAAGATTATTCCGCAGTAGGTTGCCATTGCTTTCTGCAGTAGACTGTTTGCCAACCAAGGCCAACCAATCTGTCCTATTATTTAACCCATAACTGGAGGGAAGAGACGGATTAATACCTTTCCCACGTAAGTGAATGCGATTTGTCGTTCCGAGTCTATATCCACTGTACCACAACGCACATTCGAAACAAGTTAAATACTTCTATTTTCCCTTCTTTCTTTCACTTTCTGACTGAAACAAAGTAGCGGTTTTGATGGTTTTTTTTGTTTTGTTTTTTTAATCATTTCACCCCGAGCAAGGCAGAAACGCCACTGATGTGCAGGGGGCTACATAAATGTAAAAAGATTAACTAGAAAAGAGTGAGGAGTACAAACTAATTAGAAAGGAACAATAGAAAGCTGAGAAAGCAGGTGCGATGACAGATACATAGGTGGAGAGAAAGGGAAGGTTATACATGGGTGGGGAGAGAGCTAGAGTCCAGTGGTTAGTAGATGAGTATTGACTTTGCATTTAAATTTCTGGAGGTTGTAGCCGTCAGGAAAGCAAGAATACGGGAGCGAGTTCCACAGGCGGGAAGTGCGAGAGAAGAAGCTGCAGGAGTAGAATTGTCGTCTGCATTTGGCTAACCTGACTGTGAATGGGTGGAACCCAGTTGCCAGTCTGGTTACACGAGTAAACACCGGTTGAGGAGGCATCAGTGACTTAAGTTCGTCTGAGCAGAAGCCATGAAAGTATTTATAGAACAGACAAAGGGAGGCCACATTTCGACGATGGGGAAGTGGCTGCAGTCGAGCCGCCAGATCAGTACCTATCACATTACACTCTCCTTTGGAGCCTGTCAAGAACACTGAGGAGAACGACAGGGGTGCCTGGCCATAAATGGCAGCAGTACTACTCTGCTGCCATTTATTTTCTCACACACTAAAAATGGAATAGTCTGTTATTTATAAGTTTTTGGCAGGGCGTACTGGTCGTGCGAACTAACGAAGAGCGAGAGAGAGAGAGATTGGCACAATATTAACAAATAATCCGGATGCTTGGTCAGATATAATAAAACAGGTCAAGCCAAGAACGTTTCTGTATTCGCTCTTTCGTTATTTCCGGTTCATTTTTAAGTCGCCCTTCAAGACATTTTGGGTTTATTCTTTCTATTCTATTTTAACCCGCGATTTTATTACAATCTTTTTTTTTTGTAATTTTTTATATATATATATCACCCTAAGCAAGGCATTTTACTGCCACTGTTTTGCAGGGGGTTATATAGGAGGAAAGTGACAAGAAAGACTGACAGGTTATAGGGGCTGTCAGGAAGTAGGTAAGAGAAGGATGAGAACACTGATGAGAGTGGAGAGGACGAAGAAAGGAGCATGAGAGGGAGGATGCAGGATTCGAACCTGCGACCCCTATCCACATAGGAGAAGCCACCATGTAATCTGACGCGTCTTAGACCTCTCGACCACGAATGACGATCAGTCTAAACGAAGACAAATTAATCGATTCCTGCTGAATGACACACATTTTCGTAACAAAAATTTCTCGTAAATAATTAGACCGGTAGAAATAAATATATAATACTGTTTGATTATAAACGGAATATCAGAGTATCGATCAAAAATAATGTTCAAACAAATCATTTCAAATTGTCAGTTGTTTATAACCAGTTTCGTTAATCTTCTTCGTTAATTTCCGTATTATATATATATATATTATTCTACCAGTAGTTCATACAATAATAGAATTGATTTATTTCATTAAAATTCATTCTAAATAATTTTTTATAATTATTATTACAATAAGTGTTTTGTAGGTATAACGGAATGTGTGAATATCGGGTGTGTAAATAACTTGAATATTTGAGGGATTGATATGTCTGTATAAACACTATACTTTCTTCTTTTTTTTTTCATTACTTCATACCTAGTTTTGGGTATATATATATATATATATATATATATATATATATATATATATATATATATTAGTAGTCGTATCCGACAAAGTGGAAATGATGATGCTTGTAAACGGCGCGTTTCGTCGACGCCTGTTGGTCACGGATTTTCAGGTTTATTAAGATTTTTTTAAAGATAAGCGGGGCAATAAATTAATGCACCCCATAATACCAGGGATAAACAGTGCGACCCACAAACTAGCAAAAAAAAAAAAAAAGCTTATATATATATGTGTGTGTGTGTGTGTAACAAGCACTTTTTAGTTTCAGTAGTCTGATTTCAGATCAGACCCCAACGGCTCTGATAGATATAAAACAATTTCTGGTCGACGGATCTGATAAGGTAAAAAATGATGATTCACTGACTAAAGAACAGACTTAGAATCAGTGTCGAGTGATAACAGTATAATTTACAGTGAGGTTCACCCTGAATAAGTCCCGATAGTCACTCGCGATAGTGTTATAGAGTAAGAGATGCAGTTTATGGGGATATATGAGAAAGATAACGGTTAATCCTAGACTTGAACAGTTTATGATTGTGGAACAAACTCCCAAGAATTAATACAGTGTAAGGGTTCGCCGGACGCTACTGTTTGGTTAGAAGTTACTTGTTACCAAAGGAATACGGAGGGAACGAGGATGGTTCGCTACACTGCACGAAGAATGGCGACCACTGGTGGACTGTAGTTCCTCTGAGCACTTTCCATGGAAGTAGTAATAGGGCAGTGAGGCTTACGACGTTTCATCTCCGGGAAAGGAACTGTATAGGGGAAAAATAATCACCCACAAGGACGCGGAGAAGTTTTGAGACTATCATTACTGTAACAGGAAGTAAAACGATAAGCCAAAGTTTAAATATAGAATAAATGAAAAACTAGAGTCTGGGGATAGAGGTGGACGTCAGTCCAACGGTGACTTTGATGAAGAGGATGTGTCTACAGGCTGGAATAAGACTTAGGCCCACAAACATCGCATTATTACCCTGATGTTAGTGTAGTTAGGGATATGGTTTTGGGAGAAACGGGGATCAAGATTGTTGAAAGACTGCCGTCATCGAATTAACCCGAGAGCAGTCACCTATGAACCCACTGTCGTTTGTGGGTGTTCACTCGGTAAAGGCTTTGATTCTTTCACGTCTTGAATCAACTTTGGGTAGATCGAGTGGCTTCCTTCCATTCGCTACAAAGTATCTCTGTGGTTAGCTTCCTGTTCCAACAGAGCGATAAAATGGCGGTAAAATCAACTGTTTTGTGCTGAAAACAGAAAGACAGTCTTCTTCCTGAAACGCAATTTCTGTTTGCAAAATGACTTTTGAAGGTAATACTTAGAACTGCATATTTGTATTATATATACAGGGTGGTCCAAAAGTAAGTGGACAGTAGGTTTTTGATGAACAGTTTGAGCATCTGCTTTGATAAAATTAAGCGCCTATGTATTGCACACAATAAAATTTAATTGTCAAAGTAATAATTCTATAAGTAAATATAATTGTATATGTAATCTCAAAATTAGGTACCTCTACTAAATCGCTAAAAAAAACAAAAAAAAAACAGCATAATATGAATAAAAAAAAAACGAATAAAAATAAAAACGAATAAAATAAAAACGAAAGTTTTTCATCAAAATGTTTATTAAGAGAAAAAAATGAAAGTATTTTTTTAATTATTTAAAAAAAAATTTCAATCCCTTCTAACACGTTCGAAATTTTGATAAAAAATCTTGTTCTGATTTGAGTAAGCGAATAATCAAATCGTTACGAGAGTTTACAATGGAAAATGTAACTTTTTTTTTCCAGGTGACAAACACATTAGATTAGAAATTCTTGCAAAAATCAAATAATTGTCGGATTTTAATGAAACTTTCAGGACGTATTCACAAATGAATTAAATTATTTTTTAAACTATTATTTTAAAAATATATTGGTAAAAATATTTGTTTTTTGCATCTGTTACCCACCTCCACGTAAATTCATGAAATTTTAAGAAATTAAACTTTGTTGCGGTAAAGTTTTATTACTTAACCGCAGAACACATTGGAAAATGTAAATCATTCATTATTTTTTTCTTTTTTTTTTTTTTTTAAAAATTTTGCCTTTATTTCCGAAAATCTGCTAAAAAAAATGCAATATAACTATGGCATTATTTAATTGGATAAGCTTTTAATTGTTTGAATAAATATTAAAAATTAAAGACAGGATATTCTTTAGAAAAAAAAATTTCGATTATGAAATTGTCAAAAATGTTTTCAATTTTTTAAAATTATAATAATTTATAAAGTTTCAAAAATATTAAAATACTCCGAAGAATTTTGGGGTTAGTTTAAAAACTAATTAAACGAAGATTATATTTAGTAATGGAAAATTAAAAAGTTTAATACAAATAGTTCTGCCTTCCTATTTTTAAAATATTTCTTAATTTTTTTGTGTGTATTTGAATTTTTTGCTGTATGATAATTTGTATATGCAAATTAAAAGGTCATGTTATTCAGAGTTTCCTCCCCTTAACCAAAAAAGATTGTACAATTGTCACTTGTGATCGCCATACATTTATCTCTAATCTGAAATTTGTCAACACATTTGATGTACAGCGGACAGGTAAAAAAATTTCAACTCTGTGATTAAGAAATAATTTTATTCTAAATTTCACGCTGTAAATAATACTTGAGTAAATCAGTTTAATTTAACATTATTTTTAGAAAATTAGCATATTTAATGCGTTACAGATGTATGTTTTATTTTTGCAAGTTTTTCAAACCGAGAATTAACTTTTTTTTTTTTTTTTTTACAAATGTGTCGATCGCTTAAAAATGGCTGAAAAATTGAAAGATTAAAAAAATCAATATAATTTCTGTTTCAAATACACCAGTGTATTTTGTTTTCTGGAAATAGTAAATTTCATCATTTAGCTTTCAATTAAACTTAAAAGAACAATTTCAAGAAATCCTTTTATATTTTTAATAATTCAATTTAAATTTTAGCTATCGAAAATGAGTGAAGGTACCCACTGAAAAATGTTAGTCACTGACCACTTACTTTTGGACCCCCCCTATATGTATACAGGCAAGTACATACACATATTTTTCTGGTGTTGATAGAACAGCGGTCAGTGTAATATAACACAGCAATTAATAATATATTAATAAATATACATATTATCCTACTTCTGTAACACGACTTGGAGTTTCATGCTCTATGCAATCATCAGGTGCATATTATGAACCTGACCATTTCTATATTTGAATTTTTATTTTTGATTCTCGCATTGTTTAAGATCGCTATAAATGTGTGATGCCATACTTTTTTTTTATTATTAAATGTATAATTTCGTTTATACTGAAACTTAAACATGAGATTAGAAAGCAAAATCATAGAAGTTAAAAATGTTAAGGGCGAATTCTGGACGTATATTTCAAGGGGGGCGACTATTTATTTTCTGTGGACGAAGGCATTGGACTATATATAAACACAAAGTGAACATATAATAGATAACAAGTAAATAAATAGGAAAAGTGGATCTAAGTATTTAAGCAGATATTTATTTTCATGTTTGCATGTGGTCATCAATTCATTTCTTTTGTTTAATTTGTTAGGGTTATTTCGGTGTTTGAAAATGACAAGATTTTATAAAAGGTATACCTTACATCTATTTTATATTCGATTATAAGATTTAGGTTTTGTCTTAATTACCAAAATATATGAAGAGGACAGTGCTATTCTTGTATGTTTCCATTGTTTTTTCAGTCGAACCAAAATAAGATTTTACATCGCTATCAGAATGTATGCTACATTTGTAAATTATACATTCTGTCATGCATTGACTGTTAAGTGGCCATATCGTATTTTTTTTTTTTTCGACAGTTACAGTTATTTTTATTAGAGTTACGATTATTTTGCAGATTGGACATGTTTATTTAACATCATATTGTTATGCTGTGATATATACACTACCGGCCATAATTATTAGGCCACCTCATTTTTTTAAAATGATGTATTTCATACTATTTTAGTATTCATTATTTAGTATTTATTACCAAGTGGATAATTCTAAATGAAAATAGAATGGTTCTTTTGTTTATACTTCACAATAACATAACATAACTAGATCCCACCCTTTTACAGTGAAACCGATAAAATGCAGCCGTAACTTCTACTCCAACAGTTTCTTTCCTCGCACTTCCCAACTGTGGAATTCTCTTCCAAACGATTGCTTCCCCGACGGCTACAATCTCCAGGAGTTTAAATGTAAGGTCAATAGACACCTCCTAACACACTAACCTGCTTCCATTCTATCAAGCACTCTTCCCATTTGCCTAACCCTCATCCTCGCTATCCTTACTCATCTGTCACCTTCCTCCTGACATTCCCTATGTCTAACCACTCCTTCTCTTTACCTTCCCCTATGTAGCCCCATGCGCAATAGTGGCAGTGGAATGCCTTGCTTGGGGTGAGATGATTAAAAAAAAAATAAAATAAAATAACATGTGCATCTGGTGTCCAGTTTTTCTGCTCTATTTCCTCTCTCTTATTGGCTGGCCGAAGCAAAGGCTTCCTGGTTGCCTTGTAAAATTTTGCAAAGTAATAATAACAAAGGAACCATTCTATTTTCATATTGAATTATCCACTTAGTAATAAATACTAAAAATAGTATGAAATACATCACTTTTTTTTCAAAACTGGGGTGACCTAATAATTATGGCCGGTAGTGTATTTGCGTCAATAACATAGATACATATAACTAAAACTTAACATTGTTTTTCTTAAAAATCTTTTTTAGTGTAAGGGAATGCTTGAAATGTTTATGTATTAACTTTAGGAAAATCCTTCCGATGTTTGTTTTGACGTTATGACGAAAAGGTGGGTTATATCATGTTACGTTATTCGGTATATGTCTGTCTTTGCTTTATCAGAGAATTTTAAACTTACATAGCTTAGGCCTTGTGGTGAACACGGTCCCAGACGAGGCAAGAGGCTTTTGCGGGCTGGAGAGCACATTTTATTTCTTAAGACTTCTCAAAAGCGCAAGCCGACAGACGTAATATAAAAATCGGGCGTCTATTTCAAATACGAGTATCCACTAAATAATTACGTTTGAAGTAATGTAACCGTTATAGTCGCTGAATGTCGAATCGTCTAGCCGCTCTGAAATTCCGGCTTATTTTCTGTATAAATTATTTTTAAGACCGACTACACCGATTGCTTTCCAATCTCATGTTTACGTTTCAGTATAAACTAAATTATACATTTAATAGGAAAAAAAATGGCAGCACACACTTATAACGATCTTAAACAATGCATTAAAACCAAAATTGCACGTTACTGCCACACGATTTGCTGCATTAGATTTAAATTTTAACCAATGCGCTGCTTAAATTACACTATCATTTGGGTTGAAAGCTTGGACTACAAAATATGAATTTTGGCCATTTTATGTATAAAAAACAGCCTCATTTTTAAAAGGATTTTCTTTTCTTGTGTGCTAATGATGACAAATTTACAGGCATAATATGTTTGTTCTTTTTTAATACGGTAATCAGAATTTTTTTCTCTCCATACCGTATTCTCTGTTATTTTTACTATTGTGTTGCTTGATTTTCATTGGAACACCACAAATTATACTAACGTTGGTTGAAAGAATCGAATGCATGTGAAACACGAATGATCAATGAAAATCAATCAACACAAAAGTAAATCTGTGGTGATACCGAGCAAAAGCGAGGGACCGGATGTTTGCTCTATAACGACCAGAAAGCAAATGACCAAAACTCGTCAGTGCGCATCCGTGTCCGCGCAGATGTTCCGGTGAGAAAATAAAAATTAATCAAATATCAAATTTTCATTTCGTAAGCCTACGCGAATTTAATTTACCAGCCAATGGGAAGCCCAGAATCAAATACAAGTGTGAAATCCCAAAACGAGCTGGTTTTGATCCAAAAAGCAGATATAAAAAGCCGAGACAAAAAGCACCCAGACACAGACCAGGCAGAGACCAAGGAGAAGAATGTAATTAATACCCCCTTGACTTAAGTCGAGCGGCTACTACATTCGCCTCCCATCACTTCTCCACTGTCTCAAAAGTACTTACTGACCTAAGGAGCGACTACTTCAAAGACATTCCTCACATAGCTCCGATCCTCACATTCCTAAGCACTAATTATCTTTTTCAGCATTATTATTTGTCATGAACATTTTAACCTCCGTTGGGCCTATATTCAAGTATTGCTTTAATTGTAAAACATTAATTGATATGTGTATATATAAATGTTATTTTCTACTCAAATTGCCTTTCTTGATTATAAAATCATTTTTATGACTTATAATGGGCTATCTACCACAAGGCCAAATTCCGTTAACCTACAACAATAGACAACTGCCCTTCTCTAGAACGGACCCTCAAGACAACTAGAAAAGGAATAGATAAGATTACCCACTATAAAATCTTCATATCTCATTTCACTTTTATTATTATTTCACCAGATAATATGTTATTTTGATAAACGTTTCCTATTTGTTCTTTATCTTATCATATATACTATGGTAGACGCTGTTATCATTTTTTTAAAGAAACGAACTGTCTGACTACTCGCACATATTTGATTCTAGTGGTGAAGGTTTGTGCGGAACCAGTCACTCTTTTTGGAAGAACCAAATATAGAGAACTAGTGTACAGTATACCACAAGGTCCTCCCAAACAACCCTCACCAGATTTTCAATTCATAGTTGTCCTTGTCTTCCTAGACTGTTCGCCATCCAAGGTTATAGGACCCGGTCTCTCTTGCTATTTATCCATAGCTGGTCGGAAGAGAAGATATAGATTGATACCTTTCCCAAAGGTATTAGCACGTAAGTTAATATAATAAGCTCAACTCGAATTCAAATACTGCTCTCCGAGCCTCCATATATTTCAGACTACATACACACACACTATATATATATATATATATATATATATATTACAAATGTGAGAAATCTCGTTGTTTAGTTTGCAAACATTTAGTAAACGATGCAGTATTTTCTATACCCAACACCAACATCACATTACACTCACAACGCCTCACCTGTGACAGCCAAAATATAATATAGTTTCTCTTCTGTTCAATATGTCCAAATAGTGGATATATTGGTGAATCTGGAAACAGTTTCAGATTCCGTAATAATCATAAACTAAGCATACGCCAAAATAACCCTTATTCCCCCATAGCTGAACACTTCAATCAACCAGGACACACACTAGAAAACTGCAAATGTTTACTGATAGATTCCGATTTTAGTTCCACATTCTCACACAGAAAGAAAGAAAAAACTGGATTTTAAAATTAAATACATATAGGCTAGGGTTAAATAGGGACTTAGGTATTTTGAATCTTTATAAATATTTCAATAGTTAAACATTTTTTAGATACTTAAAATTTTTTCTTTAAAACAACATTTAAAAGTATTATTACAGTTAGGTTTACGTTTAAAAAATATCCTAAAAACTATCGCTTTCTACGTCACGTGATGTAAACATCTCGCGACAGACGCTCCTCACGACGAACGCTTCTAGTTTAAATTTTAAAATCATTTGTTTCTGATGAAAGGCTGAGGCCGGTCTGAAATATATATATATATATATATATATATATATATATATATATATATATATATATATATATATATATATATTAATAATAATAATAATAGAAATAAATAAATACTGTCAAAAAAACACATTTTTAAACTTACGGCTTTTTAGTAGTTTTTCCTATATATATATATATACATATATATTGCATAAAAAATATTTTGACTTTGGGAGAGGGTTCCGCAGACCAAAACAGAGACAAAAGTCTATATAAGCATAACTCAAAACATGAAAGATTTTCGGACATAAGTTTAAATGCACAAACCCAAAATATTTTTAACCCGTCGGATCATTGACTAGCAGACACTTTCAAATACTCCCACATGGTATCGAATAGTTTTGTGCAAAAATTTAAATTCAATATCAACTGACCTGCTGATTACTCTTACTGCTCGTTATTAAGTTTTGTTCCAGCAACCCCCTTGTGTCTTAGTGACTGTATTGCCTTGCATCGAGTGAAACCGATTAAAAAGAATATATTTGATGTCTGTAGTAAAATTAACCTGAACACTTTTTTCTAGATGTGTGACGAACAAGTTAGACGCAAATCCATTATACACTTAATATCACTTCTGCTGTCGGTCTCCAGGACGTAGGCGAATATATCTCTCCACAGCTTCCTCTCCTTTGTTGCATCTTTTCTCTACCGCTCCAAGTCCCTGTTCCGCCATTCATTATTTTCTTTTCTTCCTCAATTCGTCCTGTCAGTGTCAAATTCTCAAAGTTTATTATTATTATTATTATTATTATTATGTCATTTTTCATCATATTTAGATTTCTGCATTGGTCTCACTACCAACCAAGTCTGCGGGGAGACCTAAGGCAGGTAGTGGCGTGTTGTTATGACTCCATTTCATGTTTTTCTATCCTCCCTATCATCCCCAGCATTACATAGATAACGTTTTCCTTAGTGTGTGGGCTGTACTTAATAATACAATTTTTTGTATATCTCTTAAGCTGGGGTTTCCAGGGATTCTTTCAATGTGTTGTTTTGTTCCATTTTTTATCATTCCAAGTGCACCTACTATCACTGGCACAACTCTTGTTTTCAATTTCCACATTTTTTCTATTTCAATTTCCAGGTCTTTATATTTTGACAGTTTTTCAAATTCCTTGATTGCTATGTTACAATCCGCTGGACAAGCCATATCAATTAATAGACAAGTTTTCTCCTTCTGGTTTTTAACAATAATGTCTGGCCTGTTTGCTTCAATTTTTCTGTCTGTGTAGATGGTGTAATCCCATAGAATGGTTACATCTTCTATTTCTGTAACCGGTGCTGGATGATGTTCATACCAGTGTTTGTTTACAGCTTTTCCATAATGTTTGCACATTGTCCAATGTAAATATTGCCCAACTCTATCGTGGCGATTTTTATATTCGTTTGGGGCAAGCACAGAACAGCCTGAGATTAGGTGGTCTATTGTTTCTTGGTGTTTATCACAAAACCTGCATTTTGGATCCATATTATTATGCATAATATTTGCCTGAAAGTTTCTCGTGAAAAGACTTTGGTCTTGTGCTGCAAGTATAAATCCTTCAGTTTCAGACTTTAATCCAGATGAACGTAACCATCGATGAGTATTAACTTTGTCAACATTGGATTTATTGGCACGTACTGGATATTGGCCATGCAGAGGTTTGTCTTGCCAGCGCTGTTTCATCTTTTCAAGAGCTTTATCTTTGGCTTTCATTTTCATATTTTTTGCCGTAATAGTTGGTTCTTGGCTACTGTTTTGCTTTTCTACAGAATCTACTAACTGTAATTCTTGTTTGTATTTACTGCCTTCTTTTATTATTGAATATTTTTTCTTTCTTTCTTCATGTTGCCTTACTAATTGTATCATCCAATCCTTTGTTGTTTCTATGTATGTTTTATTATTATTATTGTTTTTATTATTATTATTATTATTATTATTATTATTATTATTATTATTATTATTATTCTTATTATTATTATTATTATTATTATTATTATTATTATTATGTGCGTTGTGGTGCAGTTAATATCAGCTCGGAATGAGAAAGTGGAGAGCAGATTTAATCCATCTCTACTCCCTCCAGTTATGGGTTAAATAGCAGGTAGAACCTTATCTACCACAGAAAGAAACTGCAACCGACTGCGGGAAAATATTCTGCCCAGTCATGTTTCCTTCGAGACATGATCGCCCAAGCGTGTATCACGTATGGCACTTAACTGATTGAATATAATAGTAGGAAGCATTATGAAAGTTTCTACTGGTCATAAAGTGGGGATCTGTTTTCTATTGTCATGAAGTAGTAAACTGATCCCCCACTAATTACTACTTATTAATATAATAATATAATCCAACTCTTCCTACAACTATGGGTTGAATAGCAGGACAGATTATGTTCTATAGAATTGACTGGCAACCAGTCTACCGCAGAAAATAATGGCATCTTACTCTTCTGCCCAGTCAGTCATGTCTCTTTCGAGACATGATCGCCTAAGCGTGTATCACGTATAGCACTTAACTGACTGATTTGTAACTTAGAATCAGAAAGATTTAGTTGAAATTTCCATGTATAATTGTCTTTAAAACGTCCTGGTTACTTACATGTTCAGTCCAAAATATTCTTAGTATTCTGTAGAATCACATATGTTTTCTCCACTCACTTTATTTAAAATTGGCTTACGGCCATATCACGTTGAATACACCGGTTCTCTCTCGATCACCGAAGGTAAGCCACGTTGAGCTTGGTCAGTACTTAGATGGGTGACCGCTTGGGAATAACAGGTGCTGTAAGCGTTTAGTGACGGATGTGCGTTGTGGTGCAGTGAATATCGGTTCGGAAAGAGAAATCGGTGAGCCGAGTTCGAATTCCAGTTGAATAACCTGAATTCACTTAAGCACTCCTAACCTTGGGAAAGGTATTAATCCGTCTCTTCTCTCCAGTTATGGGTCAAATAACAGGGTAGGACTTGGAGACCCTGCCCTTAAAAACAAATCTCAATGAATCTTGATACTCGTAAAAAAAAGTATTACTAGACACAAAACTTATATAAAAAACAATAAATTGTTTAAAAGAAAAAAGTATTAACAGCAATAAAAAAAAATTTAGTTGGCAATAAATGACCCGCCGAGGTGTTGATATGCCATAAAACAAAACAACCAACAATCATTTAAAATTGAAATAAAACAAAAATATAGAAGATCGTTAGAACTTGATTGCTTAACGGCATATTAACTCTTTATGGGTCATTTAATGTCGAAATTGCATTTTCTTTGAAGTAATAAAAACTTCATTATGCTTTCACAATTGAATACATGGTAAATACTCAGCCTTTGTGCATATACATGTTTGTGTGGACATAAATGCCACAGGCGATGATATGTGTGTTTTATGTTGAAGTTATATTTTAAATTACAGTTGTTTTTTTTTTATTTATTATACCGAAATATAAATTACCTTCAACTACAGATTAAATGTTTTGCTGGTATTTTTACATTTTCATATTGTACCCCCTAAGAAAAAATAAAACACTATCAACCCGCCCATAACTGAGACCCTAACAAATGCTACCACCCCCAGGTCAGGGTAAACTTAGGATTAACAGCAATTAACAGGTCGTTCCGCACTTCTCAAGACCCCCAATGTCCCAATCAGATGTAATATATTTCTGTAGCTGGACAGAAAACCTTACAAGCGGCCGACAAAAGTATACACAATATTAAAAGGCAGAAAATGATTGACAGATCTGCCTGGCCATAGATGACACAATTAAGCAAAAACCCGAGAAGGAACGGAACGCTGAGTGAAGAAGACAACTCCCGTTAGTCAATGACACCCGAGAACTCCCTCGTATGTGCGTTAGTCAATGACACCCGAGAACTCCCTCCCGTATGTGCGTTAGTCAATGACACCCGAGAACTCCCTCGTATGTGCGTTAGTCAATGACACCCGAGAACTCCCTCGTATGTGCGTTAGTCAATGACACCCGAGAACTCCCTCGTATGTGCGTTAGTCAATGACACCCGAGAACTCCCTCGTATGTGCGTTAGTCAATGACACCCGAGAACTCCCTCGTATGTGCGTTAGTCAATGACACCCGAGAACTCCCTCGTATGTGCGTTAGTCAATGACACCCGAGAACTCCCTCGTATGTGCGTTAGTCAATGACACCCGAGAACTCCCTCGTATGTGCGTTAGTCAATGACACCCGAGAACTCCCTCGTATGTGCGTTAGTCAATGACACCCGAGAACTCCCTCGTATGTGCGTTAGTCAATGACACCCGAGAACTCCCTCGTATGTGCGTTAGTCAATGACACCCGAGAACTCCCTCGTATGTGCGTTAGTCAATGACACCCGAGAACTCCCTCGTATGTGCGTTAGTCAATGACACCCGAGAACTCCCTCGTATGTGCGTTAGTCAATGACACCCGAGAACTCCCTCGTATGTGCGTTAGTCAATGACACCCGAGAACTCCCTCGTATGTGCGTTAGTCAATGACACCCGAGAACTCCCTCGTATGTGCGTTAATATATCTATACTTAATATTTTTTTATATACAATATATTAGTCGCATTATATTATATATATTACGTACCTCTACTTTTTCCATCAAAATGTTTATTATTAAGAGGAATGATCAAAGTATTTTTTTAAATTTTTTAACTCTTTCTAACACGTTCGAAATTTTAGTAAAAAGATCTTGTTTTGATTTTAGTTAGCGGGTAACCAAATCGTTACGAGATTTTACAATGGAAAAAGTAATTTTACATAACTCACATTTTTCCAGTGACAAACACATTAATTTGGAAATTCTTGCAAAAATCAAATAGTTGTTTGATTTTAATGAAACATTTAGGACTTATTCACAAATAAATTAAATTATTGAAATTATTTAAAAATATACATGTGTGTGAGTGTGCGCGTGCGTGTTAACCCACTCATGAAATTTTTAAAAGATTAAATTTTTTGGCAAAAATTGGTTTTATTAGTTAAACACAACACACCTTAGGGAATGTAAATCATCTATTATTTTTTTTAAATATTTTTCAGATCTGCTCCGAATAGTAAAATCAAAAATGCAGTATAATTATGACATTATTTATATTATTTATTAAAGGAATTAAATAAAGGACATTAAAGTCTGAAGAAAAACTTTTCGATTAATAATGAAATTTTTAAAGAATTGTTTTCGTTTTTTAGTTTTTTAATTATTATAAATTTTCAGAAATATTTTAAAAACACTTCAAAGATTTATTGGGGGTAGTTTATAACTTATTAAGTAAAGATTACATTTACTGATCGAAAATTAAAAAGTTCAATAGAAATCGTCGTGCCTTCGTATTTTTAAAATAATTTATTTGGAGGAAGATATGGTAATTTTTATGATGTCACTTGTGACCGACTTACACTTAGTTCAGTTCTAAATTTCTTGAATAAGTAATACTTGTGTAAATCGGATTACTTTAACATCATATTTGCCAATTTTCTAAAAATAATCTGTCAAAGATGTATATTTTATTTTTACAAGATTTTTAAAATATAGAATTAACTTTCGTTTACAAATGTGAGGATAGTTAAAAAAAATAGCCGAAAAATTGAAAGGTTAAAAAAAATAATAAATTTTAGATTTCAATCAATATAATTTCTGTTGGAAATACACCAGAGTAAATACTAAATTTTGCTTTCAATTAAAACTAACAGTTCAATTTAAAAGTTCTCGAGAACGAGTGGAGGTATCTTATATATACAATTTGTTTGAACATTATCTCAAATCGATACTCGTATTTGAGTAGATATTCTGTTTTCAAAATTTTAAGTGCAACATCATTTGCCATCTTCTTCGACTCGAGTGTTTTGCCATTCCATAATACAACTACTTCTACCTAATCTAACAAAATGCCTCTCAGGATATTATATGAACGTTTTTTTCTTTTCTTTTCAGTTCATACCATGTCCAACCCAGAATGATAGCCGAAAGAACAGCCGGAAAAGTTATGATGTAGGCACTCACCGGTTCTTGACCTGAAACCTCATCAAAAGCTGACAGAAAGAAAAGAAGAAAAAAGCAAGGACGAAAGAATTGATTATGTATATTACAAAATAAAAATAACTCTAGAATAAATTGACTGGTCAGCAGTAACGACGCTAGAGAGAAAAAAAAAAGATTAGTGGCACCTTGAGGATAAATTTTTAAATTCTGTCGGCATGGACGCACGGATTTAAACTACTACAAAAAAAAAAAAAAAAAAATGATAGAAAAAAATCCAGTCAGCTGCTTGCTTACCGTGTCGGCTGATTTCATTTTGGTGTTGCGTTTTTCATTTAACGTTTTGCAAAGGACACTAGACTTTACCTGAAGTCTTTTTGAAAAAAGAAAATTGATTTTAATTTTTTTTTTTTTTGTGGGGGGAGGGGTTTGGATGACGATGATGTTTTAAAATTAGGTAAATGTGTTGGGCTGCCACTGTGTGGTTAGTTATTACAATGGACTTGAATGCCACTTCAACTGTCGCAAGTCAATAAAGACATCTAATGTTTCATGTACAGTATTAAGCGAAGGTCTTATAAAAATGCAATGAAATTCATACATGTTTCCTTATCTTCATTGTTTTCTGTAAGGAATTCCATATATTTTTTTGTTACATGAAACATGTATTGTATACGCTTGGGATATTTTTTATTGAAGAGGTGAAGAGGCTCATCCCTTGTTCCCTGTTTAAGATGTGGTTTCCGGCTTTCTCTTTTCCAATCTTTCTCACTCCTTTTTTTTTTTTTTTTTTTTTTTTTTTCAATTGGAGTAGATAGACTAACCTCTCGCCCGGTTCACACTCCACCCACGTCTATTGAACAGGTCAAGAGGCTCATCCCTTGTTCACTGTTTAGGATGTGGTTTCCGCTTTCTCTTTTCTCTTTTCCAATCTGTTAACTCTCACGTAACCCCCTGCACATCAGTGGCGCTACCGCCTTGCTCGGGGTAATATGATTAAAAAAAAAAAAAATAATGAAGAAAAGGATCTAACGATTAGTATTTATTGAGGGAGTTACCCACATTGCCTGCTAGGTGCCATGGTAATCAGCGGTTTAAAATGAAACAACCTTTTACTCAACACTAGGATAGGATGTGATTGCTAATTTTGAAGATAATGAATTCAACACGTAAGTATTTCGAGCGAACCTGAAGGAGATTACCACCACCTTTAAAATTGTATGTTTCATTTTTTTTTGTTTGTTTGTTTTACTTTTATTAACGTAGTCTTATCGGTTATTACATAAAGTTTCCAATTATCAAAAAAACATTAAAAAATTTTCAATATTTAAACAATTTGGGGGTGGGGGGGGCTCAGTTTTTCATGCAACGTTATAGTAAATCGATCTTCCATAACCACTCGCGTTGGGGTCGCTTTATTTTGTTTTTTGTTTTTTTGAGGACGAGTTGTTGCCCTTGTTTTTGTCTTTTTCAAGTTTTCTTTACTTCTTACGATGGTATCTTCCTCGGAAACTCCAAGAATGGCTTTATTCAAAAATTTCGCAAAGGATTCAGTTGTTGAATATAGGCAAGTAAAAATGTTAATTGCACAGGATCGATTTACTATAAGATTGTATGAAAAACTGCCCCCTCTAAAATTGTTTGACTGTTGAAATTTTTACAAATTTTTTGTTAATCGGAAAGTTCAGGGTTTGAGTGATAAAATTGCACTGAAAAAGGTAAAAAAAAAAAAAAAAAAAAAAAAATTGATTAATCTACCAATTTACAGGTGGTGGTAATGTCGTACCAGCGAGTGGTTCCAAGATGGAGGATCGATTTATAATAACGTCGTATGAAAATCAGAGCCCCAGACCAAAATTGTTAAAATATTGAATTTTTTCCAATTTTTCTTGTCGATCGGAACGTATAGGGTGTAAGCAATAAGATTGCATTGAAAAAAAGTTAAAATGAAAAGGTGATGGTAGTCTCATTCATGTCCGCCGTATTTTGTTATGTATTTACGGCTTATATAAGTTTCAGATATCGGCTCTGGTTCGTATCCCAATGTAAAAAAAAGACAGTATTACGAAATGATATTAATCGACATATTTATTTCAAATAATTCGACTTTGTTAAAGCATGAAATTTTCTCTGTCGAGTGGTCACACACACACACACACACACACACACACACACACACACACACACACACACATATATTAGTTACTTTTTTTGAGAGTAAAACAATTTCGACGCAGAGGGTTATTAAATAAGAAACTCTAATAAAGAGACAACAATAAAAGAACAAGTAAAGTCAGTCAGTTTAAGTGCCATACGTTATACACGCTTGGGCGATCATGTTTCGAAAGAGACATGACTGACTGGGCAGAAGATTATCCCGCAGTAGGTTGCCATTGCTTTCTGCGGTAGACTGGTTGCCAGCCAAGGCTATAGAACCCAGTTTGTCCTATTATTTAACCCATAACTGGAAGGAAGAGACGGATTAATACTTTTCCCAAGGGTATTTGTGCGTAAGTGAATGTAAGGAATTTCAACTGGAATTCGAACTCGGCTTCCCGATTTCTCGTTCCGAGCCGATGGAAGTAGGGTGACTAAAAAATGACATAACCTGATTTAATTTTTCACAAGGGGGAACAACCCTTGAAACACGTGACCTTTTAATGATAAGTCTCTATAATAAAAGAAAATGTGCACTTTAAAATAATTAATTCTTTTATGTTAAAAATCTTAATTCTAAATGATTTGTATTTATTTTTCAAATAAAGTCTTTGCTTAATTCTTTAACTGGAAGAAATTTAAAAAGATGTTTATAAATCATAATTAACAAAGGAAAAAATGAAAACAATTTTTATAAAAATTCATTATTCAGCGAATTTTTTTCAGAATATGAAATCCAAAAATTCTATTTAAAAAAGGAAAAGTTTATCTAAATTAAAAATGGTGTAGTTTTAATGCATTTTTATTTTATTAATCAGAGCTGATTTTCGGAAAAAATATATTTCAAATCCATTACGAAACCGAGCTGTTAAGTACCTTCGGAAATGAACGAGATATGTGTGTTTACGTGATCGAGTCGTTTAAAGCACGACCGTTTCTATTGAAAAGGGCGTTTGTGTGTGTGTGTGTGTGTGTGTGTGTGTGTGTGTGTGTGTGTGTGTGTGTTACTTAATAAGATTTCTCAAATATTCAGGCCTGTAGACAAAAATAAATATAATTTGTCAGACCAAAAAAAAAAAAAAAATCTAAGAAAAAGGTACAAACATGCGTAAATTTCAACGCCCCCCCTTCCGCCACCAACAAAAATCAAGCAGAGCCTACAATCAATTAACGGACGGTTATCTGATAATTTTTTTTGGTAAATTTTAGTTGTAAGTCCCGACGCTTTTCCCCTTCAAATTTATCCAAAATAGCATTATCTCTGTGCAAATGTATCTGCTGAACTCAAATCAACTGTTAGTTATTGAAGATACTTACCTTTTTTTATCTAAATGTCCATTAAAAAAAACGAACTATATCTTGCACTTTTTCTCTCCCATAACTCTCACGAAGTCATGTAATTAACTGCAGAATGAAGTACTGCATATGTGAACGAATTTTGGCAGATTTTGGTCGATTTTTCTTCATTTACTGATACTTCCAGCGATATACTTCCGGGATTGAAATAATGCGCTATTGTATTTCTACGCTTATTACTTTCATAACAGGAAGTACATCGCCGGAAGTTTCAGTAAAGGAAGAAAATCGACCAAAATTAAAAAAAAAATTGCTGCATACGTAGAACGTCATTCTGCAGTTAATTACATGACTTCGTGAGAGTTACGGGAGAGAAAAAGTGCGAGATATAGTTCGTTTTTTTATGGACTTTCAAAGCAAAAAAGGTAAGTTTCTTCAATGGATAAATTTGAAGGGGGTAAAGCCGTTGGCACCTAAAACGAACATTTACCTTTTCTTTTTTTTTTCTTTTTTTTTTTTTAAATGAAACCATTTTTAACGAAGTTAAATTGAAATAGCCATAAAACAGTGGATTTTTGGTAGCACTCACAGACCACCGAAAAAAAAATCTGCTTAAGCCACCATACAACAAAAATGTAAAAGCAAACAAGTAGAGCAAAAAATGTTCATAAAACTCCTACATAAACACCCCCACCAATCGAACAGAAAAATAAATCTGTTGCAGTGGCACCGAGAACAGCACACACACAAGTTGTTTTTATGCTGTGTTTTTTCGAACCAACCACTAGCATAAATCAAATCTATGTGTAACTACACCACAAAATAAGAATAATAATAATATACGAGAGTCATTCAATAAATAAGGTGAATTTTTCGGTATAAGGACATCTTATACAGAAGATTTTTTTTTCTTTACTTCTTTTTCAAAGGAATTTTTTTTTTTTTTCAGATTGAAAAAAAAAACTTAGAGGTTTGGAGATTAACAAAGATGGCCAATGAAGAAGCATGTTCCAGGATTGAACAGAGGTCAATTATCAAGTTTTTGGTTGCTAAAGGGTACAAACCAGTTGAAATTCATAGGAGAAAGTCAACTGTGTATGGTGCCACATGTTTCAGCCAAAAATATCTACAAGTAGGCTAAATTGTTTAAAGAAGGACGGATCAGTGTTGAGGATGAAGACAGACCTGGGAGGCCTACAAAAGTGAGGTCTCCTGAGGTGATCGAATCAGTTAATGATCTCATTCAATCTGACAGAAGGGTGACAGTGGATGACATTGCAAGAACTTTGAGCCTATCTATTGGGACAGCACACAAAACTGCCCATGAAGACCTTGCCTACTCGAAGGTCAGCTCACAAAGCAGCCCAAACGGGCTGGATTGGGAACTGCTCCCTCATCCCCCTTACAGACCAGACCTTGCCCCTTCAGACTTTCACCTGTTTGGTTCCTTGAAAGCGTTCACGAGAGGCACGAAATTTGAAAGGGACGATGAAGTCAAAAGTGCTGTGAGCGATTGGCTGAGACATCAGTTCAAAGATTTTTACTCTTAGGGAATACGGAAGCTTGTGCACAGATGGGAAAAGTGTGTGACACTGCTAGGAGATTACGTTGAAAAAACAGTAAGCTTCTATCTGTATTAGAATTCCTTAGAGCGAAAAATTCGCCTGATTTACTGAATGACCCTCGTAGAAGTCCTTAGAGCGAAAAATTCGCCTGATTTACTGAATGACCCTCGTAGAAGTCCTTAGACCGAAAAATTCACCTTATTTATTGAATGACCCTCGTACAAGCTAAAGTGAAATCAGTAGATAATGAAGGAAAAATATACATAGAAATACCGTATTTTCCCAAGCATAATGCGCACCTCTAAAATTGTGCTGAAAGTATAAGAAATACCTCGACTCACGCACCCTTTCTTTGGTAATCAGACCCTACAAATTGTACCTCTCCAATTTCATTACGGCCAGCGTTTCCTACTCTTATTCAAGTTGTAATTGATATTTATCAAAATTTGCGATCATCACGATTCTAAAAGAAAACGGAAATATCTATATTTTTATGATAATGATTATTTTTTTTACATTTCTAAGTACACATGATTGTATGATCCTTACGGGGTCGCAATTGCCGAATATTTGTGGTGATTTCGCAAATGAAATCGACATAAGAAACGACAATATTTGTAAAGATTTTTTTTTGTAGCTTTGGATAATACGCACCTAATTTTCCTTATTCTTTTTTTTTTTTTTTTTTAGAAAAATGCGTGATATACATGGAGAATAGCGGTAAGAGAACCTACTTACACAAGACATGATTTACAAGTAGTAAATACGCGAAAATCCCAACTGTTTCTAAGCATATACGGGAAATTAAAAACAAATTACACCAAAGATATCACGGAAAATAAGAAAAACGGCATCAGCCTACAACAATACAATGACTAAACTCTGTCCGAAGGAGAAAATAGCTATAATCGCCTTCCCAGACCAACACAAATTTCCAAATAAATGATCAGAACTCGTATAAAAAAAGTGGACACGGCAACAATTTTTTACTTACAAATTGAAATCCAAACACGTATGCCAAACACCGTAAAAAGTGTCTCATTACCTGCAAAGTGAACAGTTTAAACTGAACACCCATAAAATAAACAAAAAATAAAAAATGACAATCATTAAACTGCGAATGTAAACAAGTAGATGAAACAATAAACAATAATAAAAAATTGGAGTAGATAGACTAAACTATCGCCCGGTTCACACTCCACCCATGTCTATTGAACAGGTGTAGAGGCTCATCCTTTGTTCCCTGTTTAGGATGTGATTTCCGGCTTTCTCTTTTCGAATCTTTTCACTCTTACGTAGCCCCCTGCACATCAGTGGCGTTACTGCCTTGCTCGGGGTGATATGATTTAAAAAAATAAATTATTAAGTAATCACTTTTTACTGATTATTTATTAAACAACAACATAAAATAGCTGCAAATGACCGCATTACGATAGGCAATTATTTCTACTCAATAGTCGCTAAAATAATTTGAAACATAACCATTAGGATAATACAATAAACATTGACGAGCACATATAAATAATCGAGACAATACACATGGCCGAATGATTGCCTTCACGCATGAAAGATTATCGCCATTCGGTGTTGAACTCAGTATGTACATACACGTGTGTGCGCGCTCAACTTATATAACTTCCTTCATTATTTTTCTGCATTTCTGGTTCGTATTTGTAAATATACGTTTTTTAGTATCTTTTATGAAGTTTTTAAATTTATCAACTTATTAGTTCCATTTGTTATCCCCTACCATCAGAAAAAACTTTTTAAACTGATTTACAGGAATCAACTATATATATATATATATATAAGGTCCATGATGATCCACGTATACTGTCTTAATATGTATAGGAAAGAAAAATACTGGATTTTAAAATTAAATACACACAAGCTAGGGTTAAATAGGGACTTAGGTGTTTTGAATCTTTACAAATATTTCAATACACGTCTATTTTACGGGTGTGGAGGCTCATCCCTTGTTTCCTGTTTAGGATATGGTTTCCGGCTTTCTCTTTTCCAATCTTTTCATTTTTCTTTTTCTTATTTTTTATTTATTTTTTTTCAATTGGAGTAGATAGACTAAACTATCGCCCGGTTCACACTCCACCCACGTCTATTGTACAGGTGTAGAGGCTCATCCCTTGTTCCCTGTTTAGGATGTGGTTTCCGGCTTTCTCTTTTCCAAATTTTTTCACTCTTGCATAGCCCCCTGCACACCAGTGGCTTTACCGCCTTGCTCGGGGTGATATGATTAAAAAAAAATAGCTAAACGTTTTTAGATGCTCAGGCCATTCATCAAAGATTGCCCAGCCCCCGCTTATGTGATAACTGGGTACAAAGCTGGTCACGGATTGTCAAAAACTATTCTTAGCTGGTCATACCTAAGTACATACATACATACATGCTCACAAATTACTACTACGAACTCTTGATACCCTTAACTTCTTAATACTGTTTCTCATCGAACATTAACTTCTACCAATTCATGTTATTCTTTTCTATTAACAAATTTCTTTTTAAACATACAAAATGTATACTTTTATTCTTCTACAAATCTACACCATTTGATAGCTTTCTGATGATGATTCTGATAAAACCTAAGTTGTGGGGACTGTCGGCTGTGTTTTTGAATTGGCCTTGTACCAGACATGGCTGAGCGTCCCTACAGCTAGAGTGGTGGCCTCCTCCTACCATAGAGCCATCACAACTGATTCGATGTAATCACTGAACTTCATATCATAAAAAACCGTGAGACCAAGAAGGTTTAGTGTTGTTCTACTCGAGTTTAGCATCAACCATGCTGATGGCAGGCAAAAAATGTTCAACATAATTGAGTGAACGCAGTTTGGTTTTAGAGCCGATAAAATTTGCAAGATATTTCTTGCCCCAGTTAAACACTGACTGGAGGTTCTTATCGAGAGCAGTTATTTTCACGGCTTCTGCTCCGATGAGCTTAGCTCACTGGTGCCCCCATATGTAAATTTACTTGAGCCACAAGATTAGCAACTAGGTCCTACCCTTTTACTGTGAAACCAATAAATTGTAAATGCGAATTCTACTCCATCAGCTTCTTTCCTCGCATTTTCCGCCTGTGGAATTCCCTTCCATTTACTTGCTTTCCCGACAGCTATAATCTCCAAGAATTTAAATGTAGTCAATAGTCATCTCATATCTCACTAACCTGCATTCTCTCTCTCTCTCTCTCTCTCTCATGCTCCTTTCTCCGTTCACTCCACTCATCAGTATTCTCATTCTTCTCTTACCTATAACCAGTTACTCTTTCTCATAACTTTCCTCCTATGTAACCCCCTGCAAAACAGTGGCAATAAAATGCCTTACTTGAGGCGATATGATTATATAAAAAAAGTGCATTTAGCTTCATCTACCTTCACTCAAAATTATCACTTTTGATCGAGGCTCAAGATTTTTTGATCCAGGCTCAAGATTAATACCACCCCAGAAATAATAGATACAACATTAATTTGGAATGATTCATTAAGCATTTTGGGGACAATGTTTTAATTAATTATAACAGTAAATAAATGTAAATGCAAATTCTACTCCATCAGCTTCTTTTCTCGCACTTCCCGCTCGTGGAATTTCCCTCCATTTACTTGCTACCCCGACAACTATAATCTTCTAGAGTTTAAATGTAAAGTCAATAGTCATCTATCTCACCAACCTGCATCCTCTCTTTCATGCTCATTTCTTCGTCCACTCCATTCTCATCAGTATTCTCATCCTTCTCTTACCTGACACTCCTTATAACCTGTCACTGTTTCTGATAATTTTCCTCCTATGTAACCCCCTGCAAAACAGTGGCAGTAAAATGCCTTGCTTGGGGCGATATGATTATATAAAAAAAGTTGCCAGGTTTATTTCGTCGGGTTTTCGGACAGCATCATATACTTCCCAAAATAAGCTCAAACCGGCTGTCTTCGGCCATCGATTACCAGATGCAAGTGGGCCTAAGTTCCCGGAAAACACAATAAAAATGTCACTACTGCCAGTACGAGACAATACAACACCAGAAAAACATAACATTTTTTCATCGAATAAAGGTAATTTATGAAAGATTAAAACTTTAACGAATATTTTAAAAAAATCAAACTCTTCACGATTTGCTTTATTAAAAATAATTAACAAAAAACTGGTTCAAATTTTATATAATGCCTTTTTAAACGCCATATTTGAAGAAAAATTAAATTAAGGCTAATTAAAATTTTAATCCTTAATAAATTACTTTTATTTGGTTATAAAAAGAAATAGGTTTTTCTTGGGCTGACTTGTCCTGCATCCCACAATATCTTGATTTGACACTATTTTCCAACTGGACAAAACGGTTAATACATTTGGGAACTCGCTGTGTCTTGTGAGTAAGATTTCGTTTGCCTTACTTGAGGTGAAATAATAAAAAATGAAATAACACGAAATAGTTAATATTTTGGGAAGAGTATTTCGTATTGCGCCCTCTGGGAAGATTCGAACCTGCGTCGCCTAGAGACAAACCGGCATTAGATTTGAGGTATCTTAGACCGCTCGACCACGTAGTGGTGTAGTGGCTATCAGCTCGGAACGAGAAATCGGAGAGCAGAGTTCGAATTCCAGTTGAATTCGTTACATTCACTTACGCGCAAATACCATTGCGAAAGGTATTAATTTGTCTCTTGTCCATCCAGTTAAGGGTTAAATAGCAGAACAGATTGGATATTATAGTCTTAATTGGCTACCAATCTACCACAGAAAGTAACGGCAACTTACTGCGGGAAAATCTGCCTAGTCAGTCATGTTTCTTTCGAGACATGATCGCCCAAGCGTGTATCACGTATGGCGCTTAACTGATAGATTTCGCATTGGAACGAGGAAGAAAAAAAAACAAATATCAACCATTTGTAGAACGTTGTCATATAAGAGTTTAATGGACACATTGTGAGCTGATTGTGGTGGGAATTCAAGCTTTATCGGGCGTCCACTGACTGAAGATTAAAAAAATAATGGTGTTTTTGGGGTAGCAAAAAAAAAAAAAGTCATAAGACCAAATCTTCATTATCCTTTCGACTGGTATAGGCTGCTTTCAAGCTTTTATAAAGCAATGATTTAATTTTTTTTTAGATGTTATAACTTTTATATAGTTTCATAAACTGAAATTCTAATACCGATAAATTTTGTTTTGTTACCCGAAGGCCTTTACCCCGTCAAAACTTTCTAAAACATCCTTAATCCCGTGCAAATGTACATGCTGAACTAAAAATCGATAATTGTTTATTGAAGAAACCTACCTTTCTTTCATGGTATCGACCAGAAATACATCGGACTATATCTCACCCCTTACCACTGTTCTCATATCTGATTCACCGCTGAATGACTTGATGCGTAGGAATACTTATTTCGGTCGATTTGCTCCCTTTGAGCAATTACTCCGCGGTTTGTTTGGTTTCGGAACTCATTTTCCGCATAGAAATTACAAAAAGGAAGTAAAAAGACCGAAAAATAGGAAAAATACGCGTGAAGTCAGTCTGCAGTAAATAACATTTTCTAACCGAGTTAGGGGGTGAGATAAACAGTGACAAGAAGTTCTATATTTTTCTGTTCGATAACATGATAAAAAGGTTGGTTTCTTCAAAAAACAATTATTTATTTGAGTTCAGCATATACTAGCACGGAAATAAGGATTTTTTGGAAAGATTTGAAGGGGTAAAAGCCTTCAGGCAACAAAACAAAAATTTACTATAATACTTCAAACATATAAATTTGGCTTTAGCAGGAAGCAAAACAAAAAGTCGATAATATGTTTTAGTTCAGAATGTTTCAATCTAAAAAAAGTTTTATAAAGCAGTGATTTTAATTTTCTATTTGTCATAACTTCTATATAGTTTCATAAACTGAAATGATACCAAAATGACAATTTCTTATTGTTTTAATTCTATAATGCTGGTTATAAAAAGAACTTTTGTCGTGTTTTTTGTCATTATGTTAAAATATATATATGTTAATTTGGTTTGCATTCTATAGTAAAATAGTGATATTGATATATTGATATAAAATAGTGATATTGATAAACAAAAGATAAGTGTTCCAGTTTATTTTAAGAGTTTGCAATCAGTTTACTCCCAGCTATGTAAATGTCGCTAAAAAAATATATCACGAGTAAAAATATTCAAGTCGGGGACGGGTGAGTTAGTCGGTGACCCCCATCTGGCTGATGACCATAATTTCAATAGCCTATGGACACCAAAAGGTCATAATCCATCCTTGTATGTGATCTATAACAGGTTGCGGAAAAGTTAAGTAAATGGTTAAGGATTGAACTCAGCAAAAACTGAGTTAATAATAAACAATGAATTTGAAAAATAAAATAGAACTAACCAGGTTGTTGCAGAAAGGTCACCGGCGGTGTCCATGAGATAATGGTTCCTCTCAAGAATAGTAAAAAAAAAACTCGTTATAACTAATGTCATCCAAATAAATTTAATGAAAAAAAAATCCCATTTTTTTATCATTCCCTCCCTAAAAAAGGAGAAAATGGCACTAAGATGCCAGTAATTACAGGGAATGAATTGATAACAAAGATTTCCGGAAGACAGAAAATGGTGATTGACGCTGCATTTTTTTTTTTTTTAGATCATAGGTGGCAGGGAAGACAAAACCCGAAGTGACTTCCACTAGCGAGAAGTTAGTTATTTCAACTGAAACCTATTTGCCAATCTAGTAAAGTGCTTAAATTTATGCGGTTGAGGCAGTAAGTGTGAAAGCAATATTTATTCAGCGAAAATACAGAAATGTGGCACAAGGTCAAAAGGAGCACGGGGAAGGCTGATCTTTTGCCTTACAATTAAACTCAGCCAGCCACACTTACGGAGCCAAACATTACAGCATTGCTTACAACAAAACAACACATTTTTTACTTATCGTTTTTACTACATCCACCATAATTACTCAACTATATATGAATTCTTAAATAGTTTGCATATGTAAAATTTTTATCTGTTGGAGTAAGAACAAAAAAAAAAGATAAATCAGACAGATAAAACACCAGTAATGAAATTGATCCTCTTCAGCCCAGTCAAAGAGTCAAAGGAACGGTCAGGTCACACTAAGATAAACTAGACTGATATCATCAGACCATAAAGGCCCCAACTAGAATTCATTCACACACACACACACACACACACACACACACACACACACACGCACGCACGCACGCACGCACGCACAGAGCAGGAGCAGCCAGCCACCCAGGAATAGCCATTCTTTGAAAGGCCGTGAAGACGCTCGGACAGACAAAAGCTCCTCTGCCATTCTGAAGATGAGATTTTGATCTCAAAATCTTGATGCTTAATAAATAGGTAACATTTCTTTACCTTCCAAACATTTCTTTACCTTCCTTTATTTTACTCAACGCATTGTGACAGCCTTCAAGACGTAACCCATATAAAAAAAATTAAAAATGAAAGTCGACTGTGTATTTACAATATGTGGTAAAAATATTTACAAGAAAATAAATTAGTTTTAGTAACACAGATACACATACATTGTGGTAGAAACATCAGTTAACAATATTTATTGCACAAAAGTACAAATATGGCACAAAGCCTAAAATGGGGATGGGGAAGGCTGGAATCCTTACACCAAAATACCACAATCTAACTTAACATTCTTAATACATCCACCATAATACCTTAGATACTCAATAAAGTCCCATCTCCCATATGTTAAATTTGGGGGGGGGGGGGCGTAAGGGCAGAAAATAACGACTTTTAAAAATTTCCCCAATGATTATATCAGTCAGTTAAGTGCCATACGTGAAACATGCTTAGGCGATCATGTATCGAAAGAGACATGACTGACTGGGCAGAAGATTATCCCACAGTAGATTAGCATTGCTTTCTGCACTAGACTGGTTGCCAGCCAAGGCTATACTATAGAACCCAATTTGTCCTGCTATTTAACCCATGGAGGGAAGAGACGGATTAATACCTTTCCCAAGGCTATTTGTGCGTAAGTGAATGCAATGGATTCAACTGAAATTCGAACTCGGTTCCCTGATTTCACGTTCCGAGCCGATATCCACTACACCACAACGCACATCCGGTGATTGCATACAATACAAGAAACTAAACAAAATCATGTTAGTAATAAAGCCCCCCCCCCACAACGCTTAAAAATGACAGGAAGATCAGTTAACTGGACAAAATTAATGCGGAGCTTTAATTATAAAAAAACATTATTCGTCCAACCATTTACACAAACACACACTAATTTAAGCACAACAGCTTTTACGAAAGCTAAACCCGAAATACAAAAGTGTCCAGCATCCACCAGAGAAATGATATCACTGAATCACTTAACAGGGGTGAAGTGGAGGAAATTGTGCTAAAGAGTGTTGGAGCAAAAATAAGAGGCCCATAAACTTGCATTCCCATAGCTAAGTGAACTTTGAAAGAATACAGTTAAAGCGATATACTAATACCTAACTGGCATCAAAATGACATTCTAAAACGGCCCCACTTACTCGATACAGACGCCCAAGAGTCACCCAACTTTTGCCAAATTCTGATGGATAGAGTTCCTGCCTTTCCGTACTAATCTTGACTTTAAGCTAATTCTTAAAGAACAAGATCATTTGGAAAAGGTGAACGCCCCTATAGAATTCTTTATTACGAATCTTATAATGCTTAGCAGGGAAAAAACATACTGTTTAACCTTCAATGACGGTAACACAATTCTATACAGAAAACCGCGCTCAAGAACAAAAAAACTTTCTGCGCAGTATATCTTCAATAAATTTGCCCAATGGGACTACGACCTTACAAAAAGAAAAGAAAAATAAAATAAAATATAATAAAAATGTGTTCCCTGGCTTCAACATTTAAGAGAATTTTCCAAGCACACCGAGCAAAGTCTTTTGCTCACCCAGAGGCATTTCAACCCGGTCGCCCAAAGCTATATAAGCAGGCCTCCGGATTTGATCATCAGATCATCTTGAGCGGACCCACTAACCCTTAAAATTTAATGCCCTACGGGACGATGCCCGGATCACGGAGAGGCCATCCATCGCTCGTAAGAGTTTGAGTTTTGTTTAACAGCATACCTTTGTGGGTTATTTAATGCTAAAAAAGGTGGGTGTTTAAGGTATATTTTAATGTTCGGTTATAGTGAAAAAGTTGATTTAGTCAGATTTTGTTGATATTTTCTTTAATTTTAGAAAACTGAAGATATCTAGTTTTGTAATCAAGATTATATTACTGGCAATAATTTTTTCCTTCAAAAAATGTATTATGGCAATAATTCTTTTTCCTTAAAAAATGTGTTATAGTAATAATTTTTTCCTTCAAAAATGTATTGCTGGTAATATTTTTCCCTCAAAAATGTATATTTTTATATAAAAGTCTATTTTTATTATACTTTCATAGTGTTTTGACACCGGTTTGAGGGGTTAACTATTTGTCCATAGCTGAAACCCTAACTGGTGCTACCACTCCGGGTCAGGGTGGACCTGAGAATAATATCAATTAAGAGATGGTTCCATGCTCCTCTTAACCTCTCAATCAGAGGCCTTGCTGCTGGATGCAGTTTACTGTCATACCCAGGCCCCATCGCTCGTAAGAGGTGTACTTCTCAGAGATGGGAACTTCTAACGAGCAGTTTCCAAAGCTATGCATACCAAGACCACCTTCAGAAGAATGGAAGTAACAGATCTTCCGTTGTACCATGAAGGGCTTGCCTCTCCACAAGAAGGAGAACAGGAGCTTTACTAATGACAATAGTGTAGCAAACAGAGATAGAAGTACGGGGAGTCAGTAAAGAAGAATCGGGTAGATGTGCCTCGCACATCTACCCGATTCACTTTCTTGTAAGGAATGATTCGTCGGAACCACAGACAAACTGCGACCTCGGCCTTCTCACGTACCTTCAACCAATTCATTTCCAAGAGGAGATTGGGACCGTACCAGACACCGAATATCTTGACCGGCCCATCCGTCCAGAGAAAAAACCTGGGAGATAAAATTCTCACTACGCACCCAACCGCAAGCCAATAGACTTATCGCGGTTTCAATAATTAGTTCGAAAACATTAATAAAAATGGCACTGCAATCTTATGGCGGTGGGAAATTGATTAAAGCCGAGCCACTAGATTAGGACCAATAATATTGCTGATTCTTTGGGAGTTTTTTTATCAAGTAGCTCAAGGTGAATAGCAAGGGCACCGCGTCATATGTGGCAGCAATGGATTATTTGTAGACTTATAGATATTTAAACATGAACTTTATACCACAGAGCATAAATATTGATCTGAAAAAGCACGAAGGCATTTTCTATTTTTGTTTTTCCTTTAGGATTCCTTTTAGCAAACACTTCGTCGAAAGGAAAACGTTGTCAGAAAAACAAAAATAGAAATTACTTTCGAGCCTTTTCTAATTAATGCTTATAGATATCTAAGATAAATTCTGGAGAGAAAAATAGTTTTACATGAAACAGTGAACATATTTTCTTATACAATTTCTTCTAAGGAATGATTCGTCCGGAACCACAGACAATCTACGACCTCGGCTTTCTCACGTACCTCCGACCAATTCATTTCCAAGAGGAGATTGGGACCGTACCAAACACCGAGTATCTTGACCGGCCCATCCGTCCAGAGAAAAAACCTGGGAGAGAAAACTCCCACTACGCACCCAACCTCAAACCAATAAACTTATCGCGGTTGATCTTGGTCCCTGTCACCGCATCTTATCCTTGATTTTTTTGCCGACTTCATCAATCTCGGTTCTGCTTGACACAAGAAGCGAAACGTCGTCATCATAGGCGAAGTACGTGGCCGAGGTGGTAGCACGAGGTAGGGCAATTTAGCGTAGAACCGGATTTGTCTTTTTTGCGACGGAAAGGGTCAAATGCAAGAACGTACAGCAAAGGCGAAAGCGGGTAACCTCGATGAATGGAGCGATCCAATACGAAAAGATCCGATCGAATCTCATTCACAAGTTGCGAGTTGAAAACCGCGTCCCCTGTACACAACATACATTCAACTCGAGACGCTGAAGATCACGAGTGAGTCCCACTTTACGAGACTCCGATCCAACCATAGAGACATCAGACCGATCCGGGTTGCTCTTCTGCATTGAACATGGTCGTGGTGAGGATAAGACGCCTGTCTATTTCGCTTAAACCGATTTCACTCCTTATGATAACATCAAGAGACAAGCCACCAACGTCCAAGAGAAACGTTAGTTTAAGAGCTCAATACAGGAAGGTATGAACACAATACAGGGAGGTATGAACAAAAACCATTACGATTTTTCAGGGGGGGGCATTGAGATGGCATCGTTTGCCTCCTCGATCATGCCCATATCTGCCGCGAACTCCAGCCTGACCGTAAAACTTAACACCCCTTTCGAAAGTTCTGGGTTTTTCTTTGCCTTTCCTCTCCACGTATTTACGGGTTAAAGCATTTTTTACTTGCTTCTCCGATACACGGCAAATGTCTTCCCCGAGACTAGAAGGTGATTTTGTATTTCCTTTTTTTCTGATGTGTGAACTTTCCAGACTTCGTTGCCTTTTAGAGAAGTCATATTTCTGCAGTGACTGCAAAGGTTTGGGAGTGAGAGTTGAAACTGGTGTGGTAAGGACATACTTTTTAATGATGTTGGAAGATGGGGCAGAGGATGAGAGGCCCGGCACCTACACAGGCTTTTTTTTTGTTCTGTTTTTTTTTTTTTTTTTTTTTTTTTTTTTTTTGTACTGCTTTATTTTTTTTTACACTCTTTACCTTGTTACGTATTAATTGTAACAAAAGGAAAAAATAAAAATGATTGACCAAAACTCAGAGTTAAAAATCACAGACAAATATTTAATTTTCAAAAAAAAATTAAATAAAAATATTTACAAATATTCAGTTTTGCTTTCAAATAGAAAACGTATGGTTTACTACTGCCCGGCGAAGTGTTACGAGGAGGGGAAAGTAAGTTGTCAAGTATCTTTACCCAGTTAAGTTGGCGGAGAAGTTAAGTGCTATACTTTTTTGGAAATCCTTAAATGCGTATATAAAGACTAATTATTGGTTTTGTCAATGAAAGAGGCAAAATATGTATTTACACAGATAGTTCCATGAGGTTCTCTTTCAGGATTTAGTTGTTCGGACTTTTCTGTGAAATTCTTTCGGCTGGATATAAATCCTTGAATCATAACTGGAGTTGATATGACAGCAAATTCTTTTAACAACTCTTTCAAGTTTTAGTTCGTGTCGTCAACTTAAAGATATTCTTTCGGCTGGATATACATCTTTGAATCGAAACCGGAGCTGATGAGGTCAGTACATTCTTTTATCAACTGTTTCAAGTTTTAGTTTTTGTCGTCGACTTCGAGAGGTTATTTCGGCTGAATCAAAAATCAAAACCGGAGCTGATGAGGTCAACCCATCCTCCTACCAACTAACTACTCACTGTCCAAAACCTATTTTTTATAGAGGCTAACACCTAATTTACATACTTCTAGAACCTGTCGAACTCTAGATTCTACTGGAACATTCTACAATCTTCCAAAATGTTCTGTTCCTAATTTCTTCATTTTTACAACTACCTCATAAATTAGAACTTTCTTGGAATAACACTGAGGACTTAACAGAATCCATTACTATAACTTTTTATACATTATTAATATTATTTTTTATATATAAATGCATCCTCGTAACAACCCTAAGATCTGTTTTAGTTTCATTAACTTTTCTATTTTCTTCTAGCTTGGTTCGTTTTTTTTTTCTTTGTATCTCACTCGCAGTATTATCCTACAACGCCGGGACATCGTCCTTAGATCTGGTAGAGGGAATGGAGTCGTAGGCGTTTTTGTATTGGGTGCTTCAGGGAATAGGGGCCCCTCTGTTTGGCTCTTCTCTCTGCTTCTACTAACGATATGACATTCCTCTTCTTCTATAATTGCACTTACGAAAGACCTCGGTTTTCTGGAGGGGGATGTGAAACGTCACCCAACCGAGTGTGTGTTATAACCGGTCCTGGACGCTGATTGACTCATTGCAAGCACCGCGAAACAATCAGTATCGACCAGAGGGAGGTTTTAGTTGCTTGCGGCTGGAAGTTCAGAGACATTCTTCTTTAGACAGGAAGGGGTTGGTTTTCGGCCGGTCACAATGACCGGCATTTTCCGGCCGCAAAAGTTCAAACAGTTGGGGAAATAGACAAAGACTAAATGATCGAGCATGATTGATATCCCCCACCAACTCAGGTGGTCAGAGGTGTCACGTAGTATTTGGCCATGCAAACTGAAATAGCATTCAGCTACTCTATTATCTGTGGCGGAACCGCTTATACTCTCACACTAGTCCTGCGCCGACCCTCTTATTCGGTCCCTAAGATGAGGTCTTTTGTTAGCAACTCCCGTCGAGCGACCTCGAGACACTACGGCTGTAGACAGCAGTACGTCTGTCATAGAGAAAAAATAAGTCACTTTAATGACGCTTTGGGGTTTGACCTCCTGGGTCATCAGTGTTCGAATCACTGTATCTTTCGAGAGGCGACAATTTTTTTACGGACGTTTGTCGACCACGAAGGACGACACCATTTTTTTATCGTAATTATTGGGTGTCTTTCAAACGCCCATCTTTTATAAGATGTTCATAACTTTTGACTTTTTCCAAAATTTAGCGATGTTAATAATACAATTTTTTTTAATGGGGTGAGTAACTTCCAACAAGAGAGATTCCCTTGTTGTCGTCTTATTTACTGCCTCTGATACATTAATACTTTTGTATTTTTACTATTTTGTTTCTTGTCTGGTCATCTTTTACATTTCTCTTAGTTTTTTTTTTAAGCTGATTTCACCCATTTAGATATGCTTTTATCAGGCGGTTCGGCCTTAGAAGCAGACCCGAAAGGTTCTTTCTCACAGCCAATTTTTGTCGGCCATCTTGTTTGAAAATCGTCTTCATCAAGCGGCAAAATATTTTGCATGAAAAATAATATTTTAAACAAGGGGTAACTCAGACGCCAACAAATAAGAGACTAAAGATTAAAAAAATAATAAATTCTTTCTAATAAAAAAAGGTTAAAAAAAAACGAATCAACAATAACAACCGTGGAGAAGAAAAATAAAATAACAATTCAAAGGAAGGTATACAATAAGTAAAACTATTAAACCAGATAAACTTTTTTAGTTTTATTCTTTTTTCAAAGTTTAATTTAAAAAGGAGGGAAAAAGGAACGAGAGAAAATTAAAATAAAACGATGCATGAAAGATCTTTTCCTAAGGATGAAAAGAAAAGAAAAATCCGCCCGATGAAGAAAATACTCTTGGTTATAATATATAATAAAGACCAATGTGTATTTACTTATTTTTCTGTCGGATTTCGATCGATATTTGACCTATAAATTCACAATATCACTCAGTGTTACTGTGTTCCGTGTCTCCAACAACTAGTTTCTCTCTATTATAATAAAACCCGTTGTGTACTGATATATATATTAGTCATTCGCAGACAGCTCTGTTTCGCTGTATCACAGCTCATCAGTATGATGAGACATCCGATTGCTTTTACCTAGAATTGAAACCCGACCGACTTGGCTATGGGCGCTCGGTAGAAGAAGGCAGACTTTTAGCGTATGTGTACTACGCCAGTAGTTAGAGTGCTCTAATTCATTACTGAATGAAGGATATATATATATATATATATATATATATATATATATATATCCTTGAATCAAAACCGGAGCTGATGAGGTCAACCCATCCTGTTATCAAATAACTACTCACTGTCCAAAACCTATTTTTATAGAGGCTAACACATAATTTGCACACTTCTAGAACCTGTCGAACTCTCTAGATTCTACTGGAACATTTTACAATATTCTAAAATGTTCTATTCCTAATTTCTTTATTTTTACGTCTATTTCATAAATTAGAACTTTCTTGGAATAACACTTAGGACTTAACAGAATCCATTACTATAACTTTAATATAACACAAGTTCCTGTAAGGGAATAGCTAATAATCCTATCAAATATTTTGCCATCATCGTCAAAGATGACGGAAGGGGTACACCCGTAGAATGAAATTTTAAACTAAATGCAATAAAAGTTTAATTTTAATTTGGCTTTATTTCTTAAACAAAAAATAAAAGTTTAGAAAAACTAGACGTTACTCCCACCCTCTCAAAAAATAAATAAATAAATAAATAAAATAAAATAAAATAAACATCGCCTGAAAACCGAGAAAGGAAAATTAAAAATTTAACTACTGACAAGAAATAAAAAATGTTCAAAAGCTCAAAGCAATTATAAAATTGGATTTCTGCTTACGTTTTTCAAGACTTTTTCAAATAAAGTAGATAATGAATAAAAAGGTAAAGTATAATTTAAACACAAATGCAATTAAAATAAAATAGTTTGGTAAAAAGATGGCGGCCATAAAAGAAAAGATCAAAAATTAAATTCAAACAAAAACGAATAAATGAATAAAGGTAAAACATATTAAATCAACTTTAAAAAATATCGTTCAGTAGAAAAAAATGTCCTTAGTAAATATATTCAAAAAGTTTTCAACACATTAACTCTGTTTAATTGCACTGGCCTGCAAGAAGGTCAGTTCACAAACGTAAACTACCTTAGTGAAGCGCTCATACGAATAATTGGCTCGAAAACATTTATAAAAATGGCACTGCAATCTTATAGCGGTGGGAAATTGATTAAAGCCGAGCCACTAGATCAGGACCAATAATATAGCTGATTCTTTGTTTTTTTTTTATCAAGGAGCTCAAGATGAATAGCAAGGGCAGCAATATTCTAATCATGGATTATTTGTAGACTTATAGATATTTGAACATGAACTTTATACCACAGAGCATAAATATTGATCTGAAAAAGAATGAAGGCATTTTCTATTTTTGTTTTTCCTTTAGGATTTCTTTTAGCAAACACTTTTTCGAAAGGAAAACGTTGTCAGAAAAACAAAAATAGAAAATACCTTTGTACCTTTTCTCATTAATACTTATAGATATCTAAGATAAATTCAGAAGTGAAAAATAGTTTTACATGAAACAGTGAACATATTTTCTTACCAGCTGATCTAGCAATAGATTCAATGTAGTCTTGCCACTTAATGTCAGCCGAGAAGATTAGCTCGAGAAGGCGCAATGAGTCACTTTACTAGAGGTTAGCATCAGCCATACTGATGGAAGGTAGTGAGGGGGTCTCTTAGATGATTGCTGGAGATAAATTTAGTTTTGGAGGAAAATTGACAAGCCATCATTTGCGCCAGTTAACGACGGTGTTGAGATCGTTTTGGATATCAGCTGCCATTTTGACCTTGTCGGACTGATCAATGTTACTATTGAGGCAGGTGTAAATGGTTGCGTCGTCAGCGTAGATGCCAAGTTGAAGGTTAATGTCATGTGGGAGATCGTTAATGAAAATTAAAAACAACGTAAAAGCAAGGATGGAGTACTTATGGACCACCCACGTTAGTACGAAAGGATCTAGAGGAGTGGCCGTTCAGGACACACATTAACAAAGAAGAAAGGCATCCCGCATCCAACCGAGAATTAACATCTCTGGTCACCTAACGAGGGAATAGAATTAAACTAAAGAAAGTGAAGACATAAATTAAAGAGGCCAAGGAGCATGCGTAAATCAATAGAGAAAGCTCATTACAACAATTACCATGAAAATATTGAAACTAACTTTGAGGACATCGATTTTTTTATTTTTCTAAGGGTTATTAATAGTATGCAATATTTTTGTATGTCTGACATTTATATTTTTTATTTAACTTTTAAAATATGTCTTGAAATGTAGTTCTAGTTTTAAAAAAAACTTTTGTAGATAATGATTTTCTAAGCGCAGCTTAGATGTGGCACAAGGCCAAAATTATGGAGTACACAGTGAGGAACGAACTCAGTCAGTCAGTTAAGTGCCGTACGTGATACATGCTTAGGCAATCATATCTCGAAAGAGACATGACTGACTGGGCAGAAGATTATCCCGCTGTAGGTTGTCATTATTCTGGTTGCCAATCACTTCTATAGAACCTAATCTGCCCTGCTATTCAACCCATAGCTGTAAGAAGAAGAAGTGGATTATATTATTATATTAATAAGTATTAATTAGTGAGGGATCAGTTTACTACTTCATGACAATAGGAAACAGATCCCCCTTTTATGCCCATTAGAAACTTTGATTATGTTTCCAACTATGATATTCAGTCTGTTAAGTGCCATACGTGATACACGCTTTGGGCGATCATGTCTCGAAAGAGACATGACTGACTGGGCAGAAGATTATCCCGCAGTAGGTTGCCATTACTTTCTGCGGCAGACTGGTTGCTGACCAAAGCTATAGAACCCAATCTGTCCTGTTATTTAATCCATAACTAGAGGGAAGAGACGGATTAATACCTTCCCCAATGGTATTTTCGCGTAAGTGGATGCAAGGAATACAACTGGAATTTGAACTCGGCTCCCTGATTTTTTATTTCGAACCGATATCCACTGCGCCACAACGCACATCCGAACTCACTACTTAGTTGTAATAGGTTCTAATGAGACTAGCTTGCTAAACATTACACCAAGTCGAGGCGTTTAAGAACTGCGAAGTGTTGTAATGTTTAGCAAGCTTGTTTCGCTGAATAGTTACGACTGAATAGCGAGTTCGTTCCTCACATAGTGACCCAAACTTTTGGATTTATAACTTCGCCAAAAGCATTTTCGTCTAAGAGAATATTATGAACCCGACTGAAACTAGAACTCTGCTCTCCGATTTCCAATTCTGAACCGTTACCCGTTACACCACCCGCACATACAAGCTTACAGATCCTGGCAGCCATAGAGGTACTGACCAGATTCGACGAAGCTTAAGTTCGGCGATAGTACGAGGATCTGTCTTTCAATGTGATATAGCCGTAAGTGCTATAGTCATTGTAAGATGATCAGTTTATTCTTAACTAGCAGTATAGCCCGGCGTTGCTCGGGTGTAATGAAAGCTTTAAAACTAATCCATGGTCCGGGAGCTCAGACTCAGCCTAAAGAATATTTGTGTGAAATTTGGTGAGAATCGGATAAAAATTGTGGATTTGTATAAAGGACATACAGACAGATAAACAGACACACACACAAACATCTTGACTTATATTATCGATTTTCAGCACTATTATAAGAACTGCAACCTTGAAACTTCTGAATATCATTTCTTATGTCTTTGTCTATGAGTTTATCAAATTTGATTAAAATCGGACTACTTCTATAACCCGATTTTTTCGATTATCGATATTTATCGGGGGTACCTCGACACAAAACCTAGCTAAAAACACTCGCAAACGCTTATAGTACAACTGTGTAAATTTTCAAGAAAATCGGTTCAGCCGTTTCGAAGTCTATAGGTAACACACACACACACACACACACACACACACACACACACACACACACACACACACACAAAGTTTCATTTATAAATAAGTTTAGATAACAACAGTAAAGTGACTCCCCCGGGCTATGTCCAGTAAAATAATACGTAATTCGACTTTAAACAAATCGTCAAAGCGGCAGCAGATAAATATCTTTAACAACCAAGTATTCCATATAAATTTTAACTGGACATATACTTACTTGTGTTTAGATGGTTTATTTGAAATATAATTAAGGTAAATAATTATTTGCCTCTGAGTAATTTATTTACATAATTAGTTCCTTCGAAGTTCAAATTCTCTAACGTATTTTTACGGCATTTAAAATCCTTAACAACAAATTATTCCATATAATTCACGCATCTACGTGAGCATATATCTTCACGTGTGCATGTTGCTTACATTATTACTACCTTCGAATTTAAAAATTCTTCATAACGTTTATTTATTTTCTTTTAAAATGTTGTAACACTTTTACTGCTACAATGTAATATTTGATTTTTAAACTGTAATATAGTCCCTGATGATGAACGATGACGTTCGTACGTACTAAGACAACTTTTGGACAATTTTTATGAAAATATAGTCTGGAAATAAAAATTCTAATCAGAAAATATGAAAAAATTCAAAAGAAAGTATATAAGACTATGTTGTTTCTATCGTTTAACACAACTTGTTTAAAAGAAAAGATGCTGCCAAAATATACGTACTTTATATATAACGAAGATTAACCAAACAGGTTATAAACAACAGACAATTTGAAATAATTTGTTTGAACATTATTTTTGAATCGATACTCGTATTTAAGTAGATATTCTGTTTATAATTAAACAGTATTTATATTTATTTTTACCGGCCTAATTATTTACGATAATTTTTGGTTACGAAAATGTGTGTCATTCGGCAGGATTCGAACCTGCGACCTCTATCCACATAAAGGAAACCACTAATTGATCTAGCGCGTCTTAGACCTCTCGACCACGAATGACCATCAGTCTGAACGAAGTTAAATCAAGTCTGTATATGGTTTCCTCTATGTGGATAGGAGTCGCAGGTTCGAATCCTGCCGAGTGACACACATTTTCGTAACAAAGGTTTATCGTTAATAATCAGGCCGGTATAAATAAAATATATAATACTGTTTGATTATAAACAGAATATCTACTTAAATACGAGTATCAATCCCCAAATAATGTTCAAACAAATCCTTTCAAATTGTCGGTTTTATAACCAGTTTCGTTAATCTTCGTTTTATATATATATATATATATATATATATATATAAAAACGAAGATTAACGAAACTGGTTATAAACAACAAATATATATATATATATATATATATATATATATATATATATATAAACGAAGCTTAACGAAACTGGTTATAAACCGACAATTCGAAAGGATTTGTTTGAACATTATTTGGGGATTGATACTCGTATATATATATATATATATATATATATATATATATATATATATATATATATAGTAACTAACCTAAAGAGCCAACAAACCTACCAAGGTTTCACCTAACCGGATCTTCAGGGAAGGTTGACATCAGTCAAAGTTAGTCAGTCAGTTAAGTGCCATATGTGATACACGCTTGGGCGATCATGTCTCGAAGAGACATGACTGACTGGGCAGAAGATTATCCCGCAGTTGTTTGCCATTGCTTTCTGCGGTAGACTGGTTGCCGACCAAGGCTATAGAACCCAATCTGTCCTGTTATTTAACCCATAACTGGAAGGAACAGACGGATTAATACCTTTCCCAAGGGTATTTGCGCGTAAGTGAATGCAATGAATTCAGATGGAATTCGAACTCGGCTCCCCGATTTCTCGTTCCGAGTCGATATCCAATGCACCACAAGGCACATCCTAGACGAGTAATATAAAAGAAAAAGCGCTCAAAGCAAAAGTAGAGCAAACAAAGAAAGTAACTGACCTAAAGGGCCAACGAACCTGCCAAGGTTTCACCTAACCGAATCTTCAGGGAAGACTGATGTTCAAGTTTACACACACACACTTACACACACACACACACACACACACACACACACACACACACACACACACACACACACACACACACACACACACACACACACACACACACACATATGTGTGTGTGTGTGTGTGTGTGTGTGTTACTGCTTAGGAGTGGGTTTTCGCTGCCTTATTTTATTTTTTTTTTATTTTATTTTTATTTTCTTTCGCTGTGTCTTGTGTCCTAGTGGTCTTCCTTGGGGTGAATAGATTAAAAGAAAATACGAAATGTTACTTGTTTTATTTAGGCTTTTTCACTTAAGTCCAATTACAATGAAGTTAAAGCTCGGTATATATATATATATATATATATATATATATATATATATATATATATATTTTAATCAAATTTTAATCATATTACCCCAAGCAAGGCGAAAACGCCACTGATGCGCAGGGGGCTACATAAGAGTGAAACGATTGGAAAAGAGAAAAACCGGAAACCACAACCTAAACAGGAAACAAGGGATGAGCCTCTTCACCTGTTCAATAGACGTGGGTGGAGTGTGAACCGGGCGATAGTTTAGTCTATCTACTCCAATTGAAAAAAAAAAAAAAAAAAGATAGTGAAAAGATTGGAAAAGAGAAATGTATTTTTATTTATTTATTAATAATAAATCAAAATAAGTAACGTTCATATTAATGATAAAAAATAATTCAAACTAACAAGTTTTTCAGCTTGTTTAAATAATTTGGTATAAGTTTACTAAAATCTAATTAAACAGAATAATTTCTGTAATTTTGTAATGTTTTTCCGCTTCCGTTCGAGTATTCTATAGCCGTGTGAAACGTCAGACAACAACAATGTCAGAATGCTACAGGAACTAATGCCGCCGGGTCAAAAGTCTATAAAATTATTTTAAAGGAATAAAAGGTGTCCTCACGAAATTTCGAAGTCAGCATGAACCTGCTCAGTTAAAGTGACAGACTCTTTGCGCTTATCAACCTCGATATCGAGCACTTTACGACATAAAACTGCTTGCCAAATATATTTTATCAGTAAAACTGCTGAAAAAGAACAACATTGGCGCTAAATGTTGGTTGTGTATAACCAAGTTTCATTAATCTTCGTTAATTTCCGTAACATAACCAAGTTTCATTAATCTTCGTTAATTTCCGTAACATAACCAAGTTTCATTAATCTTCGTTAATTTCCGTAATTTATATAACATGTTACGGAAATTAACGAAGATTAACGAAACTTGGTTATACACAATCGACAATTTTCAAATAATGTTCAAACAAATATATATATATATATATATATATATATATATATATATATATATATATATATTGTCATCCTCAGACAGATCTGTTTCGCTGTTCAGTACGGTTAGACTCCGATATATATATCTTCGAAAATTGCTTTGTGGTATGATCTGCGAAATAGGTTCGCTTCGTCAGCAATATTTTATTTTGGAAACAATTCAAAAAGCTTTTCGTACAATGGAAGTTCATTTGAATAAAAGGAAAGAAGTAAAAGTGGGAGGGGGTGTGAAAAACAAACAGAAGAAAGATTTTATTAGAAAAAAGGCGTCCAAACGAGGTTTCAGAGGGTAGGAAAGAGAGAGGAAAGAAAGATAGCGAAATGGATTTAACTAGATCTTTGTAAAGCACATTTAAAGATTACATAAATGTAAAGAAATAAAAAAAATAAGCGTTTCACACGAACGGAAGTGGGAGGAGGACAAACGAAAAAAGGGGAGATAGAGGAAAGTTATAAGAAAGAGTGGGGAGTAAAAGGAGAAAACGAAGAAAAAGGGAGAAGAAAGGGGAAACGTGTGATGGATATGCAGACGTGATAATTGTTAACCAGGGAGGGTAAGGTGAAAAGGAAAGATACATGAAAAGATAAAAGAAAAAAAGGCAAAGAAACGAGAAATAGAAAACATGACATTATTTGGCTTTGCCAAAAAAGTTTTTTTTTTTAATTTTACGTTTAAAATAAAATAGGGTCTGACTATTGTTGAGCTCAAATTAATTTACGTTAAAATTTATCACTGGAATAAAAAAAGAAGGGTGGGAAAAGAAAGAGGATATTGGTAGAGAATTTAAAAAAAGAAAAAAATTAATAAATGGAAAAATATGAAAAAATATATATAAAAAAAAACAGAAAAATACACCTAAGACCGAGAAATGAAATGTTTTAGAGAACAATAAAAATGTAGATATTTGTAAGGTAGATTATAAGTAGATTTTAAGTGGCAATAATACATCAGTAAAGCATATGGTACAAGTGAATTAATTGACAATTAAAAAGTATTTATATATATATAGAGAGAGAGAGAAAGAGAGAGAGTCATCCGCAGACAGATATGTTTCGCTGTATCACAGCTCATCAATGTGGTTAGACATTCGATTGCTTTTTACCCAGGATTGAAACCCGATTGCATTGGCGTCAGTCAGAGATTCTACCTCTGAGCTATGGGCGCTCGGTAGAAGGAGGCAGCCTTTTAGCGTGTGATATACTATGTATTCATACGCCAATAGCTGAGAGTGTTCTAATTCATTACTATATATATATATATATATATATATATATATATATATATATATATATATATATACTGGATTTTAATACTGGATTTTAAAATTAAATACATATAGGCTAGGGTTAAATAGGGACTTGGGTGTTTTGAATCTTTATAAATATTTCAATAGTTAGACATTTTTTAGATACACTTAGGAAAATTTTCTTTGAAACAACATTTAGAAGTATTCTTAGAGATAGGTTTACGTTTACAAATATTAAAAACTCTATCGCTTTCTACGTCATGTGATGCAAACATCTCTCGACGAACGCTCTCGTGGCGAACGCTTCCAGTTTAAATTTTAAAATCATTTGTTTCTGATGAAAGGCCGAGGCCGGTCTGAAAAATCAAATATATATATATATAATAATAGAAATAAATAAATACTGTCAAAAAAATACATTTTTAAACTTACAACTTTTTAGTAGTTTTTCCGATACATATTAAGACAGTATACGTGGATCATCATTATGCTATATATATATATATATATATATATATAATTAAGTAAAAATTAAACATAAAATATTAGAATAAAATTAAAGATAAAATATAAGCATAATATACAACACTTAAAATACATAAGTAAGCATATATACATACATAAACACAGACATGTGCATACATATACACTTACACACACATATACATGCATACACTCACATATATGCATTCCCCACACAATTGTATTCGAATTCCAGTTGAATCCATTGTATTCACTTACGCGCAAATACCCTTGGGAAAGGTGTTAATCCGTCTCTTTCTTCCAGTTATGGGTTAAATAACAGGACAGATTGGGTTCTATAGCCTTGGTCGGCAACCAGTCTACTGCAGAAAGCAATGGCAACCTACTGCAGGATAATCTTCTGCCCAGTCAGTCATGTCTCTTTCGAGACATGATCGCCCAAGCGTGTATCACATATGGCACTTAACTGACTGAATGAAGATAATAGTTGGAAACATAAGTAAATCTTCTACTGGACACAAAGTGGGGGATCAGTTTTCTATTGTTATTAAGTAATAAACTGATCCCCCACTAATTACTACTTATTAATACAATCCGTCTCTTCTTCCTTCAGCTATAGTTTAAAGAGCAGGATAGAAAATCTTCTGCCCAGTCAGTCATGTCTCTTTCGAGACATGATCGCCCAAGCGTGTATCACGTATGGCACTTAACTGACTGAATGAATCTCAGTGCAAAAGAAATGCTTCAATTCATAACGATAATGCCTCGCAGAAGGTCAAACTGAGGTCATCGTACTCGTAAAGCGGAATAAGTGCGACAAGTAATTGGAAATCAAAGTGAGGAAGAACAGGCATCAGCGAACGAATGAAAAAGGCAAAGAATGATTCAGATACGTGCCGAGGAAGCAGTAGAGCGACCAGACTTGAGGATGCGCCATTGCGAGCACGACAATCGCGTTCTGCAGCTTCAGATCTGCTTCATTCTCAATAGAATGAACGCGGCAGGCTGAGAGTGGCTGAAAGACGTCAACGAGAAACAGCAGATCAACGTCAAACACGACTCTCTGTAAGCCAGAAAATCTCTATCTCTGTACTGACAATGGAACAACTTGTTTTTTTTATCATGTCACCCCAAGCAAGGCATTCCACTGCCACTAGAGCGCAGGGGGTTACACAGGGCGAGTTAGGATTTACATAGGAGGAGAGTTGGAGAGAATGGGAGGGTTAGTGTGTTAGGAGGTGTCTATTGACCTTACATTTAAACTCCTGGAGGTTATAGCCGTCGGGGAAGCAAGCATGCGGAAGGGAATTCCACAGGCGGGAAGTGCAAGAAAAGAAGCTGTTGGAGTAGAAATTGCGGTTACATTTCATCGGTTTCACTGTAAAAGGGTGGGACCTAGTTGCCAATCTAGTATCTCGTGCAAACTCACACCTAGGGGGCACCAGTGATTTAAGTTCATCAGAGCAGAAGCCATGAAAGTATTTATAGAAGAGGCACAGGGAAGCCACATCATGCCGGTGGGAAAGTGACTGCAGGCGGCCAGCTAAAAATATTGTGTACAAACAAGTATTGGGAAATTAAATATGCGATTTCTCCCCCCCCCCCCCATTTAACCAAACTGAGCCACAGCAAAGCGTGGCCGGGTACAGTTAGTAATTAATAAATAGATAACTAGGAAGGTAAAGTTTAAGGTTATAGTAGGAGGGGCTTTGAGAATCAGGTAACACTAAGCAGTGAATGGCAAATAAGATAATTTTTTCTAATTTTATGTTAGGGAAAGTAATTCGAGTATTTAAAACATAAATTTTAGAATCTAAATTCAGATACTACTAGAATGATTGGATCAGAAATGGTAAAGGATAAAAGAGGTTGGCCTATATAGTTGTTGTAATTAATAAAAGAAAGGAAGCTTCTATCAAAAGGAAATTAGTTTTGGATTATATTTAGGGAGTTTATATATTTATATATATTTATATATTTATATATAGTTTATATATTTATATATTTATATTATTTTAGGGAGTTTTTATATTTAACATTTAAAAATGTTTATGACGGCATTTGCGTAAAAATTCCTTAGTAAAGTTAAAAACAGATTTTGTTTAGGATACTTTATTATTTTAATTTTTTCAATTAAACATAGATTGCATCTATTGTAAAGGTTTTGGGGCGTTCGGACGGAACTTTCTGTGGAGTTTAATCCCTCTTCTTTCATTTTCCAAAATTTTTTAAATATAGATATTTGGAATCTAAGATTGGGGTTAGAAAAGTAGTGTTTGTCAGAGTAGTATCGTTGTTTAAATTTCACTATAGAAATTCCAATTTAAATTTGGTAATTCTTTTTGTTATTTGTCGGGGAGATTTGGGCTTGGTAGATTACTTTGGTAGATCTACATTTGCCTTCTACCAGACAGTTGCTAACAGACCTACAACTGCAAGAATTTAAAATACCTGTTTTAGTGTCAGTTTTATCTCAATTCTTTAAAATATTATTATTATAGAAATTGATAATACTGTCCATATTGTATGCGCAAGAGCAGCTAATTTTAAGAGCATCTCTATTGAAGATTTTGTGTAGTGGATTGTTGTTTTGGAAATGTTAACTTACTGGTTTGAGAAAATATTTTCCTATATTCAAATTAGATAGTCTACAAAAAGGGGGTGTTAAACCATATTACTTTCCTTTTTCGACGCTTATTTTTAGCACTAGATACTTAAGAATCAATAACTTGTTTTTCATATACCAATTTATTCTTGAAGCCGCTTTCCTGAAGGGTCTTGTTGTATAATTTTTTTATTTTCATTGAAGATTTATATGTTGGATGATAACCGGTTAATTCTAGTGTAAACAATGTTGGGTATTTGCTTTATGATAGTACTAGGGTGGTTGAAATGGATATTAATATAGCTGGAGGTATTATTGTCGTTGAGGTAAGGTTGATGGGATCAGTCATTCAGATTAAGTGTAATGTCTAAAGACTTAATTATGTTTAAATTAGGGGAAACTTCAATTTTAAAGCAAAGGAATTTAAGAGCGCTCATTATTTATGGATTCTATTTTAAGCGTCTATTGCTATTAGAGATGAACGTAAGGCCATCATCAGGATATAATCTAATTTGTTTAGGGTCTATAATTCTATTTAAGATATCTAATATTTAAATTCCTACAAAATCAGAAACCTGGGCTGAATCATATGCTCCCATGGAGACATTAAAACTATCATAGGGACCTTTTGTCAAAGTATTATTATCAAAAGTAAGAATATATTTTCTAGCAGATAAAATAATTTTAATTTCTTTATTTGTGATCTCGACGTGATTTTATGCAAAGTTTACACAACTATCTATGAGGTCTTCGGAGATGGAAGAATAAAAGTCTACGATATCAAATTTAAGGAAGTATGGATTTAGATTTTTACTTTAATTGTGTTGAAATTAACCCAAAACTAAGATTCCAGACATCACTTTACCGAAGATTTTGAGAAAAGAAGAGGAGGGACTAAATTTCATAGTAAGTTCGATACTAATAAGTTCGGCCTGCATCCCGAAAATCTTTATGACAAATGCAATCTATGTTTAGTAGAAAAAATTAAAATAAAGTAGTCTAAAAATCTGCTTTTAACCCTCTAGGGCCATTCGTATCATATTTGATACAGTATGAAAACAAGCCTTGAAAGAAATATTTTCCTGAAAAATTTTTTTAAGAGAAATATTTTATAAATTTCGAATGAAAGCAGTACTGACTACTCAGTCAATGAATACCAAATGTTTCCTTATAGGGAAATACCAAATGTTTCCTTATAGGGAAATACTGTATCAAATATGATACGAATGGCCCTAGAGGGTTAAATTTACGTAAGGAATTCATAAGCAAACGCAATCATGAATGTAAATTTTTAAATTTTAATATATGATCCCTAAATGTCATCTGAACCTAATTTATTTTCGATAGAAACTTTTTTCCTTCTTAATCACTGTATAATTAATTAGGATTATTTGGGTCAACCTCTTTTATCCCATACCTAGATGTACCTATTTGTATATAAATTTTTGCCTGCACTTCTCTCTCTCTCTCTCTCTCTATATATATATATATATATACACACACACACACACACACACACACACACACACACACATATATATATATATATATATATATATATTACACAGATTATGAAATTTTAAACTTATTTTGTGTTTACATTTGAATATGTGTTCATTTCCCTGGTTTAGAAGTTCATTTGGATTTTTGTATTCTAGTATTATATTTTATCTCCAAGCAAAGGTTGCATCTGTCGCTGAAGATGTTGGGAGTTTCTGCATATCTGATGATTATCCATTTAACTTGTAGGGCGAGTCCTTCATCCTTAAGTTTCTAATAATGTTTAGACAAGGCAGACTTTTATTTCAATGATTCGTTGGAAAATGATTGACGATGATTGTAAAACCTTTGTTTCCAACTTCCTGTGGATATCCCTATATATATATATATGTTTTTTTTTCTTGTTTGGGTCTTCTTTTAGAGAAATGGTAGCTTCATAAATTGCTTTATTGGAATTGCACTTCTTTTCAACGGGGAAGTTGGTTCTGTTATTACAGTTACGAAGACGTCTATATTCTTACGCTTTATCATAATTTTTTTTATAAATGTTATGCGAGTTAATAATGCTTTTAATATTGTTAGTGCATGAATAATTAATTTGCAGAGTTTTTCTGTTGAAAATTTTATTTAGCGGGTTATTTTGATTAACCCTCTAGGGCCATTCGTATCATATTTGATACAGTATTTCCCTATAAGGAAACATTTGGTATTTCCCTATAAGGAAACATTTGGTATTCATTGACTGAGCAGTCAGTACTGCTTTCATTTGAAATTTATAAAATATTTCTCTTAAAAAATTTTTCAGGAAAATATTTCTTTCAAGGCTTGTTTTCATTTTATTATATTATTAAGTAGTAATTAGTGGGGGATCAGTTTATTACTTCATGACAATAGAAAACCGATCACCCACTTTATGCCCAGTGGAAGCCTTAACCCTCTAGGGCCATTCGTATCATATTTGATACAGTATTTCCCTATAAGGAAACATTTGGTATTTCCCTATAAGGAAACATTTGGTATTCATTGACTGAGCAGTCAGTACTGCTTTCATTTGAAATTTATAAAATATTTCTCTTAAAAAATTTTTCAGGAAAATATTTCTTTCAAGGCTTGTTTTCATACTGTATCAAATATGATACGAATGGCCCTAGAGGGTTAAGGCTTATACTGGGCATAAAGTGGGTGATCGGTTTTCTATTGTCATGAAGTAATAAACTGATCCCCCACTAATTAATACTTATTAATATAATATGATACGAATGGCCCTAGAGGGTTAAGGCTTATACTGGGCATAAAGTGGGTGATCGGTTTTCTATTGTCATGAAGTAATAAACTGATCCCCCACTAATTACTACTTAATAATATAATAAAATGAAAACAAGCCTTGAAAGAAATATTTTCCTGAAAAATTTTTTAAGAGAAATATTTTATAAATTTCAAATGAAAGCAGTACTGACTGCTCAGTCAATGAATACCAAATGTTTCCTTATAGGGAAATACTGTATCAAATATGATACGAATGGCCCTAGAGGGTTAAAGTGTTTATCTATTAGCTTAATAAAGTATCGACCGATATTTATATTGGACAACTTGCAGAATGGTGGGTTAAACCACATTATTTTTCTCTTTCTGTTTTTTGGCTACATTAGTTCAAACAACTTTCAAAGTTTTTTGGTAGACTAATTCTTTATTGAAATTACTTTTCTTGAAAGCTTCGTTATATATTGATTTGTTTTCATTAAATGTTTTTTGCTGGACGATAATCTATTAACTCTCGTATTTACTGTGTTAGGGATTGGATTAATTATTGACTTAGGATGATTAGAATTGACATTAATGTAACTAGGAGATTGATTTCCTTTATAAAATGGTTTGAATGTATTGCTGCAAAGGTTGCAGCAATACATATATAAGAAATATATATATAAGCTTGCAGCAATACCGATATCTAAGAAATTTACTATTTTGAGGTTAGATGATATTTCGATTTTAACCCTCTAGGGCCATTCGTATCATCATATGGTAGAGTCAATCTCAGTCTGTTTATCTATCTATCTATCTATCTATCTATCTATCTATCTATCTATCTATCTATCTATCTATCTATCTATCTATTAACCCTCTAGGGCCATTCGTATCATATTTGATACAGTATGAAAACAAGCCTTGAAAGAAATATTTTCCTGAAAAATTTTTTAAGAGAAATATTTTATAAATTTCAAATGAAAGTAGTACTGACTGCTCAGTCAATGAATACCAAATGTTTCCTTATAGGGAAATACCAAATGTTTCCTTATAGGGAAATACTGTATCAAATATGATACGAATGGCCCTAGAGGGTTAAAACCTAGAAATTGGAAAACTCTTATAATTATTTTCTGTGTTCTGGATGATAGATGGCTATTGCTATTTAGGATAAACAAGTTCATCGTCTCGGTTAAGACCTAGATGAGTGGGATTAATAATTCTACTTAACTCTCACAACAGGCCTCAAGTGGAATGACTATATAGAATCCATAGCTAAATCCGCTGCTAAGAAAGTCAGTTCTCTGTGTAAGGCCAGGAAGTTTTTTCCGCCTGAAACAATCCTGCACATATATAAATCTACCATCCGCCCGTGCATTGAATATTGCTGCCATATCTGGTCGGCTACTCCTGCTTTCCACTTAAGTGTCCTTGACAAAACCCAACGGAGAATCTGTAATGTGATAGATCCCAACTTGGCAGCTCGGATACTGTCACTTTCCAGTGTCTCTTCTACAAATACTTTCACGGCTTCTGCTCCGATGAACTTAGCTCACTGGTGCAACCTATGTATAAATTTAATCGAGCCACAAAATTAGCGACTAGTTCCCACCCTTTTACTGTGAAGCCAATAAATTGTAAACGCAAATTCTACTCCATCAGCTTCTTTTCTCGCACTTCCCGCCTGTGGAATTCACTTCCATTCACTTGCTTTCCTGACAGGTACAATCTCCAAGAATGTAAATGTAAAGTCAATAGTCATCTCCGATCTCACTAACCTGCATCCTCTCTCTCATCAGTATTCTCATCCTTCTTTTACCCACTTCCTGGTATCCCGTTATAATCTGTCACTGTTCCTCATAACTTTTCTCCTATGTAACCCCCTGCAAAACAAGCGCAATAAAATGCTTTGCTTGGGGCGATATGTTTAAAAAAAAAAAGACAATGTATTATGTATAATTCTATTGAATCAGTGATTTGTGCTGAATCATACGCGCCCATTTCCAATTTTCTAGGTTTTAAAATCAAAATATACTGTTATAGTTATGTTATTTATTGTGGAATTGACTCTTTCTCCTTGCATAAATCCTAACCTGCGTGATTTCCGGAGAGGCAGTCTAGAAACAGTAGAGACGCAGCGTAACTATACAATGAAGACGTACAATATTTACTGACGACTAACACTCTTAATTAGTATATATGTTCTGTTATTTTTAATACGCTGGTTTTACCTACCTTCTTCTTTCCGTGTCTTTCTTCCTGTCCCTAAAATGCCACAACATATACCAAGATGCAAACAAAGAAGTCAAAACTACCAGAGAGACACCATTTCCGTTCTTAGTAATGAATGAAAAGTGGAAAGTAATTGAACCAAAATTTTGACCTTTGAACTCAATATCTTATCCGAAATTTGGAAATGTATAGAAAAAAAAAAAAAGAACAAAGACCTTGATAGATCTTTATCCTCAAACTTATTTGAATTAATATTTGCTGTCTAAATATACCTTTATATATATATATATATATATATATATATATATATATATATATATAAAATAACTTTAATCCAAAAGGAAAAGTAGGAAGGTAAATCCCAAAGACCCGATCCTAATTAATATTAATATCTTAATATTAAAAAATGATACAGGTGGAGAGCTCAGTGTAATTAAAATTACAGAGCCAATTATAAAATAAAATAAATTCCGATGTTCAAAACTGTTGAATGATCATTTCAACATGAAATCCCTGAGAGAGATTTAACATCTCATCGGCAACTACCACATTTCAAAATGAAATAAAAAAGAAATAAAAAATGAAGGTTAAGAATTAAAAAATTTACGTCACAAAAAAAAAGATCGGTTAGCAATCAACGTCTATTTTTAGATTTTGAACAATGTAACTTTAGATAGAGTTGTAAGTGAAAAAACTGGAAAATTTGGCTTTGTCTAGCTTTACAAAGGGAAAGGGGTTAAAGGATGGAATAGGAAGTGGTGTTAAATTGCGAATTGGGTTAAACAAAACAAAATCTAAAAATAGACGTTGATTGGTAACCGATTTTTTTTTCTGTCACGTAAATTTTTTAATTCTTAACCTTCATTTTTTGAATTTCTTTTTTATTTCATTTTGAAATGTGGTAGTTGCCGATGAGATGTGAAATCTCTCTTAGGGATTTCATGTTGAAATGATCATTCAACAGTTTTGAACATCGAAATTTATTTTATATATATATATATATATATGTGTGTGTGTGTGTGTGTGTGTGTGTGTGTGTGTGTGTGTGTGTGTGTGTGTGTGTTTTGTTAAATATGACAGACAAGTTGCTTTTCTTTTTAGAACAAATTATACAAGAATAGGCCGAATGCTTTATTTTTCAGGCGCTTTCGGCTATACATTTAGCCATTATCAAGGGTGAATTTTAATTTACTTTTAACTGATTATATAAATTGTTTTATGTATGTATGTAAGTATGTATGTAGAGTCAGAGGAATATTTTATATTTCAACAAGGTGAGAAAATTGTGGCCCTGTTCATAATGGATATTGTTGAGTGTTGGCAGATTTCCACGTGTATTTAAATGAAACATTATATAATTTAAGCGTTATTTTTAGTGCATGGCTATATTTGCGTAGACGCCCTGTTTTAACGTTAAACGACAGATTGATTTATTTTCGTCTTTCAGCCTGAATTTTCGAGAAGTCTTAGTTAACAAAAATGTGCATTCTCCATCAGAATTCGAACTAGCGTCCTCCTTTGCAGGAGAAACCTTCGTTAGATCCGACGTGCTTTAGACCGTCTCAGCCACGGATATAGGAAAACATAGACGGCCAATGATCACCTACTGTCCAGAAAGGACAAGGCACATAGAAGAGGACGATGTTCCTTAGACTAATATTTCTTAGACGAATGTTCTGGATTCCAAAATTACCAGGTAAGTGTTTCTCTGGATCGATATTCATCGATTAAAATCATTACTTTAATGTAACTTCAAGAACCTAACTTTACTAAAAAAATATACATTTTTAACATTAATTCAGTTAAGTGCCATACATGATACGCGCTTGGATAATCATGTCTCGCAAAAAACATGACTGACAATGCAGAATCATCATCAATTATCCATCACTACAATCTCCAGGAGTTTAAATGTAAGGTCAATTGACACCTCCTAACACACTAACCTGCTCCCATTCTATCAAACACTCTTCTCATCTGCCCAACCCTCATCCTCGCTATCCTTACTCATCTGTCACCTTCCTCCTGACATTCCCTATGTCTAACCACTCCTTCTCTTTACCTTCCCCTATGTAGCCCCATGCGCAATAGTGGCAGTGGAATGCCTTGCTTGGGGTGAGATGATTTTTAAAAAAATTCACACCCAGATGCATAGGGCAGCAACTTTTTGTTGCTGTAACAAACTGTTTTTTACGGGGCAGGGTTGTTAGCCCTGCACTCAACCTCAAACCTGGAGGACCGGTGGACCATTCTTGGTCCTTACGTTTACAGCACCTGGTATTCCCCAAATGGTCACCCATTTAAGGACTGACCAGGCTCGAGGATGCTTAATTTCGGTGATCGGACGGGAACTGGTGTATTCAACGCGATATAGCCGTAGACGTAGAATATTTACCCGCAATAGATTGCGATTCATTTTTATGGGAGACTAGTTGTCAACCAAGACTATATAACCCAGTCCGTTCTGCTATTTAGTTCATAGCTGGAGGGAAAATATGAATTAATATCTTTCCTCAAGGGTATTTGCGCGCAAGTGAATGCAACGAATTCAACTGAAATTCAAAATCTGCTCTCTGACTGGTGATTAATTATATAGTCTTAATGGGAATTATACAAACACTTTCAGCTTATAAATACAATTTTAAAGATAATTTCAGCACTTTATGTACTGGTTCTTGAGTTGCCTTAGTAAAAACAATTTTGAAAAATATATTTGACAATATAATCTCATGTTTTCTATATTGAAATGGGGATTCCGGAAACTAGGATTTTCGTCAAAGAATTGCTATAACTTTTCAGTTTAAAAATCAACTGAATTGTAGAATGCAGCGGTATATTATTAACTAGCATTATAGCCCGGCATTGCTCGGGTGTAATCAAAGCTTTAAAACTAATCCATGGTCCTGGGGCTCAAACTTTTTAAACGTTGGCACGAAAGACTAAAAAGCAATTGTTGTTTCCAGTTAAAGCGAAACTGTAGACTGAAAGAAAAATGAATGATGTAAGTCAAATTTTTATTTCCTGCTATCGATATCAAATAAGTTTTTTTCCGTTGTGAACTGAATTTTGAAGGCTAAATAAGTCCTCTGAGTAAATGGTATCATGGCTGAGACTAAGAACTACAATTATACCTACTTAGAGCCAAACCTGAAGCAAAAACTAAAATAAAAGGGCTGAAAAAATATAAACTTACAGGCAAATAAACAGACACACACACACACACACACACCCAAACATCTTGCCTTTACATATATATATATATATATATACGAGAAAAAATCGCAAGATCGCCAAGATCTACCGCGGTTTCGCACAACGGCTGACGAGCCGTTGTGCGAAACCGCGGTAGGTCTTGGCGATCTTGCGATTTTTTCTCGTGTGTTTTGCTCTACGTAGCTGCCTCTTAGTTAATCCTTTTTGGTTAGTTTAGTATCGAGCACTTTTCTTTCTTTGTGGTTTGTTCCGTTTGAGGGTTTTTTTTCTTTGCTGTGAAGTGCTGTATGTATTGTCGGTGCTCCGCAGTTTTCTTTTTTTTCCCCTCGTTGTCCAAAGCTTTTTAGCCGAGGGCGATAACGGAGTTAGATTCTGCCGGTTATTCGTGGTTCTTAAAAATTACTTGTGTAACATTTTAAGATTTGAATGCGTACAGAGTCAATTTTTTTATTATTATTATATATATATATATAAATCGATAATATATATATATATATATATATATTATCGATTTTCTTCACTATTGTAAGAACTACAACCTTGAATGTTCTGAATATCGTTTCTTATGTCTTTGTCTATGAATGTATCAAATTTGATTAAAATCGGACCACTCCTTCTATAACCCGATTTTTTCGATTATCGATATTTATCAGGAGTACCTCGACACAAAACCTAGCTAAGAACACTCGCATACGCTTATAGTACAACTGTGTAAATTTTCAATAAAATCGGTTCAGCCGTTTCGGAGTCTATAGGTAACGGACACAGACTCACAAAGTTCCATTTATAAATAAGTTTAGATTTAGTTTTAGACTAGATTGAGATTACCATATTTTTTTTTTTCAAAGTATTTCCATATTCTTAAATAAAATATTATTAAGGATTTCCTCATCTGTGGGAAAGTATTTTCCGTAACACATCTTGCTACATACAAAAGTGTGATTTCAGTAACCTTAGAGGTGCTGGTTTCAAGGTCTGTCATCCAGGGCTGGATTTAAATGAAGAGAAGCTCTATGTTATTTGACTTGTAAGGTTCCTCTGAATCCTCAATTCTCACGAGTAGAGGAAAATGAAAGAGTTTTTAATTAAACAAAGTAAAGCCGAAGATGCTGGTGGGTGTTTAAAATTACCGAATGGTTAATGCGTTATGGCGACATGTGTAAAGAACGCCTATGACAGTTTCAAAAATATTATACACCTTGGCAGGAGGTCTCCTAAATTTTGAAGCCCAAGGTTTCAACCTGCTAAGCTTATAGGTAAATCCGGCACTACTGTTATCACATGATTAGTATGCTATTTCATCAGGCAAATAATCACATTTTGAGCCATTACGTCCCGGATCAAAGATGACTTCTTTAATCTCAGCATTCAACCGAAAAGTATTTTAGTTTTTTCAATATGCAATGTTTCAATAATAATTTGAGCGGATATAAAATACTAGCCATATGTAACTCGGCGTTGCACGGAATGGTAAGACCGTAAGTCTACTTTTAATTTTTTTTTTTTTTTTTTTTTGCATACGACCCACATTTGCAAACATTAAACGGGAGAGATGACTCTTGTATTTTTTGAAAAGGTAAAAGTTACTGTCGAACTTAGCTTTAATATAAAAAAAACTTGAAAATAAGAAATTAAAACAATAATTAAACTGAAAAGACACGCACATTTTTTTTTTTTTTGTATAGAATAATAAATTTTCAAAGTGTGTGTAAGTTTTGAAACAAATCGGATGAAAAATGTGGAAGTGTATGTTAATAGAAATCAGTGCAGATTCACATACGGACGCGCGCGCACGAGCACACACACACATATTCAACTTTTTTTTTTTTTTAATCATATCACCCCGAGCAAGGCGGTAATGCCACTGATGTGCAGGGGGCTACGTAAGAGTGAAAGGATTGGAAAAGAGAAAGCCGGAAACCACATCCTAAACAGGGAACAAGGGATGAGCCTCAGATGAACTGCCAGAAGTTTGCCTTCATTTTCAAAATCTTATCTATCAAATTCATCAAGCATAAAATTAAATTCACTGCTTCGCAAATATCTACAAATATCAATTAAACAATTTCATGTATATTCAACATCTAAACTAGTGTCCCTTGTAAATGATCTTACGCCCTTTTTCTTGTTTTGCTTAGATAATTTTTTCAAAAATTAGAAAAAAAGTAAAATGTTCATCCAAATTTGATATCACTTTTTTCAATCGATCATTTTTCTTCATATTGTAAAGAAGTTGTAACACTAAGCAAATAAGTATAATCCCACTAACATTTACACTACCGGCCATAATTATTAGGCCACCCCAGTGTTTGAAAAAAAGGATGTAGTTCATACTATTTTTTAGTATTTATTGACTAATTGCGTAATGAATATAGGCTTAACATACAATTGTTTATATATATTTTCTATATATCTAAATATGAAATAAATCCGTTTAGACCAATTTAATAACAGAAAATCCAAGCCCATTTTATGTTGATTAAAATAATATTTGTTTTACTTGACTCAGTTCGTCAAAATGGACGGTACAGGCGTAACCGTGACTCCACATTTTTCTGATATTTGTAATGCAATTGATAGTTTAGGATGTTACTATTATATGTTCATATGTAAATTTTATCATGTATTTTTCTAAACATTACCATAATTACAAATATACATTTACAGATTTACCTATAATAAAGTAGCAATTCTGAAGGGGTCAGTTTATTACTTAACGATGATAGAAAATCGATCCCAATATTAGCGTTTATTAGAATCTAAATGCTATTACGACATTTAACCATAACATGAAAAAAAAAATAACGGTATATATTTTTTTAATTTTTTTTTTTATAAGCGTTTCACCCCGAGCAAGGCATGTCACTGCCACTACTGCGCAGGGGGCTACGTAGAGTGGAGAAAGGATGATTAAATATAGGAAATGTCAGAGGGTGGGTGATAGGCGGGTAAGGATACCGAGAATGAGGGTTGGGTAGATGAGAGTGTTGTGAGAATAGTTGGGAGTTAGTGTGATAGGAGGTGTCTATTGACCCTACATTTAAACACCTGGAGATTGTAACTGTCGGGAAAGCAGACTTGTGGAAGGGAGTTCCACAGGCGGGAAGCGCGAGAAAAGAAGCTGTTGGAGTAGAATTTACGGTTACATCTTATTTGTTTAACTGTAAAAGGGTGGGACCTAGTTGCTAATCTAGTATCTCGTGTAAATTCGTGCTTAGGCGGCACCAGTGATCTAAGCTCATCGGAGCAGTTAAGTTGTTATTTTTTTAATGTTCTTACAGTTGGGAGAAAGTTTTCACATGTTTTCCAATAATTAATTTCTTGTTCTGTTCCTTTACAGAGTCGGTCTTTTCAACCATCGCCTTCGTAAATGTCTCGAAACAGACTATCATTTTTTAAGAAAGACACTGACATCCGGCGTTACCATTTCAAGTGATATATCGATAGCACAAAAAATTATTATTGATATAACAGAGAAACAAACCTTATAAATTGCCGTACTACATGTACAAATATAAATTAAACATAGGTAATTTTTCACAGAAAACAGAGAAGCCTAAAATGCCAGCTACAGACCGGGGACACTAAAATCAAGCAGGGGCAGAAATTTAAATACCTGGGAAGTATTCTGATAGAGGACGGAAAATAAGACACTGAGATCCGAAGGCGCACTGTCATGGCCAAGGACTCATTTCAAAAGCTAAGCAAAGTATTGACAGTATTGGAAACAAAGAAGATAGACCAACGGTCAAACAAAGACCGAATAATGCTTTTAAGCACACATCTTGTTATTTTTTTAATATTCTTATTATTCAGAGAAAGTTTTCATAAATTTTTCCAGTAATTAATTTCATGTTCTGTTCCTTCAGAGTCGGTCTTTTCAACGGTCGCCTTCGTAAATGTCTCGAAACACTATCATTTTTTTTAAAAAGACACTGACATCCGGCGTTACCATTTCAAGTGATATATCGATAGCACAAAAAAATTATTATTGATATTATAAACAAAACTTATAAGTTACCGAACTACGTGTATAAATATAAATTAAACACAGGTAATTTTTCACAGAAAAAAGAGAAGCCTAAAATAGCAGCTACAGACCGGGGACACAAAAATCAAGCAGGTGCAGAAGTTTAAATACCTGGGAAGTGTCTTACAAAGGACGGAAAGTGCGACATTGAGATCTGAAGGCGCATTGGCATGACCAAGGACTCATTTCAAAAGTTAAGCAGAGTATTGAGAGACAGGAGTTTGAGTTAAAGTTTTGTTTAACAGCGTATCTACTTCTGTGAGTTATTTAATGCCAAAAAGATAGGATGTTAAGGTATTTTTTAATGTTCAGTTATAGTGATAAGTTTGATTTAGTTAGATTTTGATAAACAAAAAAAAAAACTGTTCCCCACCCTCCCTACAGTCTAACTAGCCCCCAGATTAGCAGTCATAAATAAAGAGGAATAATTTTTTTTAAACAATATTATGTGCTGGAAATGTTTTCGATCAGTAAGAAGAGAAAGAAGCGTAAGACAAGGATATGTCTTCTCACCAGATTTTTTTAACCGTTTCATCCCAAGCAAGGCGGTACCGCCACTGATGCGCAGGAGGCTACATAAGAGTAAAAGTTTAGACAGGAGGAGAGTGAAAAGAAAGATGAACCGGTTACAGGAGGTGTCAGAGAAAGGGCAAGAGAAGGATGGGAATACTGGTGTGAAGAGATTTGTGAGAGTACAGTGAAAAGGGAGAAGGACAAGATACAAGAGATACTGGGGAAGTGACAAAAGAAGGACTGGAGTCAAGGTAATAAGAGATGGCAATTAACATTGCATTTAAACTCTTGGAGATTGTAGCGAACAGGGAAGCAAGTATACGGAAAAAAATTCCACAAGCGGGAAGTGTGAGAAAAGAAGGTATTCGAGTGGAGGTGACGGCTGCATTTGGTTCTTTTAACTGTAAAAAGGTGAGTTATTTAACCTCTATAGTGGAGCTATTCTACGAGAGCTGAAGACCCTAGCAAGATTTACTATAGACGAGCGCTAACAATAGAAGATAAACAGATGATACAGAGGCGATGATATTGGTGCGGACATAAATAATGGTAACTCGCCATTCCATAAATGCTACAGACTTTATTTTTCTCTCTTCTCCATTTCTTTTAATCACTAAGTTGCAATCCTGGTGGTCAACTTTCTATCTATATTACAAGTACATTAATAGTATTTTTTTTCTAATCATTTCACCTCATGCAAGGCAGTAAATCCATAAAACAATGAGGAATGTGAAAAAATTAAGAGAGAAATATCTATATATCTAAACTTATTTATAAATGGAACTTTGTGTGTGTGTGTGTGTGTGTGTGTGTGTGTGTGTGTGTGTGTGTGTGTGTGTTACCTATAGACTCCAAAACAGCTGAACCGATTTTCTTGAAAATTTAAACAGTTGTACTATAAGCGTCTGCGAGTGTTCTTAGCTAAGGTTTGTGTCGAGGTACCCCCAATAAATATCGAAAATTGATAATCGAAAAAATTGGGTTATAGAAAGAGTGGTCCAATTATAATCAAATTTGATACACTCATAGACAAAGACATAAGAAACGGTATTCAGAAGTTTCAAGGTTGCAGTTCTTACAATAGTGCAGAAAATCGATAATATATATATATAAAAGGCAAGATGCTTGTGTGTGTGTGTGTCTGTTTATCTGTCTGTATGTCTGTATGTTTTTCAGCCCTTTTATTTTAGTTTTTACTTCGGGTTTGGCTCTAAGTAGGTATAATTGTAGTGCTTAGTCTCAGTCATGATACCATTTACTCAGAGGACTTATTTAGCCTTCAAAATTCAGTTCACGACGAAAAAACTTATTTGATATCGATACCAGGAAATCAAAATTTGACTTACATCCATTCATTTTTCTTTATCTCTACGGTTTCGCTTTAACTGGAAACAAATATTACTTTTTAGTCTTTCGTGACAACATCCAAAGAGTCTGAGCTCCAGGAGCATGGATTAGTTTTAAAGCTTTCATTACACCCGAGCAATGCCGGGCTATACTGCTAGTATGTATATATATATATATATATATATATATATATATATATATATATATATCCTTTATACCTAAAATTACCTTGGCTTGGTAGACAATGTCTTGCTGTTACTGATAAAGTTTCGGCTAATATTTCGTCGGGCTATTTTTCAGTAAAATTGCGTGTTGTTTATAAAACAAGGCCTGTGTTTCCATCTTTTGTTAAGGATCGGTTGTCCTATTTTCGTAAAAATTCTGTTGTTTATAAATTCAAATGCTGTTGCGATGCAGCATACATAGGACGAACCAATCTGAGATTGGAGACACGGGTTGCGCAGCATGTCTCCGCGAATTTACGTTTGGGCAATTCTAACAGCAATATAAGGACGACTCAGGCTGTGCTTGAATCAGCGATCGGCCAACACCTGTTGGACAATCCGGCTTGTGCCTCCTCTTATGAGGACAGTTGGTTTTCTGTCTTGCACAGTGCTCGTTCGTCATATCATCTACGTATTTTGGAGGCCATTTGCCTTAAAATCCAACAGCCGAGCCTGTGCAGGCAGAAAGAACAGTTCTTACGCTCTTTGCAACTACTGGTGAGTTTATGAGTGTAACCTTTTCTTTTTTATTTTCACTCTTGTGGAATTTATATGTTTACACCTCCCTCACTTTTTAATATTCCTTAATAAATTTATTTTTAAGCGAATTCCATCATCTCCCAGTGTTGCAAATATTCCATTCTGTTCTGTCCTCTTATTTACCTATTCATGAAATTTTGCCAACGTGACCCTTGACAAGTGTTGGCCGAAAGGTTCCTCGGGTTAAATTAAAATGACGTCCTCACTCTTTAGAGCCATATATATATATATATATATATATATATATATATATATATATATATTCCAGTTATGGGTTAAATAACAGGACAGATTGGGTTCTATAGCCTTGGCCGGCAACCAGTCTACCGCAGAAAGCAATGGCAGCTTACTGCGGGATAATCTTCTGCCCAGTCAGTCATGTCTCTTCCGAGACATGATCACCCAAGCGTGTTTCACATATGGCACTTGACTGACTGAGAGTTAATATTTAAAATTAATTCTGTAATAACGTTTGACTGCAGTCTAAGGGTCGTCAAATGAATCGTTATTACATTTCGAAAAGAAAAATTAAAAATAACATAAAAAGTGAATGAAATGCATTGTCTAAAATAGAAACATTGAGACAGATAATATATTTTACTATCCAATCATCAACGTAGATACTTGCTTCTACTTACTGACCTGTTCTTCATTGCACTTTTCTCCATAACATGGCATCTATTCTGAAATATTTCATTGTACAAATTTTGAAAGAAAACATTCTCTCTCTCTCTCTGAAAATTCTAAGGAATCATATATTTACAATTCTACAACAGGGTTTGGTTGGATATGAAATTCAGAGCCAACAGATTCGACAGATGAGTTGTTACAAACTCCTTAACGGATTCGGGTTAATTTTGATCCCGAAAATTGTTCTAATTCAGTTCAAAAATGCAGACAGACCTGTTTTTTTTTAATCGTTTCACCCCGAGCAAGGCGGAAATGCCACTGATGTGCAGGGGGTTACATAACAAAGATTAATTAGAAAAGAGTGAGGAGTACAAACTCGTTAGAAAGGAACAATAGAAAGCTGAGAAAGCAGGTGCAATGACAGATGCATAGGTGGAGAGAAAGGGAAGGTTATACGGGGATGGGGAGAGAGCTAGAGTCCAGTGGTTAGTAGATGAGTATTGACTTTGCATTTAAATTTCTGGAGGTTGTAGCCGTCAGGAAAGCAAGAATACGGGAGTGAGTTCCACAGGCGGAAAATGCGAGAGAAGAAGCTGCAGGAGTAGACTTGTCGTCTGCATTTGGCTAACCTGACTGTGAATAGGTGGGACCTAGTTGCCAGTCTGGTTGCACGAGTAAACACCTGTTGAGGAGGCACCAGTGAGCAGAAACCATGAAAGTATTTATAGAACAGACAAAGGGAGGCCACATTTCGACGATGGGGAAGTGGCTGCAGTCGAGCCGCCAGATCAGTACCTATCGCGTTACAGACTCTCCTTTGGAGCTTGTCAAGAACACTGAGGAGAATGGCAGAGGCGCCTGACCATCAATGGCAGCAGTACTCCATGCACGGACGGATGGTTGACTTGTATATCTGCAGGATGGATTCAGGCGGAAAAAACATCCTGGATCGACATAGTGACCCAACCTTCTTAGCAGTAGATTTTGCTATGGATTCAATATAGTGGTTCCATTTTAGGTCTGAGGACATGGTAGGTCCGAGGAGGCGTAGTGTATTGCTCTCCGGGAGAATCGCTTGGTCCATGCTTATGGGAGGCAGGAGAGAAATTCAACAAAACTTCGTTAATATGCATAAAAATTTCCAATTAAACCGCATTTAAATGACGTCACCTGAAATTGATTCCAGTGAGAGCACAAGTTAATCACAAGAAAATTACCAACATTCGAATGACCTCGGAAAAAAACAAAATCATATATAGTCACCCCAGGTAGATCTGTTTCGCTGTATCACAGCTCATAAGTACGGTTAGACATCCGATTGCTTCTAGCCAGGATTGAAACCCGACCGAATTGGCGTCAGTGAGCGATTCTACCTCTGGACTATTGGCGCTCGGCAGAGGAAGGCTGACTTTAGCGTGTTATATACAATGTGCACACACCTCGGTAGCTCAGAGTGTTTAATTCATTACTGAATGAATATATATATATATATATATATATATATATATATATATATATATATATATAGACATATTAGTATAGGGTACGTATGGATGGAATAATATTCCGCATCCAAATAAACACTATTCTTAAAAAAGAGCTCAATACAAAGTAGAGCTATTAATATTAATTCAGAAATTATAATATGCATATGTTATAATATCACTACAAAAGTAGCTATCTTGTGTCTTGTCAAGTGATGACACAAGAAGCCTCATCACTTGATAAAACACAAGAGTCGAAACAAAATAGCTACTTTTGCATTCATATAACATATTCATGTCATAATTTCTGAATAAATACACACACACACACACACACACACACACACACACACACACACACACATATATATATATATATATATATATATATATATATATATATATATATATATAAAGTTTGCCTACTTCCACCGAACGCCCATAGCCCAGGGGTAGAGTCGTCGACTGACGCCATTTCGGTCGGGTTTCAATCCTAGGTAAATTATATATAGTCACCCCAGGCAGATCTGTTTCGCGGTATCACAGCGAAAAGCAATCGGAGTCTAACCGTACTGATGAGCTGTAATACGGCGAAACAGATCTGTCTGCGGATGACAATATATATATATAAAAGAAAACTCAACACGTCATTTCAAGTGGTTATAAACTATAGTTAATTTCTATGAGCTAATTAGCACATTTCATCAGACCTTACAATATTTCTTCCATTTGGTACAAAAAATTTTGCCAGAATAAGCATTTTCTTTAACTGAAGAGAATGATAAAAATAAAAATAAAATGAAAATAAGATAAAAAATAAAAAATAAAAATAAGGAGAAAGAAAAGGGAATGGAAAGGCGAAAGGGGAAAGGAGAAGGCATTGGCGTCAGATCTGTCTGGGCTTGCCCAGGTCGTCGTGAAAAGATTGACCTGCAAAGTAATTTCTAATTGGTGTTTGTTTGACCCCATAAAGCCAACCCATCCATTTATGCTAACTTATATCCATATGTGTACATTCCCACATATAGTTACAAATGTGGCTTTGTTCATGTCTACATATATTTACCGTTTTACGATTTTTTGCATTTACTTACGGATCCTGGCGATCGTGTACTCATACATATACATTTCACAAAGACGGGATTTCCGCACGCGCGTATAAGTAGCGTTATATATATGTAAACATACACATAATTGCTAGTAATTCTCACATATATTCCAAAATTACACCAATATTTTCATACCTCCATACATCCAGTGAGTGGATTTACGTATATATATATATATATATATATATATATATATATATATATATATATATGCCAACACATCGCATACATGCATATGTATATACAAACAACTATAATTTTATAAGTACACGTGCAACTTTTTTTTATCTCTATGCATAAAGATAATGTGTGTCTGTGTACATTTAATTCATAAATGAGGTGGTATATTTTCTTTTCATACATCTTAATAAACCTTACTCGTCTATATCCACATATACCGGCCTACCTCATTCGGATTGTTTCTGCTAAGTTGTACACCTATGGGTAGAATGATCAGTACATGGGGGTATCATCAGTTTCAGGAATGTATGATTGATTGTATCTAAAATTAACTTACCTTACATATAATCAGGTATTCTCACATGATGGAAAACGTATACATAATTTATATTAAGTTATCTTGTTGGATTATCCGCACCGTTTACGGACTGGAAGTATATATATATATATATATATATATATATATATATATATATATATATACAGCTTTCATTGAACAGAACAGACAAACATTCAACATGACGGCGTTGCTCGGAAATTTTTAGCAGTTATGTTAAAATGATAAGGTCAAATGCTTATTCAAAAAGCTCCAATAAAACTTGCCATGACGCGTAAGTTAAGAAAATGCGAAGAAAGTGTTGGTTTTTCCTGTATTAATAAAACGAGATTCATGCTTGATCAATTTTACCAATAAACGCGAATGATGTATGTACAATTAGAAGAACGGGGGTGGGCGTTAATCTGAGGCTATGACACTGTGACGCAAAAGAAGTGTATGCATCGTCGGAAGGGTTGGCACCTTGTAGAAAACATGAAATTGTCATGGCATATGATAAGGTAAAAGTTACAAAAATACCCGATTTTGTTGGAATACAGCTAAGCGTTTCGGAGAAATAAACAATCGCAAAAAGCAACATTTCCCATTAATTTTTGCCGCACCCTGTGTGTCAATTAAAATTTTTGTTCGCATATCAAGGCATCAGACCTTGATCTACCAGTGACTCGATTTTGGTTGAGTTTGAGTGAAGCGTCTTGGGAAAATGCCTAAAAGTGCACAAAAGACCACCTGAAATTATATTTGTTGCTGATTTTTTAATGAAACTTGTACAGTGATTCGAAAAACTTTTGTGTACATCAAAGGTTCGGACCATGATCTAAAAATTACCTAATTTTGGTTGAATTCCTATTAGGCGTCTCGGAGGAAAAGAGTTCGTAAATTCTAAGCGCTTCAGTGATTTCACCCGTAGCCTGTAAATCGATTCAAAAAATTTTGCGGACATCAAAGTTTCATGTCATGATCGACAAGTGACCCAATTTTGATTCAAACCGGGCCAAAGGTTTCGGAGGAGTAGGGTTCGTTAAAATGGTGACACACAAACACACACACATATACATTTTTATATATATAGATATGCATATAGGTCAGTGTTTCGAACATTTTATATCTTAATTTTCCCAACATTTTTGTTTTATGAAGATTTTATTGAGCGCTTTCTTAATTCTAAATTTAACCGTTTTTTTAGCATCATTTTTTGCCAAAACTTAATTTATAATTATATACATGTGTGTGTGTGTGTGTGTGTGTGTGTGTGTGTGTGTGTGTGTGTGTGTGTGTGTGTGTGTGTGTGTAAATTGAAAAGACAAAATGATGAAATATGGAACTAATAGGGAAATGTTTATATATTTAAGATGTTTCGATTTTATTTAAAATTCTTCAGAAATTTTTCAAAATGAATAATAGAAGAGACCATTTCGTTATTTCGAATTCTGTGCAGTTTGTTTTCATTGGTCAAGTAGATATCACATGTTTACGTCTTATGGCATTAGTGTATGTGTGATGGGGGTGTCTAAATCTGACTTTTTGAGGGATCAATACAAATGCAGAAGGATGTGCACTTATGCTTTATAGGGCATACAAAAGCATTTGATAAGGTTCGACACAAGGATCTACAGGAGGTAAACCACCTGCATACGGATAAAATAGCAACTGAGTAGCTATACAAAATTAGAAAGAGGCGTGAGACAAGGTTGTACCTTCTCCCCAGATATATTCAACCTCTACTGCGACGCCATCCTAAAGGAGCTGAAGACCCTCTAGGATTTTTTTTATTGGCGTGAGTAATCTTAACAATATAAGATAGGCGGACAACATCGAGTTGATGGTTGACACGAAAAGGAAACTACAGGCACGATCACAGAAGTAAAGCAAGTAATGAGTCTGGTCAGTAGCAAAATGGGTGACCTCTTGGGAATACCAGGAACTGTAAGCTTGGGTGTGTGGTTGGCGTAATTGATAATGACACTTGGGATTTTTAATCGAAGACCCGAGTTTTAATTCGAGTTGGGTTCATTATATTCACTTACTGGCAAATGCTTTTTGGAAAGGAACGAATCCACCTCTTCTCATCTCAAGCTATGGGTTAATTATTAAGTTTGTTTGGTTGAAATCAACCTCGGCGGGTCATTTATTGCAAACTAAACTTTATTTATTGCTGGTAATTTCTTTTTCTTTCAACAATTTATTGTTGTTTATATAAGTTTAGTATCTAGTAATACATTTTTCTTTTCGAGTATCAAGATTCATTGGGATTTTTTTAAGGGGCAGGGTCACCAAGTTCTACCTTTGTTATTTAACCCAAAACTGGAAGGAAGGGACGGATTAATATCTTTCCCAAGGGTACCAGTGCTTTAAGTGAATGCAGGGCATTCAACTGGAATTCTAACTCGGCTCACCGATTTCTCTTTCCGAGCCGATATCCACTGCACTACAACGCACATCCGTCACTATACGCTTACAGTACCTGGTATTCCCAAGCGGTCACCCACCTAAGTACTGACCAGGCTCAACGTTGCTTAACTTCGGTGATCGAGGGAGAACCGGTGTATTCAATGTGATATGGCCGTAAGCCCTAATTGTTAAGACTAAATTATCATCTCCACAAAATGTTTACAATCTAAGAATTTTTTTTTTTTGCTTTAAATAACCTACAAAGGGTTGATAAGCCGTAGAAAATAAATGAATCAATCAATAAGTTAATAAACAATTTCAACAAAGCCAGTACGCTCAAATTCTTGATCACAACGACCTCTTCCTTGCACAACCATCAACGGCTGCAAAACAGTTTTGTCTACCCAATTTCAATTATAATAAGTCAACTTGTGGTACGGTTTTTAAGCACTTTCCAGTAGTGTCACATACTAGGATCGTCCACCACTCACGAACCGATATCACCAAAAAGTTATCTCTTTGACAAATTGAACATGGTGAGATTCGAACAGGGGTTTTATAATCGGAAAGCCGACGTTCTAGTCTCGCACTCACGAGAGTAAATGAAGTTATTTGAATATCAATTTGGTTTTACTTTAAATATGAAAATTGACATTTTTACATATCATTTCAAGTATGTTTGTAATTAGAGGCGATACTTATTAAGACTGTAAATAATTAATATACTTACACGGTTTCATATTCCAAAGAGAAATGCGAAAAGTCTATTTGTATAAGTTTCCTGTTAATTAAAACGAAATCTGCAAAAAATTACAGTCCAAGAAAAATAACGTATAATAATATTTGTTCCTTTTTCTCTGTGTGTTCGTTTTTTTTAGGAAAGGTGAAGTAATGGTGACTCGGATCGAGAAATCAAAGAGCCGAGTTTTAAATCCAATCAAGTTCATTACATTCAGTTATGTGTTCATAACTTTTGAAAATATATGAATCTATCTCTTCTCCCTCTAGCTATAGATAAAATACTATACAGACTGGCCTTAGATGGCAACGAGCCTAAGAAAACTCTGAATTCGAAATTTGTAGGTCTTGCCTATATAGGCAAATGTTAGAAAAGGGTAAATTAATCAAATAGATTCACCTCTGAGAAGAGTGTCGAGGTAACGCCAACATTTTCCGTACAAAAGGGAACGGCAAGGAATTTTAGTATTCTTCCTTGAATGTCACTATGAACCACAAATGGAAGGGAGTGGTGACTACAGTGGTTAAAAATGTGCTAACTGAATGAGTGATGTTTGCTCTTAATGGGACTAAAGCAGGACTCGGCAACCTTTTGGAGAGTGAGGGCCAAAACGCTATGTAGAATCATGGAGGAGGGCCAAACAGCTAAGGCTCCACTGTCATGGAGAAAAACCATGTTATTAAATATGTGAATAAATTTTCTATGTGTTTAAAGAAAAGCAAGGATTCAATATAATTTAATATCTGACGGGAATTTTGTTAAAAAAAAGATTACATTTTAAAAATAAATGTTTCATAAATCAGTATTGAAAAAAAATTCCATTAAAATCGGTTGAAAACACTATTTTATATTTCTTTAAAAGTGCCCGCTAAAGAAAGCAATTTTACAAAAAAGTGAAAGTGAGGCCGTACGCTAATTTTGGCGATCCCCACATATAGAAAATGAAAGTAAAACACATTCTCCAGGTAAAAAGAAATAATTTTTTTCAATTTCGACGCAATATATTCAGACTATCAACTGTCACTTTGGTTTGGTTGACCTATATTTATATCGTGTCTAGAATAAGGTAGCGGGCCGGACAAAATTTACTCGAAGATCGGATGTGGCCCGCAGGCCGGGGGTTGCCGACCGCTGGACGAAAACGTACTAACGGCGCATATAAAATACCAGGCGAATAACGGAGCTGGTCCGAAAGACATTAGATATTTTCAACCCAGGCTTCTTCACCTAAATACCAGCTCAGAATAGTCATATTTTTAAAAATCATTTCACCCCAAGCAAGGTGATAATGCCACTAAGACACCATGGGTTACTGAGTGAAATAAATTGTGAAGACTTTAGTGAGGAAAAAGTCAAATAAAAGAACAGTCATCAAGGAAGACCGGTGACGATTGGCTTTGCATCTAAATTTTTGAAGACTGTAGGCGACAGAGAAGTAAATAACATTGGTCAACACGATTTTTGGTGCAAAGAAGCAAAACACGTTTTTCAGCTAATTTGATGGAGGCTGATTCCGACAATGACCTTAGCTTTTCATGGTTAGCTGCCGCTTTTGGTGTACTGAAGTTGCTCATCTTTAGCAAAAAAGGCTGATCGCAACATTTATTTAAAAAAGTCGTAGAAACCCATCAATTTTCAGGTAGGCCGAGCAATTTATGTCAGTCAGTCAGTCAGTTAAGTGCCATACGTGATAAACGACCATGTCTCGAAAGAGACATGACTGACTGGGAAGAAGATTATCCCGCAGTAGGTTGCCATTGCTTTCTGCGGTAGACTGGTTGCTGACCAAGGCTATAGAACCCAATCTGTCCTTCTATTTAACCCATAACTAGAAGGAAGAGATGGATTAATACCTTTCCCAAGGGTATTTGCGCGTAAGTGAATACAATGGATTCAACTGGAACTCGAACTCGGCTCCCCGATATCCACTGTACCACAACGCACATCCCTGTACCACAACGCATGTCAGCGTTATGTCAGCAACCCGAAATAAACTATTTTTATAAGAAAAATGAGACAAAAATTTAAAAATAAGAAGTACCGAATTTTTCTAATTTATTGCCAAAATTCAAATAAACCGATACACTTCATCAGTAATACGATAAGATAAGTATTAAGGTTCATCTTTTACACAGCCATCTAGATAAATTTCCGGATAATTGTGTCGATGTGAGCGATGAGCAAGAAAAACGATTCCATCAAGATATCAAAACAATGGATGAGCGTTACCAGGGAGGGTGGGACAAACGAATGATGTCTAACTACTGCTGGATTATCAAAAGGGATTTAAATAACATTGAACACGACGGACAAACAAGAAAGAGAAACTTTTTGATAGTTCTTATGTTCACGAAGGTTTTATTTCTGCTGTTAATTTATTAAATGATTTAATGAAAATACTTGTTCGTCTTGGTATATTCCATTGTATCATTTTTAAAGACTTAGGATCTGATCGTTATTGAGAGAATGGTATTTTTCAATAAGCATCCCAATATTTGCTGGCTTAAATACGAATTGGGAGGTTTCTACGATTTTACTTTGAGAAATATTTCCATCGGTCTATATCTATATAAAAGGCAATCTGTGAATGTGTGTGACTGTTCCCTATGCACGCTTACATTTTTTAAGCAACGCCATTCAAACTTTCTAGGGACACATATCAACAGGAAAGCCAGGTCGACACATACTTTTTGAGTTTAAGTTCAGCAAGTTTCCCTTTCGCACTTCTTGGCCAATCGAGCCGATTGTTTACATCTGCTCCGTAAAACATCTAAGATCTAGGATGGTTGCTGAATTATGTCACAGAAATCAAATCACACGTGTCAAAGGCGACTAAAAAAATTAGCTTTTATATTTAATTTTTATTCCGACGTTTTAAAAATTCATTTGGTCAACAAAAAAATGTGAATATTTTTCCCCGTAATTTTGAAACAAAAGAAATATTAAAAAAGAAATTTCTGAACCGAGAGTGTAATAGTTTTTATATTTCTAATTTCAGTAAAACAAAACAATTTTTATTTTTATGCTAAATTCATTTAATCAACAAAAAATGTAAAAAATTTACCCCGTAATTTTGAAACAAAAACAAACGCAATGTTGTTTACAATGTCACACAAAACATAAAAAAAAAATTTAATGGAATTTTTGAAAAATTTTTAAACAACAATTTTTTATATAATTATTTTTTTATATAACCGAGTCCTACTGCTAAAATGTTCTGAGTTGCACGGGCAACACCGGGCTGTGCTGCTAGTCTTATATACAGAAAACAAATAAAAAATTACTTCTTTTTTTTTTTTTTTGCAAAGATGAGGCATATTTTAAAGCAAAAATGGTAGCTAACCAAGAAAAGTAAGGTAATTTTTAGATTCAACGCCCTCAAATTAGCTAAAAAGAAAGGTTGGAGTCTTGACAACTTATAAAACTTTTTGTTGTGCAGTAGTAGGGACCTGGTTAATGTTTCTTTGATTCGGCCTTGTGTTATACTGAACCGAACTCCCTACAGCTTACAAGTTTTATCTAGAATTATCATCAGAAGGTTTTCATCGTTATCATAAGGTTGGTTGTCGGTAGGTTGGAATATGTGGAATTGTGTGGAATAGTGTAAAAATAAAATATACATTTCGCATTTTAAAATAGAAATTTATTAAAAGAATTGAATAAGAAGAATTTGTAAGAATTAAATTCTCAATTAGAAAGTTTAGGGTATCAAGATTTGTAGAAAATGTTCGTAGTAGTAATGTAGATATTTAAAATGTCCGCAGAAGTTTATAGTTCATGTTTGTGTAGTAGCAGAATGTAAAGTATTTGTTCTTTCCTCTTTTTAGTAATTCGCGACAGGTTGAGAAAAAGAAAAGGCAAAACAAATAAAAAAGTTGTACTTAACACGTCCATTTTGTCGTGGCTGTTGTCCTCTTTATCGGTGTGGTGTGAAAATAAAGACAAGGACGTTGGAAGAAGAAGGTGAATGAAACTGTGGCGTGCCCTACGTCCGGGTTGGCGTGGAGTGAAAAAGAAGAAAAGAAAATTGGCAGCAAAGGTGAGTCAGCTTCAAGTTTCTTTTTTACGTGGTGGCGAGATGTTATCAGATACCGCTCCCATCTGACTCTGACAGGTTAGCGTCGTGGTTTAAATAGTAAAACTTTTCATGATGCCGGCTCCAGCGAGCCTTTTCGCATCTAGATGTGAAAGTACCTCATTAATGAATTTGCTGTTTTTAACCCAATCAGGATTCAAAATTTGCTTTTCGCACTGACTTTGGAATTTTTTTAGTTGGGTTTTTCTAAAGTCGTTTGAATCTACTTTTACGGGTGTGCAATTTTACTTTGGTATTTTTCCAAGATGTTTTTAGTTTTTAATTTCTTATCTCTAAAGTTGTTGTTGTTGTTGTTGACCGGTGTAAACAGAAGAGCGTTCTACAGATGAGAACTGATAAGAAAGAAGCTATTACAATAGACTTTACGGTTACATGTAGCTAGCATAGTTTTAACGTGATATGACAGTAAGCCTGCCTCTAGGCACCGAAATAGGGAAAAAAATTTCAACCATCTTTCAAAAAAGGTAGCTTAACGGTTTATTAAAGTGATATAAGTGATGTTTCGGTAACATTGGCGTAGATTACAATTCAGCAGTACTGGGTGCGTGACCGAGTAATTAGAACTACAGCAATCCAATTTTGCGGGCTGGGTTCGAATCTTATCATGGTAGTTTTTTAAAGGACGTAGATTTTTTTTATTATATCAGCCTGGGAAGTTGATACAAGCGGGTAGCAGCGTTCGGAAGGGTCTGAAAACGATATCATAGGCTGCTACAAGTCTTTGTGTGAAACTGAGTAGACAAAAATTGCTCGGAAGTCGATGATGCATATGCTAGCATGGCGTTACAAGACATCGTGACCGACGATTTGAGCGTTCTGGCCCAGTCCAAGTATTGACTATGCTAAATTTTGCCCTCACTGACAAAATTTGTTCAGAACAATTGCATTATAAACCAAACTTTGGTTCATTTAATGTTGAAAGAACACAAAACATTGCCGTCTACAACAGGGATTTGCTACCGACCCTTTGAAACTGTTCTGTTGCTCAGATAAGGTCTTTGTTCTGCTTAATTGTTATGTCGCCAAGTATAAATGAATAACTCAACAACAGAATCAGAATATAAGTTGTATTCCGCGGAAAGACGGTTAGTAGTACAGAAGTGAATTAGTAATATTTACAATAGAAAAGATACAATAGTCCAATCCGTCGTAAGACGTGTGTATAATTGATTACTTCCGGTACGCCACCGGAAGTGTGTCTAACTCTTCGTACTGACTCAAGTGACTCTGTACGAACCCGTACGACTCATTATTTAGTCGCCCCTCCCAGTAAGGGCAACATATGATACATGGTCAGTTTATATCTGGGATTTCCGGGCTATATGGCCCGGCCAAAAGATGTCTGTCTATTTTTGCCCAGTCGTGCTTCTACCCTTCGGCGGAACTACAACTGGGTTATTGCTCTCTGCTCGGAAGTAGAGAGCGCCCTCTACCCGAAGGTAGAGAGCTGACAGTGTCGTAGAGTCGTCAGTCTAGTGACTCTGTACGGCGAACCCGTACGACTCTCCCTGTAGAGAATCCACCATTGCTATATATAGCAATGTGAACAGTCCATTATGTAGTCAAATAGGAGCGGTGCCCTAACAGTAATATACCAAGGAAAACAGTGGAACAAAAGATTAATGAAGAAACTGTTTAATCACATGGATTAATAGTATTAAAAAACACCAACTTCCCTTGCTGGTTACGTTCATTGCTTCCAAAACAAAACTAGTTACATTCTATTATCGCCAATCAGAGCTCGAACTACCACCAGTCACTATGAACGGATGCCAGGCCTTGAGAGATTACTTCTATGTACCGTGTCCCTTCAGGACGTAGGCGATCAAGGCCTTTCATATCTCATTATCCCTTGTATCACTTAACACTCCTTCCCCATTACCCATTTTAAACTCTACTCCGACATCCATCTGCTTAAGTCCATCAAGTATGTCGATTTTCTCAGTGTAGCTTGGATATGGCACAAGGCCGAAATTATGGGGCACCCAGTGAGGATCTAACTCACTATTTAGTCGCAGTTGATTTAATGAGACAAGCTTGCTTAACCATTAGATCACGTCGAGGTGCTCAAAGTCCATCAAGTATGTCACGCGTTTTTTCCCTGTCTGTCCTTCTCTATCCGTCCCGTGAGTATCAGATTCTCCAAGCCCTCCTTTCATCATTACGTGTCCCAGAAACTTCCGCTGTCAGTTTCCTTTTCGTTTCCGTCCTCTTCAAACCTTCATGTTCCTCACATGTTCGGTCCATTGTAACCTCAGCATTTTTTACTATTAGGCCTTAAATTCACACCAGAACTTAAATGGAACACGTACATACGAGCCATCGCTAAAGATGCGATGAAATAATCGACTCCCTCTACCGCTTCAATAAGTACCTGACTCCTCTTGCTATCCTCTACCATTAGAAAAGCCAGGTCAGGCCTAAAATGAAACTAGTACAGAGGATTTATCACTAAAGATGCTGTAAAAAAGGTCGTTTCCCTGTACCGCTTCAGTAAGTACCTGACTCCTCTTGCTATCCTCTACTTTTACCATAGCCAGATCAGGCCTAAAATGAAACTAGTAGAGATGATCCATCATCTGGTCAAGTTTAGGGTTTACCGTTATCTTTCTCTCCTTCCGTAAAAACTGCTTGTTAAAGTAACCCTCTACATCGAGTGGCCACCGAGCCTTGTACAGGATGAAAACAATAAAACCAATAATAGCGAATACTATAGTTAGTGCGGTAATGCGTGCGAACGACTTTGCGACCCACTTTACGACGGTATTAACCAACCTTCCCACGCAAGGCTAGATGTGACACAAGGTCATTTTATAGTGGGTCTTCCCGGCCATATAGCCTGGCCAAAAATGTCTGTCTATTATTACCAAGTCGTGATTCTACCCTTCGGCGGAACCACGACTGGGTTAGTGCTCTCTGCTCGGAAGCAGAGAGCGCTCTCTACCCGAAGGCAGAGAGCTGACAGTGTCATAGCAGCAGAGGCAATTGCCGACTGACCCACTTTACGACTCCTGGTCCTTTGAGCTGACATTCATCTCATAGTAAATGGAAGAGTCTATGGTAAACATTTTAGTTTAGCGAAGGTAGATTGTCTTTCTACACAACACCCCACTTTTTATGATAAGGCTTTTCTTTTGAATGCGTATTTCCTTCTTTTGGATTTCTTTTACAAACACGGCGTTTTCGAAGAGTTATAATTGAAGTTGGCAAATCAAATGTGTCATACAGCACTTACATAGAAGAATCTGTTTGTTGGGTTTTTATTTCTTTAGACTATTTTAGACTATCAGTTTAAATGCATTCTATGTCCTTAATTTCGATCTTCTACCATATACACCCTCCTGCCAATGCGATTAATTATTTAAACATCTTCGCAACTTTGCTTTCCGGCTATGCAAATCTGAAGAAAACTTCCTCTCCAACTTTGAAAAATTTTATAGCTAGTTTCATACTATATCAACATTTTATTTTCCTTCCGGGTAGTAATTTGTCAAATGCCAATTTAGTTTTCCTGGTTAACATGAGTTCCGCTGATGACATCCTCGTTGCAGTATTAGGGTTAGGAATCTCCTATAAATACTTTAAAAATGTTAAAGCATTACTTTTTCCGTCTTCTCCCCGTTTGATTATTTTAACGTTTTTTTGAACGTATCAACAAACCGTTCAGCCTGACCATTTGATCTTGGGTAGTATGACGGCATTGTTTTATGTTCAATTTATGCGTGTTTGGCACATAAAGATTTTAATAGCTTGCGAGCCCTGATTTTAAAGCAGTAATGTTTTTCGGGGAAGGCATATTTTAAATGGCACTTGTCCTTGATTGGTCTAATCTACACCCATTTGCGTCAGTTATTTGTTCCAAGTATCATATATTACTCTTGAAAAAATGGCACTTCTCCTCACTGAGTTTGAACCCCTAATCCTCTATTCTCTGGAATACTTATTGTATGTGTTCTAAATGTTCCCTTCTAGTTTCGTTTTTTATAATCACGTTGTCCAAATATGCAACGGGAAAATCTAAGTCAGTTAGCATCGTAACCATTACTTGCTAGCTTTCACTTTGACTCCGAACGGTCGCCTATTAAAACTGGATAGAACGTTGTGAGTGTTAATAATTTTCGACATTTTCTATCCACTTCAATCTGTAAGTATGCGTCTGATAGATAAATTTTTGAAAAAAATCTTCCATCATTTAATTCGGTAAATGTTCGTTTTAATTCCCTTCGCTTTTCCCCTTCAAATTTGTCCAAAATAGCATTATCTCTGTGCAAATGTATATGCTGAACTCAAATCAACTGTTAGTTATTAAAGAAACTTGAACTAAATTTGAAGAGGGGAATAGAACAGTCTCTATATTTGTTTTAGAAAAGGAACGGTTCATTTTTTTACAAATCGAACAGTTCCATCCAGTGCGTGCCTAATAAGTTCAACGTTTTATTTTTAATATGAATATCTTACTTTTAAAATTTTACCGACACAATAGACATTACATTTTTTTTTAATCGTTTCACCCCATGCAAGGCGGTAACGCCACTGATGCGCAGGGGGCTACATAGGAGTAAAAGATTAGATAGAAGAAGAGTAAAGAGAAAGACGAACCAGTTACAGGGGGTGTCAGAGAAAGGAGCAAGAGAAGGATGAGAACAGGTGTGATGACATTTGCAAAGGTAGAGAGAAAGGAAAAGAGATATACAGGGTGATGTAGAAAGAACTAGAGTCAAGTGGTTAAGAGATGGGTGTTGACATTGCATTTAAATTCCTGGAGGTTGTAACCGTTAGGAAAGCAAGAATATGGAAGAGAGTTCCACAGGCGGTAAGTGCGAGAAAAGGCTGATAGAGTAGAATTGTCGTCTGCATTTGGTTGATCTAACTGTGAATAGGTGGGACCCAGTTGCCATCCTGGTTGCACGAGTAAACTCCTGTGGCAGGGGCACCAGTGAATTTGTCTCAAAAAGATTTCTTTTTTTTCTGAGACGCCAGGTACAGCTTATTTGATTTTCGATAATCTAGGTTCACTAATAGTTTTCATTAATTAAAGTAATGTAACAGAAGGATGCTGCGGATCTCGTGGACTGAGCATGCAAGCAACGACGAGGTGTTGGAAAGAATGATAACAAAAAGGAAATTAATAGTGAGCATCAGGAAGAGACAACTGAAGTTCCTGGGACAAGCAATGAGGAAGAACAGCCTGGAGAACCTGATACTGATGGGCCAGATAGAAGGAAAGATAGACAGAGGAAGGCAGCGGATAACATATTTGCAGGGCCTGATCAGGTGGATGACGGAACGGGGGTTGTCAGTACTAACAGGAGCAAACATACTAAGAACCACAAGTGATAGGGAGACGTGGAGAACTATTATCGCCTACGTCCTGAATGGACAGGGTACATAGAAGAAGAAGAAGAAGAAGAAGAAGAAGAAGAATGTCGCTGTCTGTGTCCGGTTGAAGTTTTACTTCACAGATTTTGTGTTCTGGGCTTCAATCAGATTTTGAGTTGTTAATACAACTTTTACTGTATTAAAATGTCTTACATTTTTTCTTTGTTTTAATTTGCGTTATTTTGAGACTAACCAATTCTAATAATCATGTAAAATTTTTTACCTAAATCCGTGTTCGAATTCTAGTTGAATTCGGTGCATTTCTTCTTCTTCTATGTGCCTTGTCCCTTCAGGACGTAGGCGATCATGGATCTCCACGTCTCCCTATCCCTTGTGGCTCTTAGTATGTTTGCTCCTGTTGCTCCTGGCAACCCCCGTTCCGTCATCCACCTGATCAGGCCCTGCAAATATGTTATCCGCTGCCTTCCTCTGTCTCTCCTTCCTTCTATCTGTCCAGTCAGTATCACGTTCTCCAGGCTCTCCTTCCTCATTGCATGTCCCAGAAACTTCAGTTGTCTCTTCCTGATGCTCAGCATCAATTTCCTTTTTGTTGCCATTCTTTCTAACACTTCGTCGTTGCTTGTATGCTCAGTCCACGATATCCGTAGCATCCTTCTGTAGAACCACATTTCGGCCGCTTCCAGTTTTGTCCTCATTTTCGATGATATTGTCCAGCATTCACAGCCGTACTGAAGAACTGACATCACGTAGCAGTCTAGCACTCTTTTCTTCGTTTCTATTGAGATCTTCCTGTGTGTTAGTATTTTGCTCATCTTCTGGAACGCGTCCTTTGCCATGCCAATTCGCCTTCGGATCTCCGTGTCGCACTTTCCATCTCCTGTTAGAACACTTCCTAGGTACTTAAATTCTTGGACTTGTTTGATTCTGTTATCCCCCACCTGTATTTGGCATTTTGGGTTGTATCTTTTGCTGATGACCATGCACTCAGTTTTACCATTGGGAATGGTTTTAATCAATTTCTTTTCCCTCCATCTATGGGTTAAATAGCAAGACAGATTGAGTTCTATAACCATAGTTATCAACCAGTCTATCGCAAAAAGTAATGGCATCCTACTGCGGGAAAATTTTCTGTCAAGTCAGTCATGTCTCTTTCGAGATATATTCGCCCAAAGGTGTATCACGTAAACAGTTTGTGTTTTTTTTTTTAAATCATCTCACCCCAAGCAAGGCATTCCACTGCCACTATTGCGTATGGGGCTACATAGGGGAAGGTAAAGAGAAGGAGTGGTTAGACATAGGGAATGTCAGAAGGAAGGTGACAGATGAGTAAGGATACCGAGGATGAGGGCTGGGCAGATGGGAAGAGTGTTTGATAGAATGGGAGCAGGTTAGTGTTTTAGGTGTTTATTGACCTTACATTTAAACTCCTGGATATTGTAGCCGTCGGGGAAGCAATCGTGTGGAAGGGAATTCCACAGTCGGGAAGTGCGAGGAAAGAAACTGTTGGAGTAGAAGTTGCGGTTGCATTTTATCGGTTTCACTGTAAAAGGGTGGGATCTAGTTGCTAATCTAGTATCTCGTGCAAATTCGTATTTAGGGGCACCAGTGATCTAAGTTCATCGGAGCAAAAGCCGTGAAAGTGTATATGTCGGTAACGTTATTATGTGTGAATAACAGTGACCTTACCGACATATACACACACACTTAATTCGTCTATAGTTTTAATATGCTTGACACGCATTATTTTCGCTTACATATATTTACACTCATAATAAATATCTAATGTTTTTATTACTCGTTGACACACACACTTAAACAAACAAGTTTTTTCTTTTACATTTAAAATTCATCCATTGCTTTATCAGACGTGACACGTATCTGACCAATGAAATTATACCTCAATCAACATACTGTCTCTTAGATTTTTAGATCATTCGTTTTTAAAGAATCTCTGAAAACGCTTGTTAAAGTGAAACAGGTTAGATTAAAGACACTTTTTTCCTACTTGTTCTTAAGACACTTTTTTCCTAATTGTTCTTTACTTATTCTATTCATCTTGTCGGATTCCGATCCATGTATTCAAACCATCCTGCACACATATAAATCTACCACATGCCTGTGTATTTAATTCTGCTACCATATCTGGTCGGGTGCCTCTGCTATTCACCTCGGGGTTCTTCACAAAATCCAACGGAGAATCTGTAATGTAATAGATCCCGACTTGACAGCTCAGATGCAGTCACTTTCTCACCGGCGTAATGTGGCTTCTCTATGTCTCTTCTACAAATACTTTCACGGCATCTGCTCCGATGTACCTACCTCACTGGTGACATCTATGCATGAATTTACTCGAGCTACTAGACTAGCAACTAGGTCCCACCCTTTTACAGTGAAACCAATAAAATGTAACCACTACTTCTACTCTGCCAGCTTTTTTCTCGCACTTCCCGCCTGTGGAATTCCCTTCTGTATACTTGCTTCTCCGAAGAATCTCCAAGAATTTAAATGTAAGTTCAATTGCCATCTCATATCTCTCGTGTTCTTTTCTTCGTCCACTCTACTCTCATCAGTATTGTCATCCTTCTCTTACCAACTTCTTGAATTCCCCTATAACCTGTCTCTCTTTCTCATCACTTGTCTTTTATGTAACCCTCGGCTCACCAGTGGCAGTAAAACTGCCTTGCTTGGGATCAAAGGATATATATATATATATATATATATATATATATATATATATATATATATATCCGAGTGAGTATAGAATGAGGAGAGAAAAAAGAAAAAAAAATTTCCGTCCAGAACATTAATTTAAAACAGTGCTCGATATATGATATATAGAGCAGTGAATATTTATTATAACAACCATATGATTGTAGGGAAGAGGATATATATAGAAGAAATATATATATCAACTTAATATAAAATATCTATATAGAGAGCTCAATGGAAGTTATCTAGAGCAATACGATATTTATAAAGGCAAACTCAACACGTCATTTAAATTGGTTAAAAATTTTAATTCATTTCATTGAGCTAAATTAGCTCATTTCATCAGCCCACACAATATTCGTTCCATTTGGTAGAAAAATCTTTACCTGAATAAACATTTCTTTTAACTGAAGAGAAAAATAAATAAAAAGAGTCAGGACGGAGACATTTGCGTCATCTCAGTTGGGGGCATCCAGACCAGTCGCGAAGATGTTGACCACTAAGTCATTAAACGCCCACTCCCAATTCGATGGATACGTATGTAAGTGTAACCCCACAAATTAACACACCGATGTACACTCACTTATATCCACATACACATATGCGTACACATCCACATATGTACATAAAAATTCGACTGTGTTTATACTTATACATACCTATAGACTTACATCCATTCATGTCCACATATGAATCTTGCGTTCGTATACTCATATATATATATATGTGTGTGTGTGTGTGTGTGTGTGAGTGTGTATGTGTCTGTGTGTCTGTGATTGTGCGTTGCGTGCGCGTATGTGTGTGTGTGTGAGAGAGAGAGAGAGAGAAGAATTAATGGATTTATGTTTAGTATTTCAAATTTTATATTTAGTGGATAGCTGTATTTGAGAATACTTTCCATTTTGTCTTTGTTTTTAAACAATGTTCATTTCGTCTATCGCCCTGCACACTCGAAAATATGTCTTCAAACAGGATTCGAAACTTCAACGTACTTCTCAAAAATAAAAAAGATCGAGTCATCTTCTCAAATACTGGAAGCCACTAAAAATAACGTTTTAAATTATATATATTTATGTTGGGTATTAAGGCAGCAATCTCTCTTTTGTGTCAGTTAAGTGCCATACGTGATACACGCTTGGGCGATCATGTCTCTTTCGAGACATGACTGACTGAGCAGAAAATTATCCCAAAGTAGGTTGCCATTACTTTCTGTGGTAGACTAGTTGCTAGCCAAGTCTATAGAACACAATGTGTCCTGTTATTTAACCCATAACTGGAGAGAAGAGATGAATTAATACCTTTCCCAAGGGTATTTGCGCGTAAGTGAATGCGGATAATTCCACTGAAATTCGAACTCGGCTCCCCGATTTCTCGTTCCAAGCCGTTCTGCACTACATCTTTTATGTAAATTTCGTTAAAAATGGCAGAGAAAGTACTGTGGTGAATTTTTTCTATTTAATTTTTCAACTGATCTTTTAATTTCTTTCTTTTCACATGATTTATATTCTGAAAAGAAAAAAATGTAAGATCACATGAAAATCGCCTTGTCTGTCATTTTTAACGAAACTTACATGTGTGTGTGTGTGTGTGTGTGTGTGTGTGTGTGTGTGTGTGTGTTGTTTATGTGTGTGCGTGTATATGCAGGTTTGTGTGTGAGTGTGTGCGTGCGGGCTCTGGGCGAAGATTTACTCCACACTAAAAGTGACAGAGAATCATGCCACTTTTATAACATGAGTCTCCCGAGAGGACACACATCCGTGTTGTGTTCCTACCCGGCCGTTGCGTCTCAGATGTTCCTTCTCCCATCAGGTCCCTGACATTGCTGTTACTTTCAATCAAGGCGCTAATGTTGCGAACAAAGTTGCTATGAATGTTCATAAAGATAAAAAAATCAAATGCACACATACAGACAAATATATATATATATATATATATATATATATATATATATATATATATTCGTGTGTGTGTGCGCGCGCACATTTATAGAATTATACATGTAAGCGCTCTATACTACCAGTAATGCTTAATACTTCATTGTGATAAACGTTTTTCTTTATTTCTAATACATCTCTATAGTGAATTCATTACCAATGCATTTTATATGGAAAATTTATTAACAATGAATTCCTATAGTAAAACAATTAACAATGCATTCCTATAATTAAGTCCTACACACACCAACCAAATATACGTAATAGTCAAAACCTTGAAGAAAATAACAATATCAGAAACAAAAACACTTTTGAAAATGTCTATAGAATTGACTGAAAGCGATTGAAACAATAAAAATTATGGACAATTTTTATATTTCTTAGCTCTTACAAAACGGAAAAATGGTAGTGTTGAAAAAAGAATTAATTAAATGTTCCTTGTCGGCCGTATTTAATGTAAGAGATTTCAAAAAAAGTTTGTTTTCCCATAGATAGATAGATATGATAGATAGATAGATAGATAGATAGATAGATAGATAGATAGATAGATAGGAACGAATGTAGATAGATAGATAGATAGATCGTTGACAGAAGTCAAACTGAAATAGATAGATAGATAGATAGATAGATAGATAGATAGATAGATAGAGACAGATAGATAGATAGATAGATAGATAGATAGATAGATAGATAGATAGATAGATAGGAACAGATATGTAAATAGATAGATAGATAGATAGATAGATAGATAGATAGATAGATAGATAGGAACGAATGTAGATAGATAGATAGATAGATAGATAGATAGATAGATAGATAGATAGATAGATAGATTGACAGAAGACAAACTGAGATAGATAGATAGATAGATAGATAGATAGATAGATAGATAGATAGATAGATAGATAGATAGGAACGAATGTAGATAGATAGATAGGAACGAATGTAGATAGATAGATAGATAGATAGATAGATAGATAGATAGGAACGAATTTAAATAGATAGATAGATAGATAGATAGATAGATAGATAGATAGATAGATAGATAGATAGATAGATAGATCGTTGACAGAAGACAAACTGAGATAGATAGATAGATAGATAGATAGATAGATAGATAGATAGATAGATAGGAACGAATGTAGATAGATAGATAGATAGATAGATAGATAGATAGATAGATAGATAGATAGATAGATAGATAGATAGATAGGAACGAATGTAAATAGATAGATAGATAGATAGATAGATAGATAGATAGGAACGAATGTAAATAGATAGATAGATAGATAGATAGATAGATAGATAGATAGATAGATAGATCGTTGACAGAAGACAAACTGAGATAGATAGATAGATAGATAGATAGATAGATAGATAGATAGATAGATAGATAGATCGTTGACAGAAGACAAACTGAGATAGATAGATAGATAGATAGATAGATAGATAGATAGATAGATAGATAGATAGATCGTTGACAGAAGACAAACTGAGATAGATAGATAGATAGATAGATAGATAGATAGATCGTTGACAGAAAGACAAGCTGAGATAGATAGATAGATAGATAGATAGATAGATCGTTGACAAAAGACAAACTGAGATAGATAGATAGATAGATAGATAGATAGATAGATAGATAGATAGATAGATAGATAGATAGATCGTTGACAGAAGACAAACTGAGATAGATAGATAGATAGATAGATAGATAGATAGATAGATAGATAGATCGTTGACAGAAGACAAACTGAGATAGATAGATAGATAGATAGATAGATAGATAGATAGATAGATCGTTGACAGAAGACAAGCTGAGATAGATAGATAGATAGATAGATAGATAGATAGATAGATAGATAGATCGTTGACAGAAGACAAACTGAGATAGATAGATAGATAGATAGATAGATAGATAGATAGATAGATAGATAGATAGATAGATAGATAGATAGATCGTTGACAAAAGACAAACTGAGATAGATAGATAGATAGATAGATAGATAGATAGATAGATAGATAGATAGATAGATTTTCATTTCTTGTCTTTAACCAGATCTCTAAAGAAGTTTTAATAAAAGCGGAACATGTCAGAGTAAGACACATTTCCGACTTTGTTCTTTTTTTATTCTATCATCTTGTCGGATTTCAATCCATATATTCAACTCACACACACACATACATACACACACACTCATACACATACATACATACATACATATGTATGTATGCTTTCCATGATTGGTCAATTGCCAGTCTCAAATGTGGATGACCTCAATGAACAAGCCCGACTGTTATTTATATAATATGCCGACTTTCAAGGTTTTATAATAAAAAAATAATTAAAAATAACTTTCTAGAATGATGTTAGGAACAGTTGTGCTTCCATATGTACACCCTTCGCAAATTAATTGAAACAATACAAATAAAGCCTTCCTTGGATCTTTCACACTTTTCCTGATCTCATATACGTCGTCCCTTGGCGTTGTTTTTCTTTTCTGACCGCATTTTCCATTACGTTCTTGACTGATGGATCCAGTTTGTTTTTCATCTTGATGGCACGACTGACAGTTGAAAGGCTGACACCAACAATATCCGCGATCTCTCTGTAAAGCTTGCCAGTGTGTTAGTGAAGCGTTACATTTTTCGCACGTTTCCTTGGAGTAACGTACATCGCAGACAATGGCCGTAGGACAACTAATCGACAGTCGTGATAGAAGAACTTGGGCGTGATAAAAATCTGATGCAAACACAAATAACGCAATATTTTACAAGGATAAACAAATTTCATCATACACCCTGAAAATAGATTCCACTGCAAATGATCTAACCTGAGGAAAAAACAGTAATTGATTACACCTTCTTCTTCTTCTTCTTCTTCTTCTTCTTCTTCTTCTATGTGCCATGTGTCTTCAGGACGTAGGCGATTATGGCCTTCCACGTCTCCCTATCCTTGGTAGCTCTTCTTTTGTTACCCCACCCAAACCTCGCTCTCCCATCCACCTGCTTAAGCTTTTTAAATATGTTATCCGCTGCTTTTCTCTATCTTCTTTTTTCCTCTATCTGACCTGTGAGTATCAGATTCTCCAAGCCTTCTTTCCTCATTACATGTCCCAAGAACTTCAGCTGTCTCTTCTTGATGCTCAGTATTCATTTTCTTTTCGTTTCCATCCTTTCCAAACCTCATCATTGCTCACATCCTCGATCCATGATATTCGCAGCATCCTTCTGTAGAACAACATTTCATTTACTTCAAGTTTTTACTTCATCTTTGATGATACTGTCCAGCATTCACTGCCATATTGAAAGACAGACATCATATAGTAATCCAGTTCTCTCTACTCTTTTTCTAGCGGAATTTTTCGGTCTCTTAATACTTTACTCAGTTTATGGAATGCGTACTTCAGTCAGTCTAAAACTGAGTCGTACGGTGAAAGAAAGGAAAGTAAAGTAGTAACTTCAATTAATTTGCAGAAGAGGGTATACATATACACTACCGGCCATAATTATTAGGCCACCCCAGTGTTTTAAAAAAATGATGTATTTTATACTAATTTTGGTATTTATTGCCAAGTGAATAATTGTAAATGAGAATAGAATGGTTCTTTTGTTAATATTGCACAATAACATGTACATCAAAGGAATTTATAGATATTTAATAATTACCTATATTACAGTTTCATCAATGACAGAATGAAGAAAATTTAGGGTGATTCGGACGAGTTCATCTTTGCTTCTTTGCCTTGTAAGATTTTGCAAAATAATAAAAAGAAAAGAACCAATCAATTTTCATTTGGCAGTAAATACTAAAAATAGTATGAAATACATCATTTCTTTAAAAAGAAAAATGAGGTAGCCTAAAAATTATGGCCGGTAGTATATATATATATATATATATATATATATATATATATATATATATATATATAGGAAAAACTACGAAAAAGTTGTAAGTTTAAAAATTTATTTTTTGACAGTATTTATTTATTTCTGTTATTATACATATATATTTGATATTTCAGACCGGCCTCCGCCTTTCATCAGAAACAAATTATTTTAAAATTTAAACTAGGAAGTTTCGTCATGAGGAGCGTCTTTCGCGAGATGTTTACATCACGTGACGTAGAAAACGATAGAGTTTTTGGATATTGTTAAATGTAAACCTAACTGTAATAATATTTTTAAATGTTGTTTTAAAGAAAATTTTTTAAGTGTATCTAAAAAATGTTTAACTATTGAAATATTTATAAACATTCAAAATACCTAATTCCCTGTTTAACCCTAGCCTATATGTATTTAATTTTAAAATCCAGTATTTTTCTTTCTTTCTGCGTGAGTATGTGGAACTAAAATCGTAATCTATCAATAGACATTTGCAGTTTTCTAATGTGTGTCCTGGTTGATTGAAGTGTTCAGCTATAAGCTATTTTCCTATACATATTAAGACGGTATACGTAGATTATCATTATGATATATATATATATATATATATATATATATAGTGTATTTATGCAGCAATCTCTCTTTTAAATTTTATGCAAGTTTCGTTAAAAATGATAGACAAGGTACTGTGGTTTAGATTTTATGTAATTTTTCATGTGATCTTATTATTATTTTTTTTTTTTTTTTGGTAGATAAATTTTTAAAACTTTATCCGAATGTTTTTATTTATCCAAGCGCTTTCGGATATACTTTTAGCCATTTTCAAAGATGAATTTTATTTTAATTTTAGCACGGACTGTTTTATGTATATATCTAGAGTTATAGGAATGTTTTATTTTCAAACACGGTCAGCCCATTATGGCCGTGTTCGTAGTTTATGATATATTTTTCTTTTTATTAATAATACTTCCATTATTTTTAGCCTTTCTTTTACGTGTGATGATGCACTTATATCACATGAACTCTATGATTAAAGAAAAGAAACTAAATCAGTTGTTTCAATTAATTTGCACAAGAGTGTATGCTGACGGGTTTCACTTCCAAAATTAAAATATATTCTTCTTTGTTGTGCCGTATACTTCAGAATATTGGTGTTCGTGAATCTCGTAAAAAAGTCATATTTATCCTCTTTCTGTCACTCCTATTCGTGGATCTGCCATTCAGTGACACAAGAACGTATTGTTTCCTTCTGCCCCTCTTGTATTCAACGTCTTGTGAGTGTCAAATTTCCCAATCGCTCTTTCCTCATATGTCTAATACATGTCAACTGTATCTTTCTGATTTTATGTTAAATAATTCTTTTTCGTTCTAATCTAAACTTATTTATAAATGGAACTTTGTCTGTGTGTGTATGTGTGTCTGTGTGTGTGTGTCCGTTACCTATAGACTCCGAAACGGGTGAACCGATTTTCTTGAACCGATTTTCTTGAACTCATAGTACAACACAGTTGTACTATGAGCGTCTGCGAGTGTTCTTAGCTAGGTTTTGTGTCGAGTTACTCCCGATAAATATCGAAAATCGATAATCGAAAAAATCGGGTTATAGAAGGAGTGGTCCCATTTTAATCAAATTTGATGCACTCATATACAAAGACATAAGAAACGATATTCAGAAGTTTCAATGTTGCAGTTCTTACAATAGTGCAGAAAATTTTATATCGATACCAGGAAATCAAAATTTGACTTGCATCCATTCATTTTTCTTTCAGTCTACGGTTTCGCTTTAACTGGAAACGACTATTGCTTTTTAGTCTTTCGTGCCAACGTCCAAAGAGTCTGAGCTCCAGGACCATGAATTAGTTTTAAAGCTTTCATTACACCCGAGCAATGGCGGGCTATATTGCTAGTTCTACGTAAAACCTTCTCGCAATTCATATGTCTCGTCCATGACATATTATTCTTTAACGCAAGATATACGTTGCCTCCAGTTTCTTCTTTATCTGAGAAGAAATAGTTCACCATTCTCTGCCAAACAGGAAGATTTATATTACATAGTATTTCTTTGTTTCTGATAAATTTGAACTGTTTCTCTATTTATATTTCTTTTTTTTTTAGATTTTGGAAAGCATTTTTTCGTTATGACACTGCGACCTGAACATTTTGTCTCACATTTTCTGCTATCTTTTGGAACATTTCTTAGCTAGTTTTAAAATTTTAACCTCAGAGACTAAATAATTAAAATAATTATTATTGTAAAACGTGCACCCAATAAGTTCGACGTATTTGTAGTTTCCTATGCAAATTAATAGGCAAGTATGAATTCTGAATACCTGGAGAGGTAAGAGGAAAAAATCATGTTATCATAAAGGACACGGTACGCTGTGCTACGACTACCACTACGCACAAAGAAATGCGAAATATAACAATGGCGTCGATGATAGGTTTCTTAAATTCGCTGGATGACTCAGAACACATAGAAATACGGATAAGAACTTTTGCTGCATTAACAAAAAAAATTAACAGTCACTAAGAATGACGGAGGAGAAAACGAGATTACCGATTTATTTCTTGCTACAGTTGGGTTCAAAGCTGTGAAGAAAATTTAAACAATATATTACCCGAGTGAATTGGAAGAAATTGCAAAAATTCTCAAACAAAACATATAAAAAAATGGGATTGATAATCGCTGAAAGAACCAAGTTTTTAGAAACAAGACAAACACTAAATGCATCCATTAATCTAAATTTATTTATAAATGGAACTGTGTGTGTGTGTGTGTGTGTGTGTGTGTGTGTGTGTGTGTGTGTGTGTGTGTGTGTCCGTTACCTATAGACTCCGAAACGAATGAACCGATTTTCTTGAAAATTTACACAGTTGTACTATAAGCGTCTTCGAGTGTTCTTAGCTAGGTTTTGTGTCGAGGTACCCCCGATAAATATCGAAAATCGATAATCGAAAAAATCGGGTTATAGAAGGAGTGGTCCGATTTTAATCAAATTTGATACACTCATAGACAAAGACATAAGAAACGATGCTCAGAAGTTTCAAGGTTTCAGTTCTTACAGTAGTGCAGAAAATCGATAATATATATATAAAAGCTTTCATTACACCCGTGCAACGCCGGGCTATACTGCTAGTGTACCAATATATGTAACAATTTTGTTTGCAATAAATAGTAAAATAGTAGTATTTCTATAATAATATTTTTATTAACGAGCAAAAACTAGCAATACTAATTTATTTCAAGAATTTGCAATATGTTTACTTCAAGCTATGTAAATGTCGCTAAAATGTCACGGGTGAAAGCATTCAAGACGAATTAAAGGACAGATCCGTCTGAGGTGGTGCATAAATTCATTAGCGCAGGAGCCCCAGTCTGTCAGTTAACTGCTATACGTGATACGCGCTCAGGCAATCATGTCTCTTTCGAGACATGACTGACTAGGCAGATGTTCCCGCAATAGGTTGTTCTTACTTTCTGCGGTAGACCAGTTGACAACCAAGGCTATAGAACCCAATCTGTCCTTCAATTCATAGCTGGAGGGAAAAGAGATGCTGCTTGCTTGTGCCTTATCTATAAATACTTTCACGGTAATTATTCGGCTGAGCACTTCACTCTTGTATCTAGACACTATGAATTTGAGCGCAGTAGTAAACTATGCGCTGTGGTGTGATGGATATCGGCTCAGACTGAGAAATCGGAGAGCTGAGTTCGAATTCCAGTTAATACCCTTGGGAAATGTATTAATCCGTCTATTCTCGCTCTAGATATGAGTTAAATAGCAGAACAGATTGGGTTCTATAGCCTTGGTTGGCAACCAGTCTACCACAGAAAGTAATGGCAACCAACTGTGGGAAAATCCTCTTCCTGGTCAGTCATGTCTCTTTCGAGACATGATCGTCTAAGCGCGTATCACGTATGGCAATTAACTGACTGATCTGAATAAGAAAATTGAATAGCAGGACAGACTGGATTTTATAACCTTGGTTGGCAACTAGTCTACCGCAGAAAGTAATGGCAACTAACTGCGCGAAAATCCTCTACCCGGTCATTCATGTTGCTTTCGGGATATGATCGCCGAAGCATGTATCAGGTATGATAATTAACTGACAAATGGCTAAAACGACTGAACTGCAAGACTGATTTGGTTCTATGGCCTTAGCTGGTTACCTGTCTACTGCAGAAAGTAATGGCAACCAACTATGGGAAAATCCTCTGCCCGGACAGTCGTGTCTCTTTCGAGATATGATCGCCCAAGCGTGTATCAGATATGGCAATTAACTGACTGATCTGGATAAAAGATTTGAATAGCAGACTGGGCTCTATAACCTTAGTTGGCAACTGGTCTATCGCAGAAAGAAATGGCAATCTACTGCGGGATGAAGAGGGGTGCGTGCGAGAACTGGTGATATCAGGCACCATACTTTTGCGTCGTTTGTTGACTATAAAGCAGTTTTGTATCGTGGCGTTTTCAAATCATTTTCTTTTACAATATTATTCGGCAAAGGCAGTCTTAGAGTTTTGGCAAAAATCTCACAATCCTCATTCTGGTTCTCGGCTCCTTGAAAGTTAATTAAAACGTTTCCTCGGGATGAATAGATGTCAGAAAATAGTTAAGAAATAAAATCAGTCGGTGTTTATATTTCAATGACAGTTTATTGATGGCTGCAAAATATTTAGACGAAAAAAAAAGGCCTTACAAAGTTTAAAGTAAATACTTTAATTCGAAATGGGATGACGTCCAGAAGAATTTAACATCACCAAATGTCTCTGTTGTTCACAAGCAAGGGATTCCATACACACACGCAATCTCTCTCTCTCTCTCTCTCTCTCTCTCTCTCTCTCTCTCTCACACACACACACACACACACACACACACATATATATTGTGTATTTGGGCAACAATCTCGCTTTTATGCATGTTTCATTAAAAATGATAGACAAGGTATTATCATAAAGTTTTTATATAATTTTCTATGTGTTCATATGATGTTTTTCTTTTCAGAACTCAAATTATATAAGAATTGTCCAAAGGTATTATACTTTTCAGTGCTTTCAGTTATATTTTTAGCCATTATCAAGAGGGTCCTGGTCATGACGATAAACGACATCCAGCAGCAAGGCCTCTGATTGGGAGGTTGTGAGAAGCATGAAACCATCTCTTAATTGCTTTTGTTCCCAGGTCCACCCTGACCCAAAGTGGTAGCACCTGTTAGGGTCCCAGCTATGGGCAAATAGTTAACCCCCAAACCGGGGTCAAAACACTATGAAAGTATAAAAATACACTTTTATAGAAATATATACATAAAAATTGACTTTTATAGAAAAATTTACATTTTTTAAGGAAAAATATTATCAACAATACATTTTTTAAGAAAATATATTACCATAGCACATTTTTTAAGAAAATATTATTCTCAGCAATACATTTTTGAATACAAAACTAGAAGACATTTTCAGTTTTCTATAATAAGAAAGATTTAAAACAAATACTTTTCATTAAAATCTGTCTAAATCAACCTTCTCACTATAAGCGAACATTAAAAAAATACCTTAAAACACCATATTTTTGGCATTGAATAACCCACAGAGATGTTGATATGCCGTTAAACAAATTTCAAACTCAAACTCATTATTAAGAATGAATTTTGTTTACCCTGTAAATTAATATGTGTCAAGTTATGAATAAAGAGTCATGTGTATGTTTTTTGTTCCAAACACGGTAAGTTAATTGTTACCGTGTTCATAATTGGTATTGTTAAGTGAAGGAATTCTCTTTTTTACTAGTAATGCATCCATTATTTTTACTCTACTTTTGCATGTGAATGAACCTATTCTGTATGTATTGTCAACGAGTATGTCATGGATAGGTCCTGGTAGATCTCCATGTATGTTTAAATGAGATCGGGTGAAGCTGTTGGAGAAAAGGTGCAGTGTCAATCTTTTCGTTAATTTTGTAGTAGTGTGGTCGATGTAATTGTTTATAAATTTGGATAGGTGAGGAACGCGGTTCTTCAAAGAACATATAAACGACACTGGTTCTCTGCAGTTCAGATATATTATGAGGTGAATTATTATTATTGAAAATGAGATTGGCAGTTTATATTTTTATTTTAAATATATAAAATATATATAATTTGATTTCTAAAAAAATCATACGAACACATGAAAAATCATATAAAAAACATAATATCTTGCCTGTGATTTTAAATGAAAACTGCATATATATATATATATATATATATATATATATATATATATAGTTTTTCTTTAAACCGAAGTGGAAGAGTAGGAAGGTAAATTCCAAGAACCTTATCCTAATCAATATTAAAAATTTTTAACATTAAAAAGTGATGCAGGCAGAGAGCTCAATGTATTAAGAATACAGAGCCAATATAAATGAGAGAAAATTTTCAAAATTCAAAGGTGTCGGATGTACATTTCGACATAGGATCTCTGATAGAGACTCTTACGTCACGTCAGCGACATTGTTTTTCCAAATGGCGAAGGCCCTGGGTTAGAGTGTGGAGGGGTTTTAGGTTAACAACGGTCACAAAGTGGAAAAGGACAGAGCTGGTAGTCGCGGGGTTACAGGGTGTTGAAATGGTATATTTAGGAAGGGGAGGAATAGGAATAGACAACTACATGAGTTAAATTACTTTTTAAAGTTAAGATTTTGGGCTGTTTGAAGAGGTGTATTTAGGCGAGAAAGAATGGGTTTCAATATAAGATTTTAAAATTTTTTATTTAAGTTTCTGTCCTTTTCCACTTTGTGACCGTTGTTAACCTAAAACCCCTCCACACTCTAACCCAGGGCCTTCGCCATTTGGAAAAACAATGTCGCTGACGTGACGTAAGAGTCTCTATCAGAGATCCTATGTCGAAATGTACATCCGACACCTTTGAATTTTAAAAATTTTCTCTAATTTATATATATATATATATATATATATATATAGAAATAGTGGTTGTTCTAACGACAGAAATTGGTATATAAGAAAAAGTGCGAGAAGCCGTGAACGTTTTCTTTTAAGTGTAGATTTATTGTTGCTATTATTATAACTATGACATGCTTTTTTGTATGATATATTAAGTGTCCAGAATGGTATTTGTGTCGCTACACGTGTTTCGAGTCTAAAGTTACTCTCATCAGGGGAATAAACTTTTGACTTCATAAATCGAGATTCGTTTGCAAATGGATCTCGATATGTGAAGTCACGAGTTAATATATCATACGAAAAGCAAGTAATAATTATAATAATAGCAACAATAAATCTACACGTTAAACAAAACGTTCACGGCTTCTAGCACACAGCCTCTACACCTGTTCAATAGACATGGGTGGAGTGTGAACCGGGCGATAGTTCAGTCTATCTACTCCAATTGAAAAAAATAACAGAAGAGAAAAGTGGAAAGATTGGAAAAGAGAAAGCCGGAAACTACATCCTAAACAGGAAACAAGGGATGAGACTCTTCACCTGTTCAATAGGTGTGGGTGGAGTGTGAACCGGGCGATAGTTCAGTCTATCTACTCCAATTGAAAAAAAAAATAACAGTGAGAAGATTAGAAAAGAGAAAAACCGGAAACCGCATCCTAAACAGGAAACAAGGGATGAGACTCTTCACCTGTTCAATAGATGTGGGTGGAGTGTGAACCGGGCGATAGTTCAGTCTATCTACTTCATTTGAAAAAAAAAACAGTGAGAAGATTAGAAGAGAGAAAAACCGGAAACCGCATCCTAAACAGGTTGTGATTGATTTAAATTTGACAGATTATAAACCATCCGTGAGCTCCATTTCGGTTTGCTTAAGGTCTCTTACAGCAGTATTTCTCAATATTTGTTTCTCTGTAATTAATTTTTAGTATTGAAAATATTTCAGGCCCACATTAGAACGAATATAAATTCCTTGTAACAGGAAACACATTTTATTTACAAAAGCAAAATTTTTAGAAAATATAAACCCTGACAAATTAGTATGTCAAGTGAAACTTACAACACTTGGGGTTTTGTTTCAAATGAATTTGAAAATATAAATTATAAGAAGAAAACATCTGACATTTTATTCAAATAATTTCTGAATTATTTGATTTGAAAATAAAGTAAAGAGGTTTATGTTTTCATATTTTGACGCCAGTAGAAAAAAAAATAGGAAGCCCAACTATTTCAAATCCTACCAATTTTCCTGTTTTCCTTGGGCCAACCTCAGGCTTATTTAGAAAAAAACATTCAGGCTGACTTGCCTACAAGGGATTATAGTACCGGTGTTCCAAACGGTCCCATATTTAATTACTGACCGAGAAGATAGATAGATAGATAGATAGATAGATAGATAGATAGATAGATAGATAGATAATGAATATACTGAGATAGATAGATAATGAATAGACTGAGATAGATAGATAGATAGATAGATAGATAGATAGATAGATAGATAGATAGATAGTGCATATATTAGATAATGTATATATTAGATAGATAGATAGATAGATAGATAGATAGATAGATAGATAGATAGATAGATAATGAAAGAATTGTGATAGATAGATAGATAGATAGATAGATAGATAGATAGATAGATAGATAGATAGATAGATAGCTAGATAGATAGATAATGAAAGAATTGTGATAGATAGATAGATAGATAGATAGATAGATAGATAGATAGATAATGAAAGAATTGTGATAGATAGATAGATAGATAGATAGATAGATAGATAGATAGATAGATAGATAGATCATGAAAGAATTGTAATAGATAGATAGATAGATAGATAGATAGATAGATAGATAGATAGATAGATAGATAGATAGATATAAACAAACTGAGCGAGAAAGATAAAATACATAGGCTGTAATAGACAAATAGCATCCCACTGAGCCGTATAGTTTGGGAAAGTGTGATGGGGAGGCTTAGAATTTTGAGTTCAAAGTGTCTCTTCTGCAAAATGATTTACAGCCAGGAAAAGTGTTTAAAATTCCGACAGCGTTTCTCCTTCGTGGCATGAACTATGGTCAAAATATGTTCGGTTCCTCACTTGCAAAGGATTGGCTTCTGTTCTTTTTTAATCATTGTCGATATCCAGGCAAAAATATTATCACTATAAACATTAATAATCTCTTTTCTCTTCAGACATGAGATACATTTTCAGACTATATAGATTGAAATAATCTCTCTCTCTCCATATATATATATATATATATATATATATATGTGTGTGTGTGTGTGTGTGTGTGTGTGTGTGTGTGTGTGTGTGTGAAAAGTGTATTTATATAATTATAAATATCAATATATATATATATATATATATATATATAAATATGTAATTTGTAATATATATTATATTGTTTACATAGGTGTGAGTTTGTAACCCTGGGTTTCACGCTTTTGCGATCATCAGACAAAAATGATTAATTTTTTTTTAAAAATTGGTTATATTCGTGTATTTTTGTGGAAGTGGGGGAAAAAATCTGTCGTCACGACAGACGCAGACATACACATATATACATTTGTACACCCATCAACGCATGCAAGGACACACACACACACACACACACACACACACACACACACACACACAGGTACGCGCGTTCGGTCACTGAGGCTTGCATAAACATACACATGCGAATGGTGCGGGGTTCGGTATATATATGTATATGTGTGCCTTTGCACATATACACACTCATTCAGTTGGCATATTCGAATGGCGATGTCAACGCGCGAATAGTTGTCGATATGTACTTTTGATGGGTTCTGTGTGAAACTATGGTAGGTAAGAATTGCTATATTCTGAGATTAAGGACAGAATGGTTAAATAAAATAAGGACAAGAGTAAAACTGTAAATTAAATCGTCTACGCGTTTCATCCTGTCATGGACTTTATCAAGGCAAAAAGACGTATTTAAGTAGATATTCTGTTTATAATCAAACATTATATATTTATTTCTACGGGCCTGATTATTTACGATAAATTCTTGTTACGAAAATGTGTGTCATTCGAACCTGCGACCCCTATCCACATAAGGGAAGCCACCAATTGATCTGGCGTGTCTTAGACCTCTCCACCACGAATGACCAACATTTTAATCGAAGTCAAATCAAGCCTATATAACACAATTTTCGATTCACGCAAATAACCATACCTGCACTAAAATGTATCGTAATTCAGATATATAGTTTATAAATGATTTATTGTAGGTGCAATACGTTTTGTTATAAACCCTTTTTTATTTTTGTTTGGTTGTTTTTGTTTGTATGTTTTACTTAATGCCAAAATTTTAATATGAAAATGCAACCTTTATAATTAATTATAAAGAATGATATTTAATAATTTGATTATAATTACTTAACTGCATGTTTCTAAAACCAAATAATCTTAGAAATTTAAGAGAGCTATGAAAACTTGATTCTCTTTGCAAGATATGAGATTGATCATAGCAAACTGCTTTTCCTTTTCTTTTCTTTCTTTTGACAATGTCTTCAATTTTACTATAAAATATTTTGATTGTCATTTTACTGTCGTCATTCTATTATAAAATACACTATTGGTAATTCTACAATAAATGTACTGTTAGTCAATTTGCTTTTAAAAATGTATTATTGGTAATTTTACTATAAAATATATTACTGGTCATTTTTATTCTTTTATAAAAATATATTGTTGGTATTTTTACTATAAAACTGTATTTTTGTATTTTTCTAGTGTTATGATTTCACTATTTTTTTTTTTTATAAGCGTTTCACCCCGAGCAAGACATGTCACTGCCACTACTGCGCAGGGGGCTACGTAGAGTGGAGAAAGGATGATTAAATATAGGAAATGTCAGAGGGTGGGTGATAGGCGGGTAAGGATACTGAGAATGAGGGTTGGGTAGATGAGAGTGTTGTGAGAATAGTTGGGAGTTAGTGTGATAGGAGGTGTCTATTGACCCTACATTTAAACACCTGGAGATTGTAAATGTCGGGAAAGCAGACTTGTGGAAGGGAGTTCCACAGGCGGGAAGCGCGAGAAAAGAAGCTATTGTAGTAGAATTTACGGTTACATCTTTTTTGTTTAACTGTAAAAGGGTGGGACCTAGTTGCTAATCTAGTATCTCGTGTAAATTCCTGCTTAGGCGGCACCAGTGATCTAAGCTCATCGGAGCAGAAGCCATGAAAGTACTTGTAGAAGAGGCACAGGGAAGCCACATCACGCCGGTGAGAGAGTGGTTGCAGCCGGTCTGCCAAGTCATTATCAACCACGTTACAGATCCTCCTTTGTATTTTGTCAAGAAGCCCAAGGAGAGCAGCAGGGGCACCCGACCAGATATGGCAGCAATATTCAATACACGGGCGGATGGTAGATTTGTATATGTGCAGAATAGATTCAGGTGGGAAAAATTTGCTAATAGATGGAATTCTAACGGTGCTAAAACATTGACAATGATATTTCAAAGAGAAAAATCTTCTCAGGATATCATTCTCGGCTGACATGAAGCGGAAAGATTATATTGAATCAGCTGCTACTTCTGCCGCTAAAAAACTTGGTTCACTGTGTCGTGTTAGAATATATTTCTCTCCAGAATATACCCTACATATTTATAAATGCATGCTTTGAATATTTCTACTGCATATCATCCGATGCTCTTGCTATATATTTAGAGATTATTGATAAAATCCAAAGAGACTGCAATAATACTGGTCCTGACCTGGTATTTCGGCTTCAGTCAGTTTTCCACCGCCGTAATGTAGCTTCGTGCGTAAGTGAATGCAACAAATTCAACAGAGTTCGAATTGCAGATGAATTCATTGCATTCATTTATGCAAAAATACCCTTGGGAAAGGTATTAATCCATCTTTCTCTTTCCAGCTATGGGTTAAATAGCAGGGAAGTTTGGGTTTTATAGCCTTGGTTGGCAACTAGTCTACCGCAGAAAGTAATGGCAATCTACTGCGGGAAAATATTCTGCCAATTATGTCTCTTTCAAGACATAATCACCCAACCGTGTATCACGTATGGCATTTAACTGAATACAGCTTCTCTGTGCATTTTCTATAAATACTTTCATGGTGATTGTTTGGACGAATTTTTTACTATGGTACCTAGACTTTATGAACTTAAGCTCAGTATTAGATTGGCGCGTAGGTCTCATCAATTTACAGTTGAATTTGCTAGATGCAACCTTAAAACTTATGCTAACGGTCTATTCCCTTGCACGTCTCGTTTGCGGAACTGTCTTTGGGCAATGTGTTTTTCAGCCAACTTTGTTCTTAAAAATTTAAATTCAGTGTCAATTGTTATCTATTGTCTTCCTGATTATTCTTCTATTGTTCCCACTCCTTTGTAATGTTTTCTGTTTTTAAATTCTTTCGCTCCCGGTGTATCATAATGTCTTTACTACCTTGCTTGGGGTAAATTCGATTTTTAAATGTATAATAGAAACGATGAAGAAAGTACTGAAACAAACAAATAAATTTTTTAGGGCTCATAATGTTGCAAAGGATGTGCGTTGTGGTGCAGTGGATATCGACTCGGAACGAGAAATCGGGGAGCCAAGTTCGAATTCCAGCTGAATTCATTGCATTCACTTACCCGCAAATACCCTTGGAAGTTCATCGGAGTAGAAGCCGTGAAAGTATTTGTAGAAGAGACACAGGGAAGCCATATTGTGCTGGTGAGAAAGTGACTGTATCCGAGCTGCTGAGTCGGGATACATTACTGTTGTAGATTTCGTTTGTTATTTCTGTGATCCTGTTTAAGCCAAAGCCGTCTACGGACATTATCATCTCTATTACAATACCGTCGTGTCCTGCTGTTTTGTTTCTATTCAATTTGGCCAGTGTTGATTCCATTTCCGTTTTCAATATTACTGGTCTGTCCGTATTTCTGTGTAATGCTAGTTACTCTCTCTTGTCCTGGAAGAGAATTCCGATATATTCCGCTCATCTTTGAAATATTTTTCTTTCTCTTGTATGATTGTTCCGTCCTTTGATTTTATACATCCTGTTGCTGAACAGGTCTTTTGTCCTGTTAGCTCATTTATTTTTTATGCATGCCTTCTTTATTTTTCGTGTTCAGTCTATTTCGGTGCTTTTGTCGTTGAGCCCTTCTTTCTTTAGCCTGTCTGCATTTGTTCCTTATTTCCTTCTATAGTTTCCTGTATTCTATTCTATATATCGACATTGTTTTCGGTCTCTTTTGGATCATCTCTTTAGTGATCAATTTATTTTTTCTTCCGACGTGCTTTTTTTTTCTTTGGAATGATGTCGTTTGCTGATGTCAGTAAAGCATCTCTTAGTGCGTCCCATCTTGAGCTTTTGTTTCCAATTTGTCCTTCATATTTCTTTTTTTACGCTTTCCGTGTACATTTCCTACAGGTTCGGGTCATTCCCGAGTCTACCGTACTGAAGTCTTAGGGCTGCTTTTGATTTATTTAATCTGCAGTTTTATCTTTAGTTTGCACATAACTGGCATGTAGTCGTTTCCGCAGCCATCACTTGGGTAGGTTTTGCAGTAAAGGACTGCGTTCCTGAATCTCTTGCTGATAGTAATATAATCAATTTGGTTCTTAGTTTCTCCTCCTGGACTACTCCATATCCAAAGTCGTCTTAAGTGCTCTTAAAACCCGATGTTGGTTATTATCTGGTCATTCGCTGTGTACCATTGAACCCATTTCTCACCGCGGCTATTACGGCAATTATTTTTACTCTAGATCAGCATTACCGGCGATATTTACTCTAGAAAAGCATTATCGACGGTTTTTAATCCAGAACAGTATTACTGAAGATATTTTTTCCTAGAAAAGTATTACAGCCAATTTTTACTTCAGAACAGTATTACCGGCAATTTTTATCCCAGAAGATCATTACCGATTATTTTTACTCTAGAACAGTATTGCCGGCAATTTTTATCCCAGAAGATCATTACCGATTATTTTTACTCTAGAACAGTATTACCGGCGATATTTACTCTAGAAAAGCATTATCGACGGTTTTTACTCTAGAACAGTATTACCGAAGATATATTTTCCTAGAAAAGTATTACAGCCAATTTTTACTTCAGAACAGTATTACCAGCAATTTTTATCCCAGAAGATCATTACCGATTATTTTTACTCTAGAACAGTATTACCGGCAATTTTTATCCCAGAAGATCATTACCGATTATTTTTACTCTAGATCAGCATTACCGGCGATATTTACTCTAGAAAAGCATTATCGACGGTTTTTAATCCAGAACAGTATTACTGAAGATATTTTTTCCTAGAAAAGTATTACAGCCAATTTTTACTTCAGAACAGTATTACCAGCAATTTTTATCCCAGAAGATCATTACCGATTATTTTTACTCTAGAACAGTATTACCGGCAATTTTTATCCCAGAAGATCATTACCGATTATTTTTACTCTAGAACAGTATTACCGGCGATATTTACTCTAGAAAAGCATTATCGACGGTTTTTACTCTAGAACAGTATTACCGAAGAGATTCTTTCCTAGAAAAGTATAACAGGCGATTTTTACTTGTTTTTCAGACTATTTTTACCTCAGAAAAGCATTCCCGACGATGTTTACTCTAGAACAGTATTGCTACAACTGTATTACCGGCTATTTTAGCCAAGGAAAGCATTACCGACGATTTTTACCACAGAACAGTATTACCGGTGATATTTACTCTGGAGAGGCATTATCCGGATGTGCGTTGTGGTACAGTGGATATCGGCTCGGAACGAGAAACCGGGGAGCCGAGTTCGAATTCCAGTTGAATCCATTGTATTCACTTACGCGCAAATACCCTTGGGAAAGGTATTAATCCGTCTCTTCCTTCCAGTTATGGGTTAAATAGCAGAACAGATTGGGTTCTATAGCCTTGGTCGGCAACCAGTCTACCGCAGAAAGCAATGGCAACCTACTGCGGGATAATCTTCTGCCCAGTCAGTCATGTCTCTTTCGAGACATTATCGCCCAAGCGTGTATCACGTATGGCACTTTAACTAACTAAGGTATTATCGAAGATTTTTTACTCTAGAACAGTATTGCCGGCAATTTTTACCCAACAAAGTATTAAAAGCGATTTTTACTCTTACTTTAAAAAAGCATTATCGACGAGTTTCTAAAGAGGATCTTAGATTACCCGTACGTGGAAAAACATTGACAATTATTTTTATGATGAAAACATGATTAATTATTTTGAAAAGAGAAAAAATATTAGCAATTATATATTTACAAGAGGAATACATTGCCTATCATTTCTCGTATAGAAAAGCATTACTAGTGAATCTGACGAGAAGAAATATGTTGTAAGTGTTGTTTACAAGAAAAATATCATTGCCAGTTATTTGTACAGATGTCTTGCTATTATATTTACTACGGGAAAATATTCACAATGATTTGTCAAGAGCAAAGCATCACCATTGATTTTATTTTACAAAGAACAAACACGGACAATACTATACCCAATAGAAATGCTTTTATTGATGGACTCGTTTTCTACGGCTTATCAATTCACAAATTATTTAAAGCCAGAGAATATTTTTAGACTGTAAGAATACTTTTAGATAATAATGATCTAATTATAAAAAATGTACTCATTGACCTATAGCTGAGGGAGAAAAAGTGGATTTATATCTTCCCAATGATATATGTGCAGAAGTAAATATAACGAACCCATCTGGAATTTGAACATGACTTTCAACCAATTATCCCACGCACCACCAGCACGTCCAAGCTCACAGCACCTAATTTACAAGAAGAATAAGTAAAGATTTGTACAGAAGTCTTGCCTATGATTTTACTACAAGAAACCATTTAAGAAAACAACGATTTACCAAGAGCAAAGTATTGCAAATAATTATGTTTAACAAAAGACAATTATTTTCACAATAGAAATGATTTTGACATAAAAAGATCACTGACAAGTAATTTTAACAACAGAAGATCATTAGTAAGTAAAATATAGACGCCTATTTTATTCATGGGAAAACAATACCCTTGTGTTTTTTTATATATTCCTTGATTATCGAACTTTCTGTATCTCTTTTGAATAATTTCAAATACCAGTTTTAATGGGACGCGGTTGATCTTGTTTAAAAGTTTAGCAAAGTATAAATAATATTTTCTTTTGCTGACCTCGTCGCACAAGTGATCTTGTTTGTTTGCCGACAGAATGAGAGGGGTAAGATGTTTCTAGGTCGAAGAAAACCTTGCCAATATTCGGTTAGGGTGGGAACAAGTAGTTCCATTCTGTAGAAATGATGGCATTCGCAGGATTTGCCCACGTCGATCATTTTTCCTGAATAAGCAAATATCCAAGCACCAATGCATGGGTAGATTCACAACCAGGTTGGACTTTGATCCCCCACCACGGCAATGAACTTTGGGTTGGCCACTTTTACCATCATTCCAACAAATAAACGCACACACGCACAAACTGAATCTCATATATATATATATATATTGTCATCCGCAGACAGATCTGTCTCGCTGTATCACAGCTCATCAGTACGGTTAGTCGGCGATTCTACCTCTCTCTCTCTCTCTCTCTCTCTCTATATATATATATATATATATATATATATATATATATTTACGCTCTCACACCATGATTGAGCACTCTGGAAAAATGGTAGACTTTGAAAAACAGTAGCTACTCTGGCATGTACGCATCGCTCATTCAGTAATGGATTAGATCACTCTGACTATTGGGTGGGTATAATGACAATATACACATTAAAAAGTCTGCCTTCTTCTACCTAACGCCCATAGCCCAGCGGTAGAATCGCCGACTGACGCCAATTCGGTCGGGTTTCAATCCTGGGTTAAAAGCAATCGGAGTCTAACGGTACTGATGAGCTGTGATACAGCGAAACAAATCTGTCTGCGAATGACTATATATATATATATATATATATATATACAAATGAATAAGAAATGAAGAAAATATTTGCAACGTTCAAAACATTAATTTAAAGCAGTGCTGAATATAAAAATTGAGCAATGAATATTTATTATAAACTATACGGTAGAACATGTGCATTGTGGTGTAGTGGATATCGACTAGGAACGACAAATTGGGGAGCCGAGTTCGAATTTCAATTGAATTATCCGCATTTACTTACGCACAAATACCCTTGGGAAAGGTATTAATCCGTCTCTTCCTTCCAGTTATGGGCTAAATAATAGGACAAATTGGGTTCTATAGCCTTCGCTGGCAACCAGTCTATCGCAGAAAGCAAATTCAACCTACTGCGGGATAATCTTCTGTCCAGTCAGTCATGTTTTTTCGAGACATGATCGCCCAAAGCGTGTACCACGTATGGCACTTAACTGACATATTCTAAAGTATAATTGATAAATATATGTGTGTGTGTGTGTTACGGAAAATCCCGAAGATTAACGTAAATGTTTTTTTTATTTTTAACAACCGACATATTTAATTTATTTCTATGAACATTATTTTTAATCGATGCTCGTATTTGATTAGATATTCTGTTTTTAATCAAACAGTATATTTATATATTTATTTCTAACGGCCTGATTATTTACGATATGTATGTGGATTAATATATATATATATATATATATATATAATGTTTGAACATTATTTTTAATCGATGCTCGTATGTGAGTAGATATTCTGTTTTTTTAAGAGTTTGAAAATCGATATCTCAACTGCCTTTCACCATTTTGGTTTGTATCCAAATTCGACACATTCTCTGGCACATTCTCAGACGGAAGAGAACAATTAAGAAACCGTTCTAAGACAGAATTGTCACAGGAAATGAAAAATGGATCACTGATGATAATATTCGGCGCAAACATAGCTGGAAACAAGATTATGAATGTGCAGAACCCGTTACTAAATCGGGTTTCCATCCACACCAGTTTTTAAGTAGCTTATGTCTTGCCATTATGCAGGAGATATTTCTGAGTTGGGTGGGGGGGGGGAGGGGTAGTATATGTGGGAGGTATTTATGCTGCACTATATATATATATAGTCATCCGCAGACAAATCTGTTTCGCTGTATTACAGCTCATCAGTACGGTTAGACATCCAATTGCTTTTAACCCAGAATTGAAACCCGACCGAATTGGCGTCAGTCGGAGATTCTACCTCTGAGCTATGGGTGTTCGGTAGAAGGAGGCAGACTTTTAGCGTATGATCTATCATACGCCAGTGGCCAGAGTGCTCTAATTCATTGTTGAATGAGTGATGCGTAGATGCTAGAGTAGCTACTGTTTTTTCAAAGTCTACTATTCTTCCATAGTGCTCAATCAGGAAGTGAGAATGTAAATATATGAAATGATTTGTTTGAACATTATTTTTGATCGATACTCGTATTTAAGTAGATATTCCGTTTATAATCAAACAGTATTATATATTTATTTCTACAGGCCTGATTATTTACGATAAATTTTGTTACGAAAATGTGTGTCATCATAGCCCGGCGTTGCCCGTGCAACTCAAAACATTTTAGTAGAAGGACACGGTTATATAAAAAAATAGTTATGTAAAAATTTGTTGTTTAAAAATTGTTAAAAAAACTCCATTAAAAAATGTTTTCTTTTGTTTTGCGTAAACGTCAGTTGATGTTTTGTGTGACATTGTAAACAACATTGCGTTTGTTTTGTTTCAAAATTACGGGGGAAAATATTTACATTTTTTGGTGACTAAATGAATTTCTAGGTACCTCCACAAAATCGCTGAAAAAAGAGCATAGTATGAAGGGAAAGGCCCCAAAACTAAATAAAAACAAAGTTTTATCGGCAAAATGTTTATATTATCATTAAGAGGATAGATCAAAGAATTTTAAAAATATTTTTTAAATTTTTTAATTTTTTCAGACATTCGAAATTTTTGTAGAAAATCTGTTTTTTTCTTACGTAATGCGAGACCTAAATTACCGCAACGTTAATTAGTAAAAAAAAAAACGTAATGCACTTTTTTGACAGTGAAAGACACATTAATTAGGAAATTCTCGCAAAAATCAAATAATGGTCGGATTTTGATGAAAATTTCAGGACTTATTCCTAATTGTCCGTAAGCAATGTTAAAACAATTATTATGCGTAACATATTGGTAAAAATATTTTTTTTACATATGTTACCCCCCACCACCAATTAATTTCGACAAATGCTTAAAAATTCGACTTTTGGACCCATATAGTTCTTATATAATTAAATTCAAGAGTCATTGGGGAATGCTAATCAACAGTTTTCTTTTTCTCCAATACAGTCCTTTTTCTAATAAAAAGGTCCGAATTGCGAAATTTTTATGTGGAAAAACTTCTGATTGCTTTTATGAACAATATAAATTAAGCGTATCATAGTCTGAAAAGAAAAAAATTCAATGAATAATGAATTTTTACAAGAATTATTTTCATTTTTTTTTTTAATTATATTTAAGAATTATATATACCTTAGCTAATAAAATGCTATAGCAAATATTTCAGAGAGTAAGCAAGTACATTTGTTTGAAAAACAGATAAAGGTAAGTTTTAACTTAAAAAATTGACTTCAATAACGTGTCAGCGACGCATATTTTATTTTTGCCAGATTTTTAAAACAGGAATGTGGCTACTGTTTACAAATGTGTCAATCAATCAAAAAAATTACGGTACTTTTTTTTAATCTGAAAAATTTTAGATTCCAATCAATATAATTTCGCTTTAAAATACGCCAGTGTATTTTGTTTACTGGAATTACTAAATTTAATCTCTTGACTTTCAATTAAAACTAATTTTAAACCTAAAATATAACTTATTTATTTTAAAAATTTCATTTTAAAATCAGGTATTGAAAATATATACTTAAAAGTAGAGGTACCCAAATTTAACATAAAAATAAAAATTATTTATTTTGTTTTACTGAAATTAGAAATATAAAAACTATTACGCTCTCAGTTCAGAAATATTCGAAGAATATTTAAAAATGTAGGCATTTAATTTTAAAGGAAAAAAAAACTTAAATAATTGAATTAAATATTTTTTTTTATATAAGTGTTTCACCCCGAGCAAGGCATGTCACTGCCACTACTGTGCAGGGGGCTACATAGAGTGGAGAAAGGATGATTAAATATAGGAAATGTCAGAGGGTGGGTGATAGGCGGGTAGGGATACCGAGAATGGTTAAATATAGGAAATGTCAGAGGGTGGGTGATAGGCGGGTAAGGATACCGAGAATGAGGGTTGGGTAGATGAGAGTGTTCTGAGAATAATTGGGAGTTAGAGTGATAGGAGGTGTCTATTGACCCTACATTTAAACACCTGGAGATTGTAAATGTCGGGAAAGCAGACTTGTGGAAGGGAGTTCCACAGGCGGGAAGCGCGAGAAAAGAAGCTGTTGGAGTAGAATTTACGGTTACATTTTGGTAGATGGTAGATTTGTATATGTGCAGAATAGATTCAGGTGGGAAAAACTTCCGGGCCCTGCACAGAGAGCCGACTTTTATAGCGGCAGATTTGGCAATGGATTCGATATAGTCATTCCATTTGAGGTCCGCCGAAAGTGTAAGGCCAAGGAGCTGTAGTATTTTACTCTCTGGGAGTCTAGCCTGTCCCATGCTAATGGGAGATAGATGCGATTTTCTATGGTGGTAAGTTGATAACAGCTTCGTTTTAGAAGCAATGAAATTTACTAGCCATTTCCTACCCCAGACCACTACGGATTGGAGGTCCTTTTCAAGCACGGCAGCGAGGTTCGCTTTGTCGCCCATACCTGGTTTTTGATCGATGCGAGAGTAGATTGTTGTGTCATCGGCGTACATGCCTACTTGGGATCTAATGGCACTTTTTTTTTTACATATTTTGTTTTTGTTTGAAAAAACACTTTTTTTTTAAAACACTTCTTTTGCTTCAAAATTACGGGGAAAAATATTCACATTTGAATAAAAATTAAATATAAAGGCTTATTTTTTGTTTTTGTTTTTTTAAAATAAAAAATATTTTAGTCGCGTTTGACACGTGTGATTTGATTTCTGTGACGTAATTCGGCAACCATCTTAGATCTTAGATGTTTTACGGAACAAATGTAAACAATCGGCCCCATTGTGCGAAAGGGAAAATTGCTGAACTTAAACTCAAAAAGTATATGTCGACCTGGCTTCCCTGTAGATATGTGTCTCTAGAAAGTTTGAATGACGTAGCTTAAAAAATGTAGGCGTGCATAGGGAACAGTCACACACAGACTCACAGATTGCTTTTTATATATATTAATATGAGAAAATTGATATAAATATAAATAAAATAGACATAATAAAATTCATATAACAAAATAAAAATCTAAACTTATTTATAAATGGAACTTTGTCTCTTTGTGTGTGTGTGTGTGTGTGTGTGTGTGTGTGTGTGTGTGTGTGTGTGTGTATGTGTGTCCGTTGTCTAGAGACTCCGAAACGGCTAAACCTATTTTCTTGAAAATTTACACAGTTGTACTATAAGCGTCTGCGAGTGTTCTTAGCTAGATTTTTTGTAGAGGTACCCCAGATAAATATCGAAAATCGATAATCAAAAAAATCGGGTTATAGAAGGAGTGGTCCGATTTTAATCAACTTTGATGCACACATAGACAAAGACATAAGAAACGATATTCAGAAGTTTCAAGGTTGCAGTTCTTACAATAGTGCAGAAAATCGATAATATATATATATATAAGGCCAGATATTTGTGTGAGTGTCTGTTTATCTGCCTGTATGCCTATATTTTTTAAGGTAAGTTCAAAATAGTATGCCTGTATTTTTTAAGCCCTTTTATTTTTGTTTTTGCTTCGGGTTTGGCTCTAAGTAGGTATAATTGTAGTTCTTAGTCTTAGTCATGATACTATTTACTCAGAGGACTTATTTAGCCTTCAAAATCCACTTTATGACGAAAAAAACTTATTTGATATCGATACCAAGAAATCAAAATTTGACTTACATCCATTCATTTTTCTTTCAGTCTACGGTTTTGCTTTAACTGGAAATAACTATTGCTTTTTAGTGTTTCGTGCCAACATCCAAAGAGTCTGAGCTCCAGGACCATGGATTAGTTTTCAACCTTTCATTACACCCGAGCAACGCCGGGCAATACTGCTAGTAAATAAAATAAATCGCAATCTTTTGGTGCGGCCTCGTTCCCAATAACCTTAACACATGACGTCACATTAGGCTGTTTTATACATCCAGCTTCCCAAACAATGCCAGAATACAGACAAAAGAATTCTATCTACCACATCGGTTCTTGAAAATGACTGCGAAAATCGAAATTACTTGAACCAAATATGAACTTCGGACAGTTTATCCACAGCTTCGAGTACAATACTCAACACCTTATCCGAATGTTAGATTATATATATATATATATATATGTGTGTGTTTATGTGTGTGTATGTATATATATATATATATATATATATATATATATATATATATTATAGTCATCCGCAGACAGATCTGTTTCGCTGTATTACAGCTCATCAGTACGGCTTAGACTCCCAGGATTGAAACCCGACCGAATTGGCGTCAGTCGGCGATTCTACCCCTAGGCCACGAGCGTCCAGTAGAAGAAGGCAGGCTTTTAGCGCGTATAAACACGCCCAATAGCTAGAGTGCTCCAATTCATTATCGAATGAGCGGTGCGTAAATGCCGGAGCAGCTACTGTTTACAAAGTCTACCACTCTTCCAGAGTGCTCAATCTGGGTGTGAGAGCGTATATATATATATATATATAAACAATACTGTGCAAAAGTATTAGGACAAGAACTATTTTATCTTTTATGAGGCATCAAAATAAAGTTTAAAATCACCTCTGTCCTAACACTTTTGCACACCACCAGTAGTGTGCAAAAGTATTAGGACAGGGGTTGTTTTCCTAAAAACCTCACTGAAATTCAAATACAGGGTGAAAAGCCAAACCTTTGTAAAAATTATTTAACTAAAAAGGAAGAGAAAGGAAGGCTTCGGAATTTGAATTGGCCCCCACAAAGCCCTGATATCAATCCTATTGAACATCTACTTCACAAGATATACTTTGGGAACAAATGCTTTAACAAGAAAAATACTTGTTACGAGCTGCTTGGAAAGCGATACCATTAGATACATTGAAGAAGCTTGTGATGTCAATGCCTGAAAGAATGAAGGCTGCGATCTAAGCAAAAGGCTGTTATACTAAATATTAAATTTATTTTGTAGCAAGTATTTTTCTTGTTAAAGCATTTGTTGAGTAAATCAAATAAAATCACTTTAACTAAATTCTTTGTTTTCTGTCAATATGCCTTATAAAAGATAAAATAGTTCTTGTCCTAATACTTTTGCACAGTACTGTATATATATATATATATATATATATATATATATATATATATATATATATTGTGTGTGTGTATTTTGGCAGCATTTTTTCATTAATACAGGTTTCATTGAATAATATAGACAAGTTCTGTCTATTTATTTTGTGTAAGATCCGTTCGTATGATCTGATTAGCTTGATAGTGTTGTCATAGAAAGACGACAAGAAATCGCAATAATTGTTGATTATCAAAGGATGAACACTTAATGTTCAGTGAACATAGAACATTTAAATTTAACTCCACTCTGTTAATAATAATTTAAATGTTCTATGTTCACTGAACATTAAATGTTCATCCTTTGATAATGGCTTATGTAAGCCGAAAGCTCAGACCTGATAAAAAAATCAACAATTATTGCGATTTCTTGTCGTCTTTCCATGACAACACTATCAAGCTAATCAGATCATACGAACGGATCTTACACAAAATAAATAGACAGAACTTGTCTATATTATTCAATGAAACCTGTATTTATATATATATATATATGTGTGTGTGTGTGTGTGTGTGTGTGTGTGTGTGTGTGTGTGTGTGTGTGTGTGTTTTAAATTTTAGATATAACTAAAAATATATATTTGAAAGGACAAAAATCTTATCTTAGTTGTCACGTTTCAACTTCAATTTAAACGTAAAGATATTTATTTGCAACTAGTATTTCATAAACTGAAAGTAAACATGTCGTTAGGTTTTCAAAATGCTTAAATTTAAGAAAGGTTCATAAATGTAAAACAGGCTCGCTAAAAAGTTTAGGTAGATTATGGAGCATGCTAACTGACGTAATGTCTAGATATCCAGAGAGATGAGGACAGATGAAGGATTGACATCTGCGCATAGCGCAAAATGCGTTATATTATTCTGTTTTCACAGTTGAATACATGGTAGATAATACTCAGCTTTTCTGCATATATATGTTTGTGTAGACATAATTAATAGAGGCAGTGATATGTGCGTTTTATGTTGTAGTTTTGTTAAAATTATATTTTGGAATACATTTTGATTTCTTTAAGAAAGGGATGATACTCTATTGATTACTGTCATCCAAGAGCGCTTTTATGTTGATTGAATTTTGTATTGTTTGTAATGTTTTTATATAAAAATGTATTTATTTTGTATTGCTGGTATTTTTTAAATTAAAAAAAAATTATTTTTATATAAAATGTATTTATTTTGTATTGTTGGTAATTTTTTTTATATAGAAATGTAATATTTGTATATAAAATGTATTTATTTTGTACTGTTGGTAATGTTTTTATATAAAAATGTAATATTTGTATATAAAATGTATTTATTTTGTACTGTTGGTTATGTTTTTATATAAAAATGTAATATTTGCATATAAAATGTATTTATTTTGTGTTGTTGGTAATGTTTTTATATAAAAAATTATAATCTTTATATAAAATATATTCATTTTGTATTGTTGGTAATGTTTTTGTATAAAAATGTAGTATTTGTATATAAAAAGCATTTATTTTGTATTGTTGGTAATGTTTTTATATAAAAATGTAATATTTTTACAAAAAATGTATTTTGTATTGTTGGTAATATTTTTATATAAAAATGTATTGCTGGTTCTTTACTATAAAATGTATTTTTATACTTTTATAGGGTTTTTGTTTTTGTTAGGGGTTCACGGTTTAGTCATAGCTGGGACGTTAAAAGTTGCTACCATCAGGGGCCAGGGTGTTCTTCGGAACAACAGCAATTAAGAGGTGGTTCTACGCTCCTCAAAACCTCCAGTCTCCAGATTCGAGGCCTTGCTGCCGAATGTAGTTTATCGTCATACCCAGAACTACAAAGTCACTCGGGATGTTGCTCTCAGCAGAAATGATTCTAACCAACCGACGCGCTATTGTTTTCTTATTAGATTCCGATGTTGATTTATTGTTGTTTTTTTTTTTGTTTTTTTGTTGTTGTTTTTTTTTTGTTTTGTTTTTTTAACCACCCATTCAAGGCAGTGAAGTCACTAAGGTATAAGGGGTTACTGAGACTGTGAGAACAAGAAAAATGTTAGGAAGACAATAGATAGCGATTGACATTGGATTTAAATTTTTGAGGATCAAAGTTGGCTGGAAAGTATGTAGCAGGAAGAGAGTTCCACAGAAGAAAAGCGCGAGAAAATAAACTGTTAGCATAAAACTTAAAGTTACATCTAACCAATTCAGCTCTGAATTAATCAGAAGTTTTCGCCAATTTAATACTGCACTTAAATTCATAAAGTTTAGCTACCATAGCGAAGAGTTTATCCGAATAATTTTTATGAAAAGAGTTACAGAAAAGTTACATCAATGCTAAATTACGGCAGTTGGAAAGTGACTGAAACCATGGCGCCAGGTCAGGACCAATAGTATTGCTGATTCTTTGAATTTTACAAAGAATCTCTAAAGATGCAACGAGAGTACTGGACCATATGTGGCAGCAATATTCAAAGCATGAACAAATGATAGACTTATAAATAGATATTATAACAAAAAATGTCTAGCACGATACAATGACCTCGCTTTCTTAGCAGCAAACCTGGCAAAGGATTCAGAATAGTTTTTCTTCTTCATATCAGCTGAGGATGTTAGAACAAGAAGGCGCTACGGGACACTCTCAAGGAGGTTAGCATCAGCCATGCTAATGGAAAACATGAAGGAGTCTTTCAGGTGATTAATAAAAATGAGTTTCTTTTTGGAGCGGTTAAAATTAGCATGCCTCTTCTTGCTCGAGTTAACAACAAACATTTTGTGGGATCTCCCCTTTGTATATGATAATGGACTTGACTGATTGTACATATACTCTTGCCATAGAGAGAACGAACGTAACGAGAGTAATCGTAGAGATCCGTGCGAGTTATCGGAGAGTACCGGAACTGACACGTAAGTTACCGAGAGCTACCGAAGTTACCCACAGACTACCGCATCACAAGTGAGACTAGCTCTGAGCTCCACTCAACTAGAATAATATACACGGATATACTATTTCCAACGGCTTCACTTCAAGACTTGTATATATTTATTTTTTACTGATAGTATTCCTGGATTTACTAACTTACGTTCAAGTTTGTATATTACGTTCAATATAACCTACTTTCTTATCTCCATATCTGTTTTTTGTTGTTCATTATTTTGTGCGATTCCTCACCCGGAATCCACAACAAAACTGTTTGTCATTTCTTAACTCACCTGCCAATTTCAAATTACCGGACTCTTAATTAAGCATTTTTATATCCTAGAACTTTTGGCTTCGTAAATTAACATTTCATAATAAAGCCTGACAACTCCTCCAAAAAGTTTATAGCCAATAATTTACGTTGAAATTTACACAACATATTCTTCATGGAAAGGCTTTCAAACTATTTTGATATTAGTCCAATAGAAAACGATATCCGTAATTAAAATACATTTATACGAAAATAGAAAATGATCCTCAACCAATAAGATCCCCGAAAAGATGCAAAATATTCTGCAAATCATCTATAAATAAAATTGTGTCTTCCGTTAGTCCGTTTGTCCCTCCATCAGTCACACCCTATAAAATAATCATACATTAAACGACGAAATTAAATCTGGGGGAGAAATGATAGATAGATAGATAGATAGATAGATAGATAGATAGATAGATAGATAATGAAAGAATTGTGATTGATAGATAGATAGATAGATAGATAGATAGATAGATAGATAGATAGATAGATAGAAAGAATTAGTGATAGATAGATAGATAGATAGATAGATAGATAGATAGATAGATATGAAATAAGATAGATAGATAGATAGATAATGAAAGAATTGATAGATAGATAGATAGATAGATAGATAGATATGAAAGAATTGATAGATAGATAGATAGATAGATAATGAAATAATTGATAGATAGATAGATAGATAGATAGATAGATAGATAGATAGATAGATAGATAGATAGATAGATAATGAAAGAATTGTGATAGATAGATAGATAGATAGATAGATAGATAGATAGATAGATAGAGAATGAAAGAATTGTGATAGATAGATAGATAGATAATGAAAGAATTGTGACAGATAGATAGATAGATAGATAATGAAAGAATTGTGATAGATAGATAGATAGATAATGAAAGAATTGTGATAGATAGATAGATAGATAGATAGATAGATAGATAGATAATGAAAGAATTGATTGTAGGATAGATAGATAGATAGATAGATAGATAGATAGATAGTGAATGAACTGAGATAAATATACAATGAAAGAACTGTGATAGATAAAAATGAATAGACTAAAATAGATAAGGACAGAGATACATACATACAGAACAGATAGATTGAAAGATAATTAACAAACATTTATCTCTTAATGTCATGTCCTGTCAATTCATAAATGGTCATGATTTTCCACAGGTTCGTTTAATATTTGAATGTCAAAAACAGTGGAGAGAATTCCTGATGTTCTCTCTAATAGGGTTGCCGTTCTATCAGACTCGTTGCTTTCCAAGCCTTGCAAGTTCAAAATGCTATACTTATTTACTCATACCTGGTAGTGTGTGAGGAAAGAAGAGCTGGGCTCGTTGCCTTCTCCAAGGGTATTAGTGCGAGGCGAACGTCACAGATTCGACCAGAAGTTGAACCCGGCCAACTGCGTTCACTTTGCGCACAGATTAAGATAATGGTAACTCTTAGAAATATCAAGAGATTTGATTGGTGAAAAACTGCAAAAAAAAAAAAAATGCTTGAGGATTGTAAAAAGCCTTTGCGCTGCACCTTCCCCAGCTCTCCTCCCTACCGCCATTTTTTGACTCGGCTCGGTTTATACTAAACAAATCGGCTAAATGCGATTGCCAGATGCACGTACAATTATGAGGCCCAGAAAAATGTTTACGAAAGAATCACACGAAGAACTCCTGGGTTTTCGATATTTCGGTGCGGTGTGGTTTCGAGAGACGATCCCTGGGGTAGACCTACAGCGCCGCCCAGGTGCCCGTACGACCATTAGGCTTTGATGTCGAACCGACATTGTTTACTCTGTAGATAAGCATGCCGAGACTGACGCTTCCTATTCGCTCTGCTAAATGTTGCAAATACTTGATGCACGGAACACGCAAGCACCAACAGAACAAGAGATGCGTTCACACACGCACAGACACACACACAAAGACACACAAAGACACACACACACATATGGTTGGGAGTGAAGTTATATATATATATATATATATATATATATATATATATACAGACACAGACACAGATACACACACACACACACACACATATATATATGTATGTGTGTGTGTGTGTGTGTGTGTGTGTGTGTGTGTGTGGTGGATATGGCTCAGTGCGTGGGGGTGTATATGTATCTGTGTGTGCGAAATCTGGACGGCTGAAATGCATACATATCTATGTCCGTGCATAGGAATATATATGTATGTGTGTATTTGTGCGTGTGTGTGTGTGTGTGTGTGTGCGCACGTGCGGCGTGCATGTGTGTGAAAGTTTAGATAATTTCACACACGCACACACACACACACACACACACACACACACACACACACACACACATATATATATTTGTATGCGTGTGTGAAAGTATTTTTTATATGCATATATATATATATATATATATATATATATATATATATATGGGCAGCGTATCTTTGTTCAAGCATGTTTGTTTGGATAATTTAGACATATGTTTATTTTCATTTTACTTCTCTCATAGTCGCGAATTAATCTCCTCGTCTTGGAATTAAAGCCAACAAGGAATGCGCCGTAGTTTTTTATTCATTTTATTTTAGCAAGTACTTTCAATCTCATTTAAGATCATCTTCCGGGGTGAATTGTTAAGACAAAAATTAATGTAGTTGACCGTTACAAATTTTCTACATGGGCGTGTTCATGCACTCTTGATTCAAAATTAACTATACAAGTGCTGTAACTTAATTTGTAATTATTTTAATTGCAATTTACATGTTTTAAGACATTCTGTTATCATTGTAAATTTTTTAAAATTACAGTTTATATATTTTAAAACCTTTCTCTGTTATAGACAATTCAGAACATTGTTGTTATACTCATAATTTTATTTAGTGTCGTTTGTAATTATGTTATATAGAGGCCTTCGAGAATTTTAAGTTTTTGTTTATTTATTTTCGTGGTAGAGTATAGTTGTATTGTGGATTAATATTTCTCTAAATTGTGAATATGTTCAGGAAAGCTCGATTAAATGTTGTGCAATCGAAATTGAATCGGATATATCTAGTGTAAGTCCCCTCGTTAATGTTGTTGGAACATTGATAATTTAACTTTCAATATCAAGCGAGGCTATGGATTCATTGTCAGGTTTTTGTGTTTTTGAGATTTGGATTAGATCATGACATGATTTAATAATTGTTTACTACTTATATATGGGATAATGAGATGGTTATTAATTTTTTTAATCATATCACCACGAGCAAGGCGGTAACGCCACTGATGTGCAGGGGGGCTACGTAAGAGTGAAAAGATTGGAAAAGAGAAAGTTGAAACCACGTCCTAAACAGGGAACAAGGGATGAGCCTCTTTACCTGTTCAATAGACGTGGGTGGAGTGTGAACCGGGCGATAGTTTAGTCTATCTACTCCAATTGAAAAAAAATATATATATATAAAAAAGAAAAGAATGAAAAGATTGGAAAAGAGAAAGCCGGAAACGACATCCTAAACAGGGAACAAGGGATGAGCCTCTTCACCTGTTCAATAGACGTGGGTGGAGTGTGAACCGGGCGATAGTTTAGTCTATCTACTCCAATTGAAAAAAATATATATATATAAAAAAGAAAAGAATGAAAAGATTGGAAAAGAGAAAGCCGGAAACGACATCCTAAGCAGGGAACAAGGGATGAGCCTTTTCACCTGTTCAATAGACGTGAATGGAGTGTGAAATTTTGGTTAATTGATAAACCGGCGTGAAGGTTTTGAATATGATAAAATGGAGAGGGAAATTAGGTTTGTGTATTTTTATAGTTCCATACATGTATCCTGCGAGATGTGTGTTGTGGTGCAGTGGATAAGGGCTCGGGTGGAGAAATCGAGGAACCGAGTTCGAATTCCACTTGAATTCCTTGCATTCACTTACGCACAAATACCCTTGAGAAAGGTATTAATCCATCTCTTCTCAATTCAACTATGGTTTAAATGGTAGGACAGATTGCGTTCTATAGCCTTGGTTGGCAACCAGTCTACCGCAGAAAGTAACTGCAACCTACTGCGGAAAAATATTCTGTCCAGTCAGCCATGTCTCTTTCGAGGCATGATCGCCCAAGCGTGTATCACGCATCGCAATTAACTGACTGACATGTATCCTGGTTTGTAGTCACTGATTATTTGGGCAAGTTTGAAGTTGTCTTGTTCTGCGTTGTTGACTGGGATTAGTGTTGTATCGTGGAATCAAGAGATACACAGAGAAATGTAAATAAACTGCTTTATTAACAGTGGTACAACCAAGATGTATATGCAATATTTACAGTCTTTAGTATTAGTAGTAGTAGGTGTTATTTTTGATGTCCGTGACAAGCACACATTGTCTTTTATACATCCGGGCGACCAATTAGTTTGCCGATTTTCAATTATTTCTGGCGTTTTAACCCTAAAAGGATACTGCGTGAGTAACCTCCAAAATGAAGGTTTGGAATAATAGTATATCAACAAGTACAAGACTCGCACGCTGCGATACACTACTAGCAAACTGCAAGTTAGGATTATCACTATCCATTTTTCAAATAGTGTCCACGTATTTAAAACGAGAGGAACATTCCTTTTCTGTATACAACAGCTGGTTAATAGTATTCTTCTTCTTCATTTATGTGCCATGTCCATTCAGGACGTAGGCGATCATGGCCCTCCACATTTCCCTGTCCCTGGTAGCTCTTAGCACGCTTTCTTCTGTTGCACTATGTAACCCTCGTTCCGTCATCCACCTGATCAGGTCCTCCAAATATGTTATCCGCTGCTATCCTCTGTCTCTTTTTCTCTCTATTTGGCCTATCAGGTTCTCCAAGCCCTCTTTTCTCATTGCTTGTCCCAGGAACTCTTATCTTTTCCTGATGCTCAGTATTAATTTCCTTTTCGTCTCCATCCTTTCCATTCTTAACTTTTTAAAATTTGGTATGACCGTCGACTATTTGTTGTATTTTTTCTTATTTGGAAGCTGAATGGCTCATTTGTACAGTGCATTAGGGTTTTTTTTTTATTTATTTTCAGACGGTGCTGAATTTCAGATTTATTGGTGACTAGCATCATAGCCCGGCGTTGCCCGTGCAACTCCGAACATTTTAGTAGTAAGAGAAGATACTACTTTTTATTTTACATGTTTTGTTTTTGTTTGAAAAAACACTTTTTTAAAAAATATTTCTTTAAATTTTTCACATGTTTTTGTTGACCAAATAAATTTTTAAAACGTCGGAATAAAAATTAAATATAAAGGCTCATTTTTTTTTAAATAAAAAAATATTTTAGTCGCGTTTGACACGTGTGATTTGATTTTTGTGACGTAATTTAGCAACCATCTTAGATCTTAGATATTTTACGGAGCAAATGTAAACAATCGGCTCGATTGGGCAAAAAGTGCGAAAGGGAAAATTGCTGAACTTGAACTCATGAAGTATGTGTCGACCAGCTTCCTTGTTGATATGTGTCCCTAGAAAGTTTGAATGGCGTAGCTTAAAAAATGTCGGCGTGCATAGTTTACAGCACACACAGACTCACAGATTGCCTTATATATATATTGATTTCTGTAGATCTTTATCGGAATTTCCTTAGCTGTTCATGGGTGGTTGTTATTTTTAGTTTATTGCAGATTTTTTGTGTCCTTTTGTTCATGGTTTTAAAGTTGCCTTTTGTTATAACAATCAAGTGCCATACGAGAAACACGCTTCGGCGATCATGTCTCGAAAGAGGCATGACTGACTGGGCAGAAGATTATCCCGCAGTAGGTTGCCATTGCTTTCTGCGGCAGACTGGTAGCCAACCAAGCCTATAGAACCTAATCTGTCCTGTTATTTAACCCATAACTGAAGGGAAGAGACAGATTAATACCTTTCCCAAGGGTGAAATGTAAGTGAATGCAAGAAATTCAACCAGGAATTTGAACTCGGCTCCCTGAATTTTCGTTCCGAGCCGATATCCACTGCACCACAATGCACATCCAGTCTTTTGCTATATAAAGCAGAAAAAAAAAACTCAATCTCTTCGGCGCCCCCTTTATCCTCACTAAATTATTGCCTTTCTGCTTCCTGTTTTTCTGCCTGCTGAAAGTCCTCCTCTGTGGTTCCTGTATTTAAGAACTTAGGAGAACCCACGGACCCATCAAATTATTGCCCTATCAGCCTCCTACATATTTTCGGAAAAGTGTTCGAGGCTATTCTCAATGCTGGAATAGGTCAACATCTTATTGCCCATAAACTATTCTCAGACAGGCAGTACAGGTTCAGCTTTGCCGGGTCTACAGCCGATATGCTAACGACCATCACAGAGTATATACCAGGCCCTCGATAAGTCCGGCGAGGCTCATACTGTTGCTCTAGATATCTCCAAGGCTTTTGATAAGGGTTTCACACACTGGCCTTCTGCGGAAGCTACAGGGTAATGGACGCTTGATTGATCTGATCCAATCTTTCCTATCTAACCGCATAATGAAGGTTGTCTTGAATGGGCGTGCCTCCGCATCCTATTCCACGAAAGCTGGTGTCTCCCAGGGCTCTATCCTAGGCCAGAGACTCTTTCTGATCTTCATAAATGATCTCACAGACGTGATCGAATCCCAAGTACACAGATGACACCACTATTTACTCCCGCATCAATCAGAAACCTGGCAGGGCAGACAAACATAACCACGCTGCTGATCTTGAGAAGAACCTCCACTCAGTGGTGGACTGGGGTAGGAAGTGACTTGTAAATTTTGATGCTTCCAAAACGAAGCTGCTATCTGTCAAACATCACAGGCAATCCCTCCTGCCCTGCATAAGCATGAGCCAAGCGAGTCGCCCTGAAAGCAATATACTGCGCCTCCTCGGCCTTAACTATCTTCCGACTCCAAGTGGAATCATTACACTGAGGCAATAGCTAAATCCACTGCTAGGAAGGTTGAGTCACTGTGTCGAGCCAGGTAGTTTTTCCGCCTAAATCCATCTTGCACATATACAAATCAACCATCCAACTATACATAGAACACTGTTGTCATATCTGGTTATGCACACCTGCTGTTCATCTCATGGTTCTCGACAGGATCCAAAGGAGAATCCGTAATGTGATTGGTCCCGACCTGGCAGCTCGACTCCAGCCACTTTCTCACCGGCGGGATGTGGCTTCCCTCTCAAATATATTCATGGCTTCTGCTCCGACAAACTTAAGTCACTGGTACCCCCGCCACACGAATTTACTCGTGCAGCCAGACTGGCAACAAAGTCTCACCCTTTTACAGTTAAATCAACCAAATTCAGCAGACAATTCTACTCAAATTGCTTCTTTTCTCACACTTCCCATCTGTGGAACTCCCTTCCTTATACTTGCTTTCCTGACGGCTACAACCTCCAGGAATTTAAATGCAAAGTCAATTCCCATCTCTTATCCACATAACTCCAGCTCTTTCTACATCACCCCGTATATCTTGTTCTTTTCCTTTCTCTCTACCTTCGGAATTGTCTCCACTCCTGTGTACACATCCTTCTCTTGCCCTTTCTCGGAAACCCCCTGTAACTAGTTCTTCTTTCTCTTCACTCTCCTCCTGCTTAAACTTTTACTCTCTTATGTATCCCCCTGCTCATCAGTGGTGGCACTGCTTTTCTTGAGGGTGAAATGAAAAAAAGTATTAAATTAATCAGATTATAATTAAAAAATACTACAAATATTGCACAGTCTGTCAGTTAAGGCCATACGTAATACACGCTTGGGCGATCATGTCTCGAAGGAGACATAACTGACTGGGCAGATGATTATCCCGCAGTAGGTTGCCATTGCTTTCTGCGGTAGACTGGTTGCCGACCAAGGCTATAGAACCCAATCTGTCCTGTTATTTAACCCATAACTGGAGGGAAGAGACAGAGTAATACCTTTCCCAAGGGTATTTGCGTGTAAGTGAATGCAATGAATTCATCTGGAATTCGAACTCGGCTCCTCGATTTCTCGTTCCGAGCCGATATCCAATGCACCACAACGCACATCACACCGAAATTTTCAAAAGTTAACAAAATTCCTAAATAAAATTATATTTTATTAAATGTGTGTGTGTGTGTGTATGCGCGCGCGCGCGCGTGTGTGTGTGTGTGTGTGTGTGCTTGCAATATCGTAATTTTCTAAATTAATTTAAAAAATTAATGGATTTTATTTTCTAATTTGACATATTTCTACCACTTCAAACCCTGTCTTCGTTTTTAGTGGATACCCGTATTTGAGTAAACGCGTGGTTTATTCACTTACGCGCAAATACCCTTGGGAAAGGTATTAATACGTCTCTTCCCTCCAGTTATGGGTTAAATAGCAGCACAGATTGGGTTCTATAGCCTTGGTCGGCAACCAGTCTACCGCAGAAAGCAATGGCAAACTACTGCGGGATAATCTTCTGCCAAGTCAGTCATGTCTCCTTCGAGACATTATCGCCCAAGCCTGTATCACGTATGGCGCTTAACTGACTGACCTGCCTGCGTACTTGAGATTTGGCTATAAAACTCCACAGTTGAAGTAGTGAATGTAACATCAACTATATATATATATATATATATATATATATATATATATATATATAAAATCCAAGAGATAGTATGTTGATTGAGGAATAGTTTCATTGGTCAGATACGTGTCACGTGTGATAAAACAATGGATGAATATTAAATGTAAAAGAAAAAACTTGTTTCTGTTTAAGTGTGTGTCAACGAGTAATAAAACATCAGATGTTTATTATGAATGTAAGTATATGGTGATTTTCTAAGCGCTGCTTTGATGTGGCACAAGGCCGAAAGTATAGAGCACCCAGTGAGGACCGAACTCACTACTCAATTGCAATGGTTTTAGCGAGACAAGCTTGCTAACCATTACACCACCTGGAGGTGCCCTATGAATGTAAGTATATGTAAGCGAAAATAATGTGTGTTAAACGCATCCAAACCATAGACGAACTAAATGTGTGTATATGTTGATAACATTAGTATGTGGGAATGACAGTGACGAAATACATTTCAGTTCAAAATACGTAACAAGTATTGTATTCATATGTCAAGTGAAGGAACGAATGTTATTTTTAAATAAAATGAGGGTATCAGTTATGAATGTATGTGTTGAGAAAAATCATGTGTGAATGTGTGCGTTTATGGGTCAGTAAAGAGTTTTTTTTTTCATTGTCTAAGGACATCGGTATATCTATTACTATACCGTCGGGTCCTGCTGCTTTTTTTTTTTTTTTTGGCCAGTGCCGATTCCATTTCCGTTTTCAATATTTCTGATCTGTCTGTATTTTTGTGTAGTGCTAGTTGCTCTTGTGGAAGAGATTTCCGATACATTCGTTCTATCTTTGAAGTATTTCTCTTTTTCTAGTATGATTGTTTCATCCTTTGCTTTTATAGACTACCGGCCATAATTATTAGGCCACCCCAGTGTTGTAAAAAATGATGTATTTCATACTATTTTTAGTGTTTATTGCCAAGTAATTGTAAATGAAAATAGAATGGTTCTTTTGTTAAAACTGCACAATAACATGTGCATCAAATGAATTTATAAATATTTAATAATCACCTATATTTCAGTTTCAACAATGAAAGAATGAAGAAAATTTAGGGTGATTCGGACGAGTTCATCTTTGCTTCCTTGCCTTATAAAACTTTGCAAAGTAATAATAACAAAAGAACCATTCTATTTACATTTAGAATTATCCATTTGGCAATAAATATTAAAAATAGTATAAAATACATCATTTCTTTTTTTTTAAACTGGGGTGGCCTAATATTTATGGCCGGTAGCGTTTCTTCTTCAAAAATGTGTTATGGTAATAATGTTTTCTTCAAAAATATATTGTTGGTGATATTTTTCATTCAAAAATGTATATTTTTCTATAAAAGTTTATTTTTATGTATATATTTCTATAAAAGTGTACTTTTATGCTTTCATAGTGTTTTCATCCCAGTTTGGGGGGTTAAGTATTTACCCATAGATAGGAGCCCCAATAAGTGCTACCACTCCGGGTCAGAGTGAACCTGAGAACAACATCAATTAAGAGGTGGTTCCATGCTTATCACAATCAGAGCCCTTGCTACCGGATGCAGTTTATCGTCATGACCCGGACCATAGATTACGTGGAGGTAATTTATGTGGGTAAGAGGGGAAGATAGACTTGAACATGCTAAGATTGTAATGTTAGGAGAACATCCTATTGGAAGTCGATTCTATAGGGAAGTAGTTTTTGGGAAGGAGTTGTTCGAATGGAATATGGAGGGACTGTTGGTGGTTTACCAGAGTGTAAGTGGCATGACGGACCTTATCCGTGAAGGTTAGAACTACAGGAACCAAGGAATATGGTTCGCTCGAGCACTTTCCGTGGAAGATAAAGCAGCGAGAAGCTTGCCACATCCCGTCTGTGAGAGAGAGGTTGGAGGGTAGAGAACAATCGTCACCAGAAATGCGGTTGTTCATTCCTTGTCAACTTCCTCTTCTTGACAGTAAACATGAGGTCTTTCAATCGTCCTCTTTTTTGTTTGATTGTATCTCACACTGCGTTAGTTGTGATGCGGTCTATGTAGGAAATTCTTAAAATCGTTCTGTAAACTCTCATTTTTAGTATTTGTGTGACTCGCTGTAATTTTGCTGTTAATGTCCAAGAATCGCAGGTATAGAGAAAGATTGAGTAGTTCAATGCATTCAACGGTCTGATATTTAGTTTCAGACAGATGTTCTTGTCTTCTAGATGGTTCTTAGTTTTATGTTATTTGCTATTGTTTGTGCTTTTTCTTGAAATTTTGGAAAGGTTCTTGCTGAAGCCAAGATATTTGAAGTTCCTGACCACCAACTTTTATCTTGGTTGAAATCCCTTTCTGATTTTTCATCATGAGTTTTCTTTTTCGGCATTAATCTCTATACGGTATTTGCAGGATGCTTGATTCAGATTCCTAAATTTACTAAGAGCTACAAAAGGCATGAATCTTTTCTGATCTGTTGTTGTCCTTGTCGTCTGAAGCCCTATATACATCTGCAAGATAATAGACCAGGGTTTTCGACTATTAAGACGATTCAACAATTTACATGGCTTTGTGACTGGCACTGATGCTCTCCACAACAGCACCTCGACGATCGTATTCTAAAGACATGTCGGCTTCACTCTGCCGACGTTGGCTCCGTCATTTTGCTAAGAATCAATAATTGCACTTTCAAGAATTTTTTAGTCTAAATAAACTAATTTCTCTTTTAATAAAGGCATCACTTTTAAGCCGAAGTTGTAGTTACATAACTAATGCATTGGATAAATTCTTATTTAGGAAATATCTTTATATTCATAAATACGTTTTCTTCTATTAATTACTGCAAATTTTAATATCTTAGAGCGTTCTCAAATTAAAAATTTTAAAACTTAATATTTTCCTCCAGGCTAGTTCCGTTTATACAATTTACAAAATAAAAACTCTACATTTACCTTGCAAAGTTCCTTAGGGAAAGAAACGCGTTGGTGTAGAAAAAAAATCCATTTGTCTTTACTTTTAATTATAGCTTTACTAGCAGTATAGCCCGGCGCTGCTCGGGTGTAATGAAAGCTTTAAAACTAATCCATGGTCCTGGAGCTCAGACTCTTTGAACGTTGGCACGAAAGACTAAAAAGCAATTGTTGTTTCCAGTTAAAGCGAAACCGTAGAGTGAAAGAAAAATGAATGGATGTAAGTCAAATTTTGATTTCCTGGTATCGATATCAAATTTTCTGCACCATTGTAAGAACTGCAACCTTGAAGCTTCTGAATATCGTTTCTTATGACTTTGTCTATGAGTGTATCAAATTTGATTAAAATCGGACACTCATTCTATAACCGATTTTTTCGATTATCGATTTTCAATATTTATCGGAGGGTACTTCGACACAAAACCTAACTAAGAAGAATCGCAGACGCTTATAGTACAACTGTGTAAAGTTTCAAGAAAATCGGTTCAGCCGTTTCGGAGTCTATAGGTAACGGACACACACACACACACACAGAGACAAAGTTCCATTTATAAATAAGTTTAGATCTTTATACACGCGTGTTGAACGCGGCTGGAAATCAAGTGAGCATATTTCTATTAAAAATAATTTTGAACACTCCATTCCCATTGTTAAATAGTGTGTGGTTCATTGTAGGAGAGAGATGTTTAATATTCAGGCTCGAAAGAAGAGATGATAGTCAAATAACACAGAAATAAAATACAGCTTAAGCAGTCAAAAATAGGAGGAAAAGCTAAAAAAAAAAAAAAAAAAAAACTCCCTTGAATATGCCTAAAGAACTGGCTGAAAGTCCTTGAGAAAATGACAATTATGAAAAAATTATTATCTCCTACAAAACGAAAAAACGTAACGATGCTGGAAAAATTAAATAACAAATTATTTAAATCTTTTAAGTCAAAAATAGGAGGAAAAGCTAAAAAAAAAAAAAACTCCCTTGAATATGCCTAAAGAACTGGCTGAAAGTCCTTGAGAAAATGACAATTATGAAAAAATTATTATCTCCTACAAAACGAAAAAACGTAACGATGCTGGAAAAATTAAATAACAAATTATTGAAATCTTCCCTGTCTGCCGTATTTAATAATATATAACACATTTAATAATAATTTAATAATAATTTAATAATATATAACACATCACTCAATAAGTTTTGGGCATGTCATATACATTGTACAACTAATAACAATTCTTTTATGAAGTACTAAGCTCCAAATGGCACGTCACAAAATTTGAATTTCGTGTGTTGATAAAGCATTGCTTTCTGATGGGAAAAATACTGTTCAAGCAAAGCAATGGCTTGATAAGTCCTATTCGGACTCTGCTCCGTCGGAAACAACGGTTAAGAGGTAGAAAACACCAAAAAAAGATCCACAAACTTGTTTTGGCCGATCGTAAGTTGCGTGAGATAGCAAAGGAGTTGAACATATTAGAAGGCAGTGTATTCACCATTTTGCGTGAATATTCGTCAATGTGTTCAAAGAGGGTGCCGCATTTGCTCACAGTCGATCAAAAACAACAACCCGTCGACGATTCAGAGCGTTATTTGCAACTGTTTCAACGCAACAATGAGTTTTGCGTAAATATTTGACAATGGGTGAAACATGAATCCACCAAATCTACTGCTAAGAAGGTTGGGTCACTATGTCGATCCAGGATGTTTTTTCCGCCTGAATCCATTATGCATATATAGAAGTCAACCATCCGTCCGCGCATGGAATACTGCTGCCATTTATGGTCAGGCGCCCCTGCCGTTCTCCTCAGTGTTCTCGACAGGCTCCAAAGGAGAGTCTGCAATGTGATGGGTACTGATTTAGCGGCTTGACTGCAACCACTTCCCACCGTCGAAATGTGGCCTCCCTTTGTCTGTTCTATAAATACATTCATGGCTTCTGCTCGGACGAACTTAAGTCACTGGTGCCTCCTCAACAGGTGTTTACTCATGCAACCAGACTGGCAACTGGGTCCCACCCATTCACAGTCAGGTTAGCCAAATGCAGACGACAATTCTACTTCTGCAGCTTCTTCACTCGCACTTCCCGCCTGTGGAACTCGATCCCATATTCTTGCTTTCCTGACGGCTAAAACCTCCAGAAATTTAAATGCAATGTCAATACTCATCTATTAACCACTTAACTCTAGCTCTCTCCCCACCTCCGTATATATTTCCCTTTCTCTCCACGTATGTATCTGTCATCGCACCTGCTTTCTCAGCTTTCTATTGCTCCTTTCTAACTAGTTTGTACTCCTCACTCTTTTCTAATTAATCTTTTTACAGTTATGTAGCCCCCCGCTCATCAGTGGCATTTCTGCCTTGATTGGGGTGAAATGATTAAAAAAATAAAAAACTTCACCCCGGAGTCAAATCGGTAGTCAGTTGAGTGGACAGCAACAAGTGAAAGCCGTCCAATGCAAGCAAAGATGCAAACATCAGCAGGCAAGGTTTTAGGCTCCGTATTTTGGCATGCGCAAGGTGTTTTGTTAATCGATTACCTTAAGAAAGGAAGAACCATCAACAGCGAATATTATATGGCATTACTGGTGCGTTTGAAGGAAGAAATTGCCAGATCTGGCGCACAGCAACTACTAGCTGTTTGCAGACCCCAAAAGAATGCTTCAGGGAAAGAGACTTGGCTCTAATAAAGAAGTGATGTTGGAAACTGATATACCCCGAAAAGGAATACAGTATAAAATGATCAGTTGAAGAATGGAACTACACACCAGGAGTACAATATACCAGATTTATTGTACTACGGTACAATTAACAATAATACGCATATAGGCAAGCCACGGGTTGGAGCAGAATCAACTACCGAATAGTGAATGCCTTCGCCTAAGAATTTTCCCATTCATAGCGCTCGTTACCGTCTTTTATAAAATAGAGCATTCTATTCTCGGGGATGGCAGGATGTTCCACTATAACAGAAACTGAGGCATATTTTGAGGCCAAAGACAAATCGTTCTACAAAAAAGCATTGAATTGTTAGAGAAGCGTTGGATTCAGTGTATCACCTTAGAAGAAGACTATATTGATGACTAACGTCGAATTTTGCCTAAAAATTGCTGTTTTATTAGTTAGGCCCGCAACTTATTGAGCGATGTTATATATATATATATGTATATATATATCGCTCGATCACCGAAGTTAAGCAACGTTGAACCCGGTCAGTACTTAGATGGGTGATCGCTTGGGAATACCAGCTGCTGTACCAGGTGCTGCAAGCGTTTATTGACGGATGTGCGTTGTGGTGCAGTGGATATCGGCTCGGAAGGAGAAATCGGTGAGCCGAGTTCTAATTCCAGTCGAACACTCTGCATTCACTTACGCACTGGTACCCTTGGGAAAGGTAATAATCCTTCCTTTCCCCCAGTTATGGATTAAATAACTGAGGCCTGCGATCTGTGGCGAACTTCTGCACCGATTGTTTGTTATCAGCAGTTCCAAAAAGTGTGGATGGTGCTACACAACCCTTCACCACTCAAAACAATTTTTTTGTGTGGCAGTCTAACTGAATTAGACACTCATACGTCGAAATCGACGGGAGAGTCCATAATGCATACATATATATGTATATATATATATATATATGCAAACGGTTAAAATTGCTTTTTGTAGTGTGTGTCGTACGAATTTACATCGACACAATTTTTCCCCAACCCATATGTGCGAATGACAAATGCCTAATATCTTGTTAAAAAGCCAAGATTTTTTTCAAAAAGTTACCCTCTGGTGACGTCTAATGTAATAATTTGATAAGTTAATTAAATTGCTGAAAACAGATTTTAATTAATGGAATTAAATTTTTCGTTTTTTTTGTTTTTGTTTTTGTTTTTTTGTCCAGGGAGTATTTTTTTTAAGTAATCTCTGAATATTAACTTTTTGAGTTCTTTGTATATTTACCAAAGTTCTTAAAAAGAAAGTCTGGAAATATAATCAGGCCGACACTGAACATATTTTACAATGAGGACTAGCATTAACTTGTCCCTATAGGGCATAGATTCCAAACCTTTTTGCTGCAGTTACCACAAAATACAATTTCACTATTATCCATTACCCCAATGAAAAAATACCCGTAATATAGGAAAAGAAGTAATTATATTTTCATACATCAAAAGCAGACAAAGTTAATGGAAATTATTCAATACAATAGTACCAATCTACAATAACCAGAAGTATAGTAGCCGTACCCTAGCCGTGATTCATAATGTGGGTGTTGAGCTTGTATTGCCTGTGCCTGTGCCAGTGCCAGTTTATTTATTCTTGGCTTTGTGACTGAAAGGGCCGTTCGGACGTCGTTTGCCACGTTGAGTCTGCCACGTTTCTTGGTCTTCATTCCAAGGACACAGTGTGAAATTATAAGCTGATTGCCTCTTCCCAAACGAAGCATCCATTACCTCCAAAATATGGGCTCATTACCCCACTGGGGTAATTTACCCCGGGGTTGGGAACCGTGGCTATAGAGAATAAACTTTTTATCATTTGATGTGCCCTGTCTCTTCTGGACGGGAAGGGATGGTCTCCACAACTTTTTTTTCGAATGTAGCTCTTAGCAGTGTTCATTATTTCTGACTTATTAATCTCCTCTCCAATTTTTGTTCTGCCATTCATTTACTCAAGCTTGTTTAGGTTGTAGAGTGGCTGACACCCATGCAGCACTGCCAATCATGGAATGGCTCATGGTCTATAATGGACTATTTAAGTACAGAATAGTAGCGTAATTTTCTAGTGTCATTCGAGTAATATTTGGACTGATTACTTAGGTGACTACTGCGATCTGAACCTCTCCTCTCTGTGTTGTAACGTCAGTTTTGTTTATTATTGTAACTATTGTACTCTTCTGTGTATATCCGTTTAGCACCAGATATTGTGCTGAATAATACCTCAGCACACTTTCAATGTTTATCGTATCCACCTCGGCGATATGGTAGTTTCCAACTGCGCCGTTGCATTCATTATTTCCTTGTGGGTATCAAACACTCTAATAACTCTATCCTCATTGCGTGTCCAAGAAATGTCAAGTTCTTCATGTATATCCGTTTAGCACCAGATATTGTGCTGAATAATACCTCAGCACACTTTCAATGTTTATCGTATCCACATCGGCGATACGGTAGTTTCCAACTGCACCGTTGCATTCATTATTTCTGCAAACACTCAATAACTCTATCCTCATTGCGTCCAAATGTCAAGTTTCTTCATGTATATCCGTTTAGCACCAGATATTGTGCCGAATAATACCTCAGCACACTTTCAATGTTTATCGTATCCACCTCGGCGATACGGTAGTTTCCAACTGCACCGTTGCATTCATTATTTCTGTGGGTATCAAACACTCTAATAACTCTATCCTCATTGCGTGTCCAAGAAATGTCAAGTTTCTTCTATGTATATCCGTTTAGCACCAGATATTATGCTGAATAATACCTCAGCACACTTTCAATGTTTATCGTATCCACCCTGGCGATACGGTAGTTTCCAACTGCACCGTTGCATTCATTATTTCCTGTGGGTATCAAACACTCTAATAACTATCCTCATTGCGTGTCCAAGAAATGTCAAGTTTTCCATGTATATCCGTTTAGCACTGAGATATTGTGCTTACCAATACCTCAGCACACTTTCAATGTTTATCGTATCCACCTCGGCGATACGGTAGTTTCCAACTGCACCGTTGCATTCAATATTTCGTGGGTATCAAACACTCTAATAACTCTATCCTCATTGCGTGTCCAAGAAATGTCAAGTTTCTTCTGTGTATATCCGTCGAACAGATATTGTGCTGAATAATACCTCAGCACACTTTCAATGTTTATCGTATCCACATCGGCGATACGGTAGTTTCCAACTGCACCGTTGCATTCATTATTTCCTGTGGGTATCAAACACTCTACACTTATCCTCATTGCGTGTCCAAGAAATGTCAAGTTTCTTCTGTGTATATCCGTTTAGCACCAGATATTGTGCTGAATAATACCTCAGCACACTTTCAATGTTTATCGTATCCACCTCGGCGATATGGTAGTTTCCAACTGCACCGTTGCATTCATTATTTCCTTGTGGGTATCAAACACTCTAATAACTCTATCCTCATTGCGTGTCCAAGAAATGTCAAGTTTCTTCTGTGTATATCCGTTTAGCACCAGATATTGTGCTGAATAATACCTCAGCACACTTTCAATGTTTATCGTAACTGATTTATGATACGGTAGTTTCCAACTGCACCGTTGCATTCATTATTTCCTGTGGGTATCAAACACTCTAATAACTCTATCCTCATTGCGTGTCCAAGAAATTGTCAAGTTTCTTCTGTGTATATCCGTTTAGCACCAGATATTGTGCTGAATAATACCTCAGCACACTTTCAATGTTTATCGTATCCACCTCGGCGATATGGTAGTTTCCAACTGCACCGTTGCATTCATTATTTCCTGTGGGTATCAAACACTCTAATAACTCTATCCTCATTGCGTGTCCAAGAATGTCAAGTTTCTTCTGTGTATATCCGTTTAGCACTAGATATTGTGCTGAATAATATTCCTCAGCACTTTCAATGTTTATCGTATCCACATCGGCGATACGGTAGTTTCCAACTGCACCGTTGCATTCATTATTTCCTGCATCAAACACTCTAATAACTCTATCCTCATTGCGTGTCCAAGAAATGTCAAGTTTCTTCTATGTATATCCGTTTAGCACCAGATATTGTGCTGAATAATACCAGCACACTTTCAATGTTTATCGTATCCACCTCGGCGATATGGTAGTTTCCAACTGCACCGTTGCATTCATTATTTCCTGTGGGTATCAAACACTCTAATAACTCTATCCTCATTGCGTGTCCAAGAAATGTCAAGTTTCTTCTGTGTATATCCTAAGCCATATCAGATATTGTGCTGAATAATACCCTCAGCACACTTTCAATGTTTATCGTATCCACATCGGCGATACGGTAGTTTCCAACTGCACCGTTGCATTCATTATTTCCTGTGGGTATCAAACACTCTAATAACTCTATCCTCATTGCGTGTCCAAGAAATGTCAAGTTTCTTCTATGTATATCCGTTTAGCACCAGATATTGTGCTGAATAATACCTCAGCACACTTTCAATGTTTATCGTATCCACCTCGGCGATATGGTAGTTTCCAACTGCACCGTTGCATTCATTATTTCCTGTGGGTATCAAACACTCTAATAACTCTATCCTCATTGCGTGTCCAAGAAATGTCAAGTTTCTTCTGTGTATATCCGTTTCGCACCAGATATTGTGCTGAATAATACCTCAGCACACTTTCAATGTTTATCGTATCCACCTCGGCGATACGGTAGTTTCCAACTGCACCAAATTGCATTCATTATTTCCTGTGGGTATCAAACACTCTAATAGCATATCCTCATTGCGTGTCCAAGAAATGTCAAGTTTCTTCTGTGTATATCCGTTTAGCATAGATATTGTGCTGAATAATACCTCAGCACACTTTCAATGTTTATCGTATCCACATCGGCGATACGGTAGTTTCCAACTGCACCGTTGCATTCATTATTTCCTGTGGGTATCCAAACACTCTAATAACTCTATCCTCATTGCGTGTCCAAGAAATGTCAAAGTTTCTTCTGTGTATATCCGTTTAGCACCAGATATTGTGCTGAATAATACCTCAGCACACTTTCAATGTTTATCGTATCCACATCGGCATTACGGTAGTTTCCAACTGCACCGTTGCATTCATTATTTCCTGTGGGTATCAAACACTCTAATAACTCTATCCTCATTGCGTGTCCGGGAAATGTCAAGTTTCTTCTGTGTATATCCGTTTGCTTCCAGATATTGTATGAATAATACCTCAGCACACTTTCAATGTTTATCGTATCCACCTCGGCGATACGGTAGTTTCCAACTGCACCGTTGCATTCATTATTTCCTGTGGGTATCAAACACTCTAATGCTCTATCCTCATTGCGTGTCAGAAATGTCAAGTTTCTTCTGTGTATATCGTTTAGCACCAGATATTGTGCTGAATAATACCTCAGCACACTTTCAATGTTTATCGTATCCACATCGGCGATACGGTAGTTTCCAACTGCACCGTTGCATTCATTATTTCCTGTGGGTATCAAACACTCTAATAACTCTATCCTCATTGCGTGTCCAAGAAATGTCAAGTTTCTTCTGTGTATATCCGTTGCTTTTAGATATTGTGCTGAATAATACCTCAGCACACTTTCAATGTTTATCGTATCCACATCGGCGATACGGTAGTTTCCAACTGCACCGTTGCATTCACATTATTTCCTGTGGGTATCAAACACTCTAATAACTCTATCCTCATTGCGTGTCAGAAATGTCAAGTTTCTTCTGTGTATATCCGTTTAGCACCAGATATTGTGCTGAATAATACCTCAGCACACTTTCAATGTTTATCGTATCCACATCGGCGATACGGTAGTTTCCAACTGCACCGTTGCATTCATTATTTCCTGTGGGTATCAAACACTCTAATAACTCTATCCTCATTGCGTGTCCAAGAAATGTCAAGTTTCTTCTGTGTATATCCGTTTAGCACCAGATATATTGTGCTGAGCCATGCCTCAGCACACTTTCAATGTTTATCGTATCCACATCGGCGATACGGTAGTTTCCAACTGCACCGTTGCATTCATTATTTCCTGTGGGTATCAAACACTCTAATAACTCGCCTATCCTCATTGCGTGTCCAAGAAGTATCAAGTTTCTTCTGTGTATATCCGTTTAGCACCAGATATTGTGCTGAATAATACCTCAGCACACTTTCAATGTTTATCGTATACATCGGCGATACGGTAGTTTCCAACTGCACCGTTGCATTAATTCTTCCTGTAGGTATCAAACACTCTAATAACTCTATCCTCATTGCGTGTCGAAATGTCAAGTTTCTTCTGTGTATATCCGTTTAGCACCAGATATTGTGCTGAATAATACCTCAGCACACTTTCAATGTTTATCGTATCCACCTCGGCGATACGGTAGTTTCCAACATGCACCGTTGCATTCATTATTTCCTGTGGGTATCAAACACTCTAATAACTCTATCCTCATTGCGTGTCCAAGAAATGTCAAGTTTCTTCTATGTATATCCGTTTAGCACCAGATATTGTGCTGAATAATACCTCAGCACACTTTCAATGTTTATCGTATCCACCTCGGCGATACGGTAGTTTCCAACTGCACCGTTGCATTCATTATTTCCTGTAGGTATCAAACACTCTAATAACTCTATCCTCATTGCGTGTCCAAGAAATGTCAAGTTTCTTCTATGTATATCCGTTTAGCACCAGATATTGTGCTGAATAATACCTCAAGCACACTTTCAATGTTTATAGTATCCACATCGGCGATACGGTAGTTTCCAACTGCACCGTTGCATTCATTGTATTTCCTGTGGGTATCAAACACTCTAATAACTCTATCCTCATTGCCTGTCCAAGAAATGTCAAGTTTCTTTTTCTGATAATAATCAAAAAGTTTCCGTTTTGTTCCCACTTTTCTTAAAACGTCTCCAATGTTCACATGTTTCATCTATGGTAATCTCACCCGGTTATATATGTTACCCGCGATTTGACCTTGACCCTCTGCACGGATTAAAATAATTGCTTGATTCCATTTGATTTTTTTTTAATCACTAGAATCTTGACCACCCACATAGCAGCCTTCTAATATGACTAGCTCTTGGGCCTTGTATTAAGTGAGCATTAGTAGAAAAAAATTATCTAACGTCTAGATTTAATCTTTCTCTGAGATTTGTCATGTAAACTAGAAACATAATAATAAAAAAGGATTTGAGATGAGTTAGGATATGCGTTGAGGTGCAATGGATATCTGTTCGGAATGAGAAAATTGGAGAATCGAGTTCGAATTCTAGTTGAATTCCTTTCTCTTCCTTTACGCACAAATACCCTTGGGAAAAGTATTAATCCCTCTCTTCTCCATCCAGCTATGGGTGAAATAGAAGAAAAGATTGAGTTCTTTGTCTATATTTCCGAGATGAGGTAGTATTTACATTATTCGGACTATTGCCCTCATCTCTGGTGCCATTTGTACGACGTTTCGGCCGTTGTACGCTCCGACCTTCTTCAGGTGCTAGGAATTTCGAACCGAACAATTGTCCTTAAGGACACATGGCCCAGTGGATATAGACGTTGGTTAGTTCCTGACTTGACTTTTAGAGTTGTGAGTTCAATACCAGGCTACACCAGTGGTGAACAAGTAACTTGCAGGGTTAGAGGGAGATAACTCAAGACTAACTCATAACACTAATCGAGCTTTACGCAAAGAATGAGGATAATATACCCAAGTGACTGTAATAAAGGGTTCGGTTCGAAATTCCTAGCACCTGAAGAAGGCCGGAGCTTACAACGGCCGAAACGTCGTACAAATGGCACCAGAGATGAGGGCAATAGTCCGAATAATGTAAATACTGTAGATTGAGTTCTATAGCCTTCGTGGGCAACCAGTCTACTGTAGAAACTAATGACAACCTACTGCTGGAAAAATATGCCGAATCAGTCAGTCAATTACCATACGTGATACACGATTGGGCGATCATGCCTCGAACGAAAGAAACATGGTCGCCCAAGCGTGTATTACGTATGGCAATTAACTGACAGACTAAATTTCTAAACGAAATAGTGTAGAGTCCGTATTTAATATCTGTTTTTCTGTATAAGAGTGAATGGTGGTCGTAGTTATCGGGCTACAGTACCGGTGGTCCCATTTATTCAATTTTCGAATTTAATCTCGATTTAGCCACCAGTAATTTTTTCCTATAAAAGCAGATTATCCGCCCGGACTTAGATAACTATTCACCTTCTCAGCTATTCGTTCTCCAACCACAGATTACCTTTCATTACTCATTTCCCATTCCCTCGCTGACCATACTCCACCCGCTACTCGCTTCCACCTACGTCTTCTACTACCCACTCTCATCCTCCTCAGCTATCAATAGTCTCTCTTCTATGCAGCCTTCATGCCACCGCTAATCATTCTCCCTTCGCCGACTACCCTCCGTCGAGTCGAACCCACCTCTCTCCAAGTCGGAGATCACTCTACCTGGTGGCAGTCCATCCTCCTGCCTCTACTCACTTTCTTCCCCTTAAAGACCACTTTCAGCTTTCTGACAGCCATTCTCCCCAAAGACCACCTTCACGAGTCACAATACCGCTAATTATTTTCGTTTTCATCGAGTTAATTACTCAACCTGCTGGCAAACCTCCTCTTCCTTCCACTAATTATTTCTCTCATCGCATAGTATATTCCCTCGCAGATCCCTATCCACCCTCCCATCCACTCTCCCCACATGAAGCCCAGATAATTCAAATGTTAAAAGCATTTATTTCTTTCTACGAACATTTACCGTTATTATTTGTGTATAACACGCACTTTTTTATATGTTAAGCCCAAATTTTTAGAAATGCGCACTATAGAAAAGAATTGAATATTTACTTTTTTTCTGAGATTTTTCGTCGCCATATTTGTAGTGTCACTGGCAAATTAATATGCCAAATTTGCATAAGTGCAAGAGAGAGCCTATATAACTCGTCACTGAGAATAAGTAGTGGGAAGCTTAGCGACTGATTAGTACTAAACCTTATTTCACATCAAGGTTTATGTCCGAAAATATCTTATGACTATTGTCTAAAATTACTAATGTCTGACTTGAAGGATTTAAATCAATTTCCAAACACAAGATTTGCAAAAAATGAAAGGGAGCGACTCCGACTAACACGAAATCGGTCGAGTTTCGATCCCGGCCAGAAGCAAGTGGTTGTGTCTAGCCACACTGATGAGCTGTGATACAGTGAAATAAGCTTGTATGTGGATGATTAATATATTATGCTCTCATTACGACTGAGCTCTCTAGAGAAGACGATTTTAAAAAAGTTTCCACTTCAGCGATATATGCGTTACTTTTCAGGAATGAATTCAGTTCTTTCGGTGACTGTGGTGTATACACTGCTCATATCAGTCAGTTAAGTGCCATACGTGATACATGCTTGGGCGATCATGTCTCGAAAGAGACATGACTGACTGGGCAGAAGATTATCCCGCAGTAGGTTGCCATTGCTTTCTGCGATAGACTGGTTGCCGACCAAGGCTATAGAACCCAATCTGTCCTGCTATTTAACCCATAACTGGAAGGAAGAGACGGATTAATACCTTTCCCAAGGGTATTTGCACGTAAGTGAATACAATGGATTCAACTGGAATTCGAACTCGGCTCCCCGGTTTCTCGTTCCGAGCCGATATCCACTGTACCACCAGGCACATACGAGTTAAAAATTCTTTTCTCTAATTTCATGCGCCTATGGCTTAGGGTGTATCGACTTCGACTAACACGAAATCGGTCGAGTTTCGATCCCGGCCAGAAGCAAGTGGATGTATCTAGCCACACTGATGAGCTGTGATACAGCGAAACAGGCTTGTATGTAGATGACTAATATATATATATGTATTCTCGTAACTATATTTATACTAGCAGTATAGCCCGGCGTTGCTCGGGTGTAATGAAAGCTTTAAAACTAATCCATGGTCCTGGAGCTCAGACTCCTTGGACGTTGGCACGAAAGACTAAAAAGCAATAGTTGTTTCCAGTTAAAGCGAAACCATAGACTGAAAGAAAAATGAATGGATATAAGTCAATTCTTGATTTCCTGGTATCGATATTCAAATACATTTTGAAGGCTAAATAAATCCTCTGAGTAAATGGTATCATGGCTGAGACTAAGAACTACCATTATACCTACTTAGAGCCAAACCCGAAGCAAAAACTAAAATAAGAAGACTGAAAAAATACAGACATACAGGCAAATAAACAGACATACACACAAGCATCTTGCCTTTTATATATATATATATATTATCGATTTTCTGCACTATTGTAAGAACTGCAACCTTGAAACTTCTGAATATCGTTTCTTATGTCTTTGTCTATGAGTGTATCAAATTTGATTAAAATCGGACCACTCCTTCTATAACCCGATTTTTTCGATTATCGATTTTCGACGCTTATAGTACAAATGTGTAAATTTTCAAGAAAATCGGTTCAGCCGTTTCGGAGTCTATAGGTAACCGATACACACACACACACACACACACACACACACACACACACAGAGAGAGAGAGACAAAGTTCCATTTATAAATAAGTTTAGATATATATATAGTTACGAGAATTAATAAATATATATATAAGGGCACGCACATGTATAATATTATTATTATTCAGGTGTGCATTTTAAAAACAGATATATATATATATATATATATATATATATATATATATATATATATATATTAATGAATATACAGATTCTCCTATGTCGATGAAATGTCTCGGAGTTCCATGCGTTATACAATCATCAGGTGAATATTAAAACTAACTTACATAACGCATGAAACTCTGAGTCGTGCCATCTACGTAGGATATTCTGGGAATTAAAGGAAAGTAACTTAGATCCCCAGATAAAACGGAAACTCATAGGCAAGGCTAGGACCCCTAATAACTTAAGAGATAGGTGTAATCTATGTTTGATAGAAAAAATTAAAATTTTTAAAATTTAAAGACCAAAATATACTCCTAAACAAACGAATGGGAAATCATAAGTATGTGCCGCCATAGAAATAAGTATATATTACAATAATTATCCTATTCTCCCAATTAGTCCCCACACAAATTAAAAAAAAAAATTTACATTTTGCCAAGCAGTTGCTTCCCCTCCACCTACCACTACTAACTCAAGGGTCAGACGACATACCTCCCACTACCAAGAAGAAAGTATTACTAAATCACTTCCCCCAGCCCAACTCAATGAAAACCAATACATCCCAACCCCTTCCTTTACCTAAGCTAACCTCTGGGCTTAGAATTTTTCCTCATTCTTGCTTATAAGGGGTTGAAGAATGCATGCCTTAAAATGACATGTTGAAAATGGCTATTTTCCCACAAAGTATTATCTGAATTTACAGATAAATAAAGGTGTATATATATATATATATATATATATATATATATATATATATATATATACTATCCGCCATAATTATCATGTTTGGTATTATAATTTATTTGTTTATGATATTTAAAATGGAGGCTATGATGAGAGAGAGAGAAGCAAGATAAAATTCTGAAAACCATCAGGGTAGATAACAGTTAACCTTGGTCTGAAAGAGAACAAGATTGTAGTTCTGAAAGAAGCACTCTCTAGGGAATTTGTTCTACTTTATATATATATATATATATATATATATATATATATATATATATATATATCCCCACCGCCTACTACTACTAACTCAAGGGTCAGGCCACATACCTCCCATTACCAAGTAGGAATTACTACTAAATTCTTTCTCCCAGCCCAACCCAATGAAAACCAATACATCCAAACCCCTTCCTTTGCCTAAACTAACCTCTGGGCTTAGAATTTTTCCTCATTTGTTTATAAGGGATCAAAGAATGCATGCCTTAAAATGACATGTTGAAAATGGCTATTTCCCCACCAAGTTTTACCTGAATTTACAGATAAATAAAAAGTATATATATATATATATATATAGAGAGAGAGAGAGAGAGAGAGAGATAGAGGGAGAGAGAGAGAGTGAGAGAGAGAGAGATACACCGGATAAGAATTCGAATAAATACTAAATTTAGCTGTTACAACATTTAAAATATCAATGCGTATTAAACAACGGAGATTTTCCCCACAATTTCGGAACCCAAATTTAGAGATGCGTATTATACAGGAATACATATTATACATGAATAATTATAGTAAATACAAAGGTCGTTCCGAGTTCTCTTCTATTTTACTATTTTAATATATTTAGCGGCAGCCTGACAAAATAGGGTCTGACATAAAAATGTGCGCGAAGCAGGAGTGTTTCATTGAATTACTCCACAGGAGAAAGCTGCGATCATAGGCTTCAATACTTGCTGAAAATATACGAAAACAAATCAGAAGATGTGAGTCCATTCAAGCAAATGTTAATGCGTTTCAGAAGGCAGAATGCATTGTTGTCAGCAGAAAATGCAGCCCAAGATCAGAACTTCGTGCCGGGTGCGTCAAAATGCAGTAGGGACTGAAATTTAACTATCTTGGTAGTGTAATAACAGACGGCAGAAAATGTGTCACGGAGATGCTAGGGTCTGTAGGAATAGCGAAAAACGTCTTTCCAAAACTAAGCAAGGTATTAAAAGCATCCAAAAAGGGTCCTAAACTTGGTATCTCTTCTTCTATATTGGATTTAATGTTGAACAATCAATTCACTGATGAAGAAATTCAAATTTTCCATCCGAAGTTTGATGAAATATCATGGACAAAACATATCTACGAGAACGAAGTTATCAGGAAAATACTAACATCAAATTTAACCTTCGTAGAAGCAAAAGAAAGAAAGCACGGTTATTCTCTTGACACCGCTATATATACAATTTTTAATTCCTTTGGCAATGTTTATTTACAAAATTATAAAAATATACGAACCAAGTAAATTGCGATATCATTTACTTTTTGTAGGGATTTATTACTTACCATTTCACAAATTCGTATGGGGATTCGTAATAATAACAACACAATTTAGGTTAGTTACTTCTCTGCTATCAGAAGTGATGCCTCTGCATTTTATTAACGCATAACAATATGGCCGACACGGTATTTCCGTATCTGAACAATGGCTGAACCGGTGCTTCCGCTTCCTTAGTTCCTGGTTACAACAGAAATATTTTTATAGGGAAATTTATAATACAATATTCATTACTAACCATTTTATAAAAAAGTATGAAAAGATGAATTATACCTGTTTCGTGTATTTTATAATTTAATAAATATGAAATTATTATTGTAAATGAGTAATCGAATAAATAAATAAATAATGTTAAATATTGTGTTTAATATCTTTATTGTCAGTTTTCAAGAATAAAGAAAATGTATAAACTAACTTTCATTTGTCTGGGTTTAGAATTCTAATCAAACACTATGAAAGTATAAAAACCTTTATAGTAAAGATACCAGCAATATATTTTTAAAGAGATTACTAATGCACCAAGAAAATTAAATTTTGGCATTAAACGACCTATAAGTAGTTAATACGCCACTAAACAAACAAACAAACAGAATCTAATCATCGCTTTTTAAAACAACAGACATTGCCGAGGAAGTCAAAAGTGTATACAGTTATAGGGATGTCAAGGGAATAACCATCCTTTTGATACACCGTTTTTTGCAAGCACGAAGATTAAAAATAGTCCTACAAAATAAGTAATATATTCAGCTAAATCTTTTTGTACACCTTATGAGGATAGAAGGCTTGGAGAATCTAACACTCACAAAACAATCTGATGGAGGGCACAGCTAATAATCTACATAACGAATTTGCATGAACAAATTGCGGAACAGAGACTAGAAGAGTCGCTAAAAATCAAACATTATATAGATTAATAAAAGTCAGGAAGATGTGGAGAGCCATGACTAGGAATTAAGCATATATAAAAATAAAACGTTTTAACACTAACGACAGATGCTGATCGAAATTATTGAGGAGTTATTATTTAAAGTCGGACTACTACCTTCATCTTTGTTGTCCTCTAGATAAGATGCTGAATAGTGAATTTGGGGGATAGTAGTTTTGAGTTCAATCACGAAGTCGGTGTAAGTCATTAACGCCGTCCCAGAATATGCTGATATAGAGATGAAGGAGAGATTCTAAGCAACAGAAATGTGCTTCTACAGAAGGATGGTGGGGATATTATGGACCAAACATGCAACGAGGTTTTGGAGAGAAAGCAAACGAAAAGGAAGCTTATACTTAACCTGAGGAAGAGACAGCTGAGGTTTCCGTGACACGTCATGAGGAAGGAAATGTTAAAGAACCTAATGCTCACAGCACGAACAGAGGGAAAGTGAGACAGGGGAAAGCAGCGCGAGACCTATTTGATGGACTTGAGCAGGTGGATGACGGAGCGGGGCTTGGGAGAGATATCAAGAGGAAAAATATTAAGAGCGACAAGGGATAGGGTCAAGTGAAAATCCTTGATAAGTCCTGAGTGGACACGACACATAAAGAAGAAAATAGTTTATTCTAGAATAATTACCAGTAAATCATTGGGGCTGGCTCACTTTATACCTATAATGATCAGTCAGTCAGTCAGTTAAGTGCCATACGTGATACACGATTTGGGCAATCATGTCTAGAAAGAGACATGACTGACTGGGCAGAAGATTATACCGCAGTAGGTTGCCATTACTTTCTGCGGTAGACTGGTTGCCAACCAAATCTATAGAACCTAATCTGCCCTGCTATTCAACCCATAGCTGTAGGAAGAAGAGATGGATTATATTATTATATTAATAAGGAGTAATTAGTGGGGGATCAGTTTACTACTTCATGACAATAAAAAACAGATCCCCCACTTTATGCCCTGTAGAAACTGTGATTATGCTTCAAACTATTATATTTAGTCAGTTAAGTGCCATACGTGATACACGCTTGGGCGATCATCTCTCGAAAGAGACATGATTGATTGGGCAGAAGATTATCCCGCAGTAAGTTGCCATTACTTTCTGTGGTAGACTGGCTGCCAACAAAATCTATAGAACCTAATCTGTGCTGCTATTCAACCCATAACTGGAGGGAAAAGACAGATTAATGCCTTTCCCAATGGTATTTGTGCGCAAGTGAATGCAAGAAATTCAACTGGATTTCGAACTCGGCTCCCCGATTTCTCGTTCCGATTCGATACCCACTGCACCACAACGCACATCCGTGAACCATGTCTAAACTATACGATCCCCCACCGTGTCAGTTTATATTGTCATTCACTGTTAGTATTAAAATCTTTTTTTCTAAAATTGAAAAATTATGACGGTGACAGTCTTCTGCGTCCCGTTCCCCTAGAACACGGACAAACATGGAACTCCTCAGCTTTCTATCCGTCGTATCCCTTAGCAGGATTTCTCTCGTTGCCAAGTACTCCGCGTTCCGCCAGAAAACAAAGAAGCAAGAAGCAGCAAGGCATTTATAGTAGAGTTTAAAGAGAACAGAAGCCAGTACAAGATACCATCAAATCTGCATGCTTTGTTGAAATCAAGATTAGATATACGAGCAAAAACCATGAATAGAGAAATGTGCATATTAAACAGTAAAGAATTGATTCTAAGTGGAAAGTCGGGTAAATAAGTTCTTAAAGACTGGAACTACAGAAAAGGATGTAGAGAATTCAAGGAAATTATTGTAGAGTTTACTGAGAACAGGAGCCAGTTCAAGAGCATATTTCTTAAGGACTATGTTATCAGGTCTATACGCTTTGTGGGAATCCAGTGTAGAGATGATAGCAGAAACCACGGTAGCAGAAATCACTCAACATGTACTCAGTCCATTAGGAAGAAGTCAAGAAGTTGATTTAGAGAAGTGAAAACCATATTGCATATCTGAAAGAAGACCCAGTGATGTGATATGCTTAACTAATTTAGAGTTAAATACAGCCTTTAATACTTTGCCAAAAAGAGGTAAGAAACTAGCAGACCAATGCAAGGATGGTTCATCTGAGTTCTTAAAACCGGGAACTACAGAAGAGGATTTCTAGCAAGCAGGAAAGTAAGAAGCAACAAGATAATTAGTTTAGAGAGAACAAGAACCAGTTCAGAAGCACATTTCTTAACCCTCTAGGGCCATTTGTATCATATTATATTATTAAGTAGTAATTAGTGGGGATCAGTTTATTACTTCATGACAATAGAAAACCGATCACTCACTTTATGCCTTCCAGTATAGCCTTAATCCTCTAGGGCCATTTGTATCATATTATATTAATAAGTAGTAATTAGTGGGGATCAGTTTGTTAGCACCATGACAATAGAAAACCGATCACCCACTTTATGCAGTATAAGCCTTAACCCTCTAGGGCCATTTGTATCATATTATATTAATAAGTAGTAATTAGTAGGATCAGTTTATTACTTCATGACAATAGAAAACCGATCACCCACTTTATGCCCAGTATAAGCCTTAACCCTCTAGGGCCATTTAAACTATATATTATATTAATAAGTAGTAATTAGTGGGGATCAGTTTATTGCTTCATGACAATAGAAAACCGATCACCCACTTTATGCCAAATATAAGCCTTAACCCTCTAGGGCCATTCGTATCATATTATATTAATAAGTAGTAATTAGTGGGGGATCAGTTTATTACTTCATGACAATAGAAAACCGATCACTCACTTTATGCAATATAAGCCTTAACCCTCTAGGGCCATTCGTATCATATTATATTAATAAGTAGTAATTAGTGGGGGATCAGTTTATTACTTCTTGACAATAGAAACCGATCACTCACTTTATACCCGAGAGTATAAGCCTTAACCCTCTAGGGCCATTCGTATCATATTATATTAATAAGTAGTAATTAGTGGGGGATCAGTTTATTACTTCATGACAATAGAAAATCACTCACTTTATGCCCAGTATAAGCCTTAACCCTCTAGGGCCATTCGTATCATATTATATTAATAAGTAGTAATTAGTGGGGATCAGTTTATTACTTCATGACAATAGAAAACCGATCACCCACTTTATGCCAGTAAACCTTAACCCTCTAGGGCCATTCGTATCATATTATATTAATAAGTAGTAATTAGTGGGATCAGTTTATTACTTCATGACAATAGAAAACCGATCACTCACTTTATGCCCAGTATAAGCCTTAACCCTCTAGGGCCATTTGTATCATATTATATTAATAAGTAGTAATTAGTGGGGGATCAGTTTATTACTTCATGACAATAGAAAACGATCACTCACTTTATGCCCAGTATAAGCCTTAACCCTCTAGGGCCATTGTATCATATTATATTAATAAGTAGTAATTAGTGGGGATCAGTTTATTGCTAAAGCCAATAGAAAACCGATCACCCACACTTTATGCCCAGTATAAGCCTTAACCCTCTAGGGCCATTCGTATCATATTATATTAATAAGTAGTAATTAGTGGGGGATCAGTTTATTACTTCATGACAATAGAAAACCGATCACTCACTTTATACCCAGTATAAGCCTTAACCCTCTAGGGCCATTTGTATCATATTATATTAATAAGTAGTAATTAGTGGGGGATCAGTTTATTACTTCATGACAATAGAAAACCGATCACTCACTTTGTACTAATGTCTCAAGCCTTAACCCTCTAGGGCCATTTGTATCATATTATATTAATAAGTAGTAATTAGTGGGGATCAGTTTATTGTACTTCATGACAATAGAAAACGATCACCCACTTTATGCCCAGTATAAGCCTTAACCCTCTAGGGCCATTCGTATCATATTATATTAATAAGTAGTAATTAGTGGGATCAGTTTATTACTTCATGACAATAGAAAACCTATCACTCACTTTGTACCCAGTATAAGCCTTAACCCTCTAGGGCCATTCGTATCATATTATATTAATAAGTAGTAATTAGTGGGGATCAGTTTATTACTTCATGACAGCCAAACCGATCGCCCACTTTATGCCCAGTATAAACCTTAACCCTCTAGGGCCATTCGTATCATATTATATTAATAAGTAGTAATTAGTGGGGGATCAAGTTTTATTACTTCATGACAATAGAAAACCTATCACTCACTTTATGCCCAGTATAAGCCTTAACCCTCTAGGGCCATTCGTATCATATTTGATACAGTATGAAAACAAGCCTTGAAAGAAATATTTTCCTGAAAATTTTTTAAGAGAAATATTTTATAAATTTCAAATGAAAGCAGTACTGACTGCTCAGTCAATGAATACCAAATGTTTCCTTATAGGGAAATACCAAATGTTTCCTTATAGGGAAATACTGTATCAAATATGATACGAATGGCCCTAGTGGGTTAAGTAGTAATAAGTGGGGGATTTGTTTATTACTTCATAACAATATAGAACTGATCCCCCACTTTATGACAAGTAGAAGCCTTAATCATATTATATTATTAACCCTCAAGGGCCATTTGTATCATATTTGATACAGTATGAAAACAAGCCTTGAAAGAAATATTTTCCTGAAAAATTTTTTAAGAAAAATATTTTATAAATTTCAAATGAAAGCAGTACTGACTGCTCAGTCAATGAATAGCAAATGTTTCCTTATAGGGAAATACCAAATGTTTCCTTATAGGGAAATACTGTATCAAATATGATACGAATGGCCCTAGAAGGTTAAGAACTATTGCAGAGATTGCATTAGGTCCGTGTGCTTTGTGGGGATCCAGTGTAGAGATGATAGCAGAAACCATAAACAAAGTTATATGCATATCACTCAATAGAAACTCGGTTACAAATGAAAAAAGGCATAGATAGTGTAGATGAGTCAATCGTAGAATTTTAAGATAATCTACGAAGAAAACATTCTACTTTATCAACAGAAGTCACTAATACCTCAAAGAGAGGAAGAACAAGAAAACGGTTTTGGTAATAGTCATTTCACCTCAAACAAGGCAGGACTGCTACTGATGCATAGAGTGAGAGAAAAAACAAGGTACAGGTGATGCCGAAGAAATGATAAGTGATAAATGGGAATCAAGTAGATAGAAGATGACAACGTTGCATTTAAACTTTTGGAGATTGTAGCTATCAGGGAAGCAAGCAAACAAAAAAGAGTTCCACAAACGGGAAGTGCGAGAAAAGAATCTGTTAGAGTAGAAAAGGCAGTTACATTTAACTATTTCGACGGTAAAACGGTAAGACCTTGATGTCAATCTAGTAGCACGAGTAAATACATGTGGTCGAGGAACACTTATTTAACACTTATTTAACACGTATTTAGCACTTATTTAACACTTATTTAACACTTATTTAACACACTATTACACAGACTTCAGTGGACAGGCGAACTAAATTTGTCAGAGACCTCATTCTGTCAGCAAACAAAAACTTTGCCATTTTGAGAATAGTTTGAGCTTGAGTTTTGTTTAATGGCATATCAACACCTCCATGGGTTATTTAATGCCTAAAAAAGTGGGGTTTTAAGACATTCTTCTTAATTTTCGATTATAGTGAGAAGGTTGATTTAGTCAGATTTTAATGAAATTTTTTTTTGTTTTTATTCTTTTTTTTTATTTTAGAAAACTGAAAAAATCTAGTTTTGTTTTCAAAAATGTTTTGCTGAGAATATTTTTTTCCTTCAAAAATGTGTTATGGTAATAATTTTTTCTTCAAAAATGTATTGTTGGTAATATTTTTCCTTCAACAATGTATTTTTCTGTAAAAGTCTATTTTTATGTATATATTTCTATAAAAGTGTATTTTTATACTTTCAGTGTTTTGACCGCAGTTTGGGGGTTAACTATTTGCCCATAGCTGGAACACTAGCAGGTGTTACCACTCTGAGTGGACCTGGGAACAACAGCACTTAAGAGGTGGTTCCATGCTCCTCACAACCTCTTAATCAGAGGCCTTGCTACCGGATACAGTTTACCATCTTTGAGGAGACGTTTACAATTATTACGAGTAGACACAAAGAAGTGTCTATCCTTATCAGAAATATAACGCCACAAAAGAGATTCCTAGCATAGTTGTTTAAATGTCTGCCAGAACAATGCCTGAGGGTGATAGTATGGAGACAAACATTACGTAGAGCTACACAAGAGATGAAAAACGTCTACACGCTTTAAGGGAGACGGTATATAAAAGAATAACAAGACATTATCAGATAGTGGAAGACTATAAATTTATTTTCTCTTCTTTCACGTGCAGAGTTCAAAATATGAGGCTGACGGCCTATCACGTTGTATACACCGATTCTCGCTCGATCACCAAAGTTAAGCAACGTTGAGCCTGGTCAGTACTTAGATGGGTGACCACTTGGGAATACCAGGTGTTGTAAGCGTTTAGTGATGGATGTGCGTTGTGGTGCAGTGGATATCGGCTCGGAAAGAGAAATCGGTGAGCCGAGTTCGAATTCCAGTTGAATACCCTGCATTCACTTAAGCACTGGTACTCTTGGGAAAGGTATTAATCAGTCTCTTCCCTCCAGTTATGGGTTAAATAACAAGGGTAGGACTTGGTGCCTCTGCCCTTAAAAACAAAATCCCAATGAATCTTGATACTCGAAAAGAAAAAAGTATTACTAGACACAAAACTTATATAAAAACAACAATAAATTGTTGAAAGAAAAAGGTATTACCACCAATAAATAAATAAAATTTAGTTGGCAATAAATGACCCACCGAGGTTGATTTGCCATAAAAACAAAACAACCGAACCAAATCAAAATATGAATAGCCTTCATTTAGCAGGCTGAAGTTAAAATCCACTTTAGCGTCTTTAGTTAGGTTAGGTTGATTTTGCAATATCTCGGTGGTTAATATTGCATTTCAGAATAGCTGTGTTGTGCGACTGTCTGAAAAATAATTCAATAAAAATTTTACGGTGAAAATAATACGGTAAAATAGAGATAAATGGCAGAATAATATTTTTTTTTAATAATCGTGTTGCCCCAAACAAAGCAGTTTACTACCACTGTTGTGCAGGGGGTTACATAGGAGAAATGTCATGAGAAGGAGTGAGAGGTTGCAGGGGGTGTCAAGAAGAGGGTATGAGAAAGAAGAAAATACTGATGAGAGTGGGGTGGACGGAGAAAAAAGCATGAGAGAGAGGATGTAAGTTAGTGAGACAGGAGATGACTATTGACTTTACATTTAAATTCTTGGAGATTATAGCTGAAAAGCAAGTATGCGGGAAAGCAAGTATGCGGAAGGGAATTCCACAGGCGGAAAGTGCGAGAAAAGAAGCTACTAGAGTAGAATCTGAGCTTACGTGTTTTACAGTAAAAGGGTGGGACCTAATTGCTAATCTTGTTGCTCGAGAAAAAATCAAATATAGGGGGTTACCAGTGAGCTAAGTTCATCGGAGCAGAAGCCGTGAAAGTATTTGTAGAAGAGGCACAGGGAAGCCACAATGCGTCGGTGAGAAAGCGAGTGTATCCTAGTTGTCAAGTCGGGATCGATCACATGACATATTATCCGCTGGATTTGGTCGAGGACACCGAGGTGGATAGCAGGCGCACCCTACCAGATATGGCAGCAATATTCAATGCACGGGCGGATGGTAGATTTGTATACGTGCAGGATTGTTTCGGACGGGAAAAACTTCCTGGCCCTACACAGAGAAACGGCATCTGGGAGAAAATTTAACGGGACTACGAGTAAGTTTTATTATAATCTTTATGTTTATATTCTTTAAAATCTATAATAAAAGATTATAAGTTTTTTTTTAGCTTCTAAAACGCGTAATGTATATAATGCGGGGATGTGCGTTGTGGTGCAGTGGATATCGACCGGAACGAGAAATCGCGGGGCCGAGTTCGAATTCCAGTTGAATTCGTTGCATTCACTTACGCACAAATACCCTTGGAAAAGTATTAATCTGTCTCTTTCTTCCAGTTATGGGTTAAATAACAGGACAGATTGGGTTCTATAGCCTTCGCTGGCAACCAGTCTAATAGCAACCTACTTCGGGATAATCTTCTGCCCAGTCAGTCGTGTCCCGAAAGAGACATGATCGCTCAAGCGTGTATCACGTATGGCACTTAACTGACTGACTGATTAAGAACAACGCCCCGTAGTGCGCTTTTTGTGGGTCGAGGGAATCAAACGTGAGGAAATCCATATAATGTTTATCTACGCTAGAGTTGAAAAGTTTGCGGTTAACCCCTTCTTCATCTATGTGCCCTATCCTTTCAGAACGTAGGCGATCATGGCTCTCCACGTCTCCCGATCCCTGGTGGCTCTTAATAGGTTTTCTCCTGTTACTCCACGCAACCCCCGTTGCGTCATCCACCTGATCAGGCCCTTCAAATATGTTATCCGCTGCCTTCCTCTGTCTCTTTTTCCCTCTATCTGGCCTGTCAGTATCAGGTTCTCCAAGCCCTCCTTCCTGATTGCATGTCCCAGGAACTTCAGTTGTCTCTTCCTGATGCTCACTATTAATTTTCTTTTCGTTGTCATTTTTTTCCAAGACCTCATCGTTGCTCACATGTTCGGTCCACGATATCCGCAGCATCCTTCTGTAAAACCATATTTCCGCTACTTCAAGTTTTTTTCCTCATCTTCGATGATATTGTCCAGCATTCACTGCCATAATGAAGATCTGACATCACAAAGCAATCTAGCACTCTCTTCTTTGTTTCTAGGGAAAGTTTCCTGTGTCTTACTCAGCTTCTGGAACGCGTCTTTCGCCATGCCAATTCGCCTTCGGATCTCTGTGTCGCACTTTCCATCTCCTGTTAGAACACTTCCTAGGTATTTAAATTTTTGTACTTGCTTGATTCAAGTATCCCCCACCTGTATTTGGCATTTTGGGTTGCTCTTTTTGCTGATGACCATGCATTCAGTTTTCTTGCTGTTTATTTGTAGTCCTTTTTCGTCACTCTCCTCAGCTACTGTAGAAGGTCCTGTAGTTTTCTTTCCGTGTCTGCAATCAGCACTATAACATCTGCATACCTTACGTTATTCAAATTGTGGCCTCCGAAACCCCTAGTATTCCTAAAAGCGTATTGACATATCCAAGGACGCGTTCCAAAGACTGAGTATTGAGAGACAGGAAAAATTCGATGGAAACAAAGAAAATAGTACTGAACTGTTATATTATTTGATGTCTGTTCTTTAATATGGCAGCAAATGCTAGACTATCTCACCAAAGATGAAGAAAGGACTTGAAGCAACCGAAATGTGATTCTACAGAAGGATGCTGAGGATACCATGAACTGAACATGTGAGCAAAGACTCGGCTTTGCAGTGCATGGAACCGAAAAGGAAATTTATACTTAACATCAGGAAGAAACAGCTGAAGTTTCCGTGTTACGTATTGTTGTGGAGTAGTTTTCGCACTGAAGGTTATAATCGTGCTATGTCGGTTGCTAATCGACTTAACGTACCCAAAATGTTAGGAATTTGGTAATCTTTCACTGAAAGCTGTCTCCTTAGTATTTGGCTAACTGCCGACTAATATCAACTGCCTAGTAGTTCTACTGAACTCCAGTAGAAGTCTAAAGAACTCTCTAGAAACTTCCAATAACTTCTCGAGTTAACTTCCTGTTAACTCTTATTAATGTAGGAGGAAGAATCGATTATCTGAGGAATAAGTGTGTTTTACCATAACAAAGACATGTTTCTCAATTTCCTCCAATTGTCACCTTCCATTCAGTCAGTTAAGTGTCACACGTGATAGACGCTTTGGGCGATCATGTCACGAAAGAGACATGACTGACTGGGCAGAAGATTATCCCGCACTAGGTTGCCATTGCTTTCTGCGGTAGACTGGTTGCCAACCAAGGCTATAGAACTAAATCTGTTCTATTATTCAATCCATAACTAGAAGGAAGAGACGTATTAATACCTTTCCCACGGGAAATAGATAGATAGATAGATAGATAGATAGATAGATAGATAGATAGATAGATAGATAGATAGTGTTGTGGAGTAGTTTTCGCACTGAAGGTTATAATCGTGCTATGTCGGTTGCTAATCGACTTAACGCACCCAAAATGTTAGAAACTTAGTAATCGTCCACTGAAAGCTGACTCCTTAGTATTTGGCTAACTGCCGACTAATATCAACTGCCTAGTAGTTCTACTGAACTCCAGTAGAAGTCTAAAGAACTCCCGTGAACTTCCTCAATACTTCTCGTTAACTCTTATTAATATAAGAGGAAGAGTCCATTATCTGAGGAATAGGTGTGTTTCCCCATGACACGTAATGAAGAAGAAGGGCTTGGAGAATCTGACACTCACGAATCGGTAGAGGGAAATAGAGATAAAGAAAAGCAACGCATGACATACTTGATGGGCTTAAGCAAGTGGATGACAGAGCATGTTTTGGGAGAAATAGCAAGAGAAAAGGTGTTAAGAGTTACAAGAAATAGGGAAGATGTGGAGGGTAATGATCGCCTACGCCTTGAAGTACATAGAAGAAGAGGATTTCTTTGGATCTTGTCCGGTACGATCAAGAGAGGGGCCATGTATTTTGAGCAGCGCACGTCTTCCATATGCCATCGCCCATGCCTGCTCCTTGGAGACGTTACCCCAGATGCACCATTAAAGAGCTGAATTTTGACCAAAGATATCTTGCTTTCCTGCTTGCTGGGATCCCTCTTCTGTACTTACAATCTAAGAACTCAAATGAACCATCTGATCCTTGCATTAGTCTGTTAGTTTTCTGCCTCTTTTTGGCAAAGTATTAGAGGCTCTAGTTAACTCTAAATTGGTTAAGCATCTCGCATCACTGGGTCTTCTTTCAGATAAGCAATCTGGTTTTCACTTCTCTAAATCAATGCTCTCTACTCATGCTACATTTTTTATATATTTATATGTTAGCAAAGGACAATTTTTTTTTTTAACGAATCATGATTACTAGCCACTATGAGCAAATCCGTGTATCACAGAACGTCTATGGCTGAGCCCGACAGGTAGAGAGGCGATCAACGCCGTTGAAACGAGGGTGTGCGCGCGTAGGAAAAATAAACCGATGGCAGGCAAGTCTATAAACACGTACCCTAGAATGAGAAAGAGAGATAGTATGAAAAGAGAAAAAAAGAGAGAGACAGAGAGAGAAAGAGAGAGAGAGATAATGAGAGAAAGAGAGGTAGGGTAGGGTGCGCCTGCTATCCACCTCGGTGTCCTCGACCAAATCCATCGGAGATTCTGTAATGTGATCGATCCCGACTTGACAGCTAGGATACAGTCGCTTTCTCACCGACGCATTGTGGCTTCCCTGTGTCTCTTCTACAAATACTTTCACGGCTTCTGCTCCGATGAACTTAGCTCACTGATTGGTTAAAAAATGTATCGTTTTCTGAAATCAAAGTGATCAAAGCAGGCGGTCTGCATTTCTTAGTTCTACCAGTTTTAATCTTCATAGCTAAGATCGTCTATTGTAGCGAATCACTCTCATTATTTTCGAATTCCCTACCAGAGATGTAAGTTTCACTCGATCAGCTTTTCTCCATGAACCGCTACTTTGTGTAACCGACTCCCAAGAGGATGCTTTCCTAATCACTAAAATCTTAAACTGTTCAAGTCTAGGGTTAACCGTTATCTTCCCATATATCCCCACAAACTGTGCCTTTTTCCTCTTTACTCTGTAACGTTATACCTCCAGTGGCTTTGTGCGTTGTGGTGCAGGATGTGCGTTGTGATGCAGTGGATATCGGTTCGGAACGACAAAGCGGAGAGCCGAGTTCGAATTCCAGTTGAATTCATTGCATTCACTTACGCGCAAATACCTTTGGGAAAGGTACTAATCCGTTTCTTCTCTCCAGTTATGGGTTAAATAACAGGACAGATTGGGTTCTATAGCCTTGGCTGGTAACCAATCTACTGCAGAAAGCAATGGCAACTTACTGCGGGATAATCATATGCCCAGTCAGTCATGTCTCTTTCGAGACATGATCACCCAAGCGTGTATCATGTATGGCACTTAATTGACTGAAAGGGTGGATATTATTTTGCTACTAGATATTGTTAAAATAAGCTCTCCTCGGCGATTTTCTTCTTTTCGTTTGGATATATAATCCTAAAGATCCTTACTCACTTGTTATCGCAACAACCTTATCATCTATTCTTTTCCCGGCAATATCTTCAAGTGTCAGAAGTGATATTCTAATGTCCTCTCTGATTTGGCATTCTCATTTGAAACATTAGCGTCGTATGTTAACAATGATAACACGAGGCTTAGTTTCTTATACGTCACATTACTTCATTAATTACCGCCGCCCAAAAGGAGAGTGTGGATAGCCCTGTGGGCTTCTCCAAATGTGGAAATCTCTCTCTCTCTCTCTCTCTCTCTTTCTCTCTCTCTCTCTCTCTCTCTCTCTCTCTCTCTCTCTCTTTTCATACTATCTCTCTTTCTCACTCTAGGGTACGTGTTTATATACTAGCCTGTCATCGGTTTTTTTCCTACGCGCGAACACCCTCGTTACAACGGAGTTGACCGTCTCTCTACCTGTCGGGCTCAGCTATAGACGTTCTGTGATACACGGATCTGCTCATAGTGGCTAGTAATTCATCCTTCAGTCCAGCACTACTTCTAGATTCTTTGTTCGTCTTGTGTGACAGCGAATGCAGGGTCTATTCTGTCATCCTTTAGAGTAAGTTGCATATTACACATCTCCGTCATGATCTACGACGTGGTCTTAGGTAGGGAAAATACCATTATAAATTAGGGTTACATGTAATGCGGGGATCTCTACTCTCTCCAACCAGTACGAAAGATTATTGACCCCACTCGACTACAAGGTTATTTACTAGTCTAAAAACGGATGCATACGAATGGTAATATATGCAACACACAAACACACACACACGCACATATATACATATTTGTTTCAGGGCCGTAGCTGATGCTAAAACAACACCGGGCAGAAAGAAAATTGCCCGGAATTTATTAGTTGACAATGTGATGACGTCATCAGTGTCATCCGTTTCCAGAAACTATGATTTTTGCGGATTTTTTCTGCTATTCCAATCGAAATTAGGCACAGAACGGGAACGAAAGCAGGAAATCGGGTTCGGACTTTCTGAGTATAACCAATCTTTTCTCCCAAAATTAATAAATAAACAGATTTTACTGCGTTCATTCGGATGTTTTCTTCGTTTTTCTTTCTTTCTTTCTTTCTTTCTTTCTTTCTTCGTGAATTGTTCAGTTTGATTTCTGACGAAGACATTTTTCCTTGCCCGGATTTCCACTATGATTGCACGGATCGGCCAGAACCCGTGCCCGGTGTGCCCGGTAGTCAGATACGGTCATGTTTGTTATAATGGAACATCCTATCACCCCCGACAGTTGATTCGCCGAAGATATTATTAAGTATTAAAATAAATAAGTTCGAGACGATTCGACTTCCGCTCCCATTCCGTCTTGACTTACCATTTTATGAACTCCCTGTTACTTGTACTTTTCCGTACAATAAACTGTCATTTGTTTTTCTTTTACGCGTTGTGTAAATCTTTCCATTCGGAATTTACCTTGTTCCCGCTATATAACAATATTAATGTAGAGAAGTTTGTCACTTAGCTGAGCAGTGTTATTTTATGCCGACTGCGAAATTTCGTGAAGGCATTATTGTAATGACTTCACTCTTCAGGGTCATTTATTTTTTGCTCCTAATTCCCAAGGATCCAAGTAATCAAAGCAGATGAGCTGCATTCCTTAGTTCCATCAGTTCTCACCTTCACAGCTAAAACACGCACATTGCAGTGACTCACTCAAAAAGCTCAACTCAATATCAAGCAATTAAACAAGCATGTACCTAAGCACGATAAAAAGTCGACACTATGAAAAGCAATTAACCACCAACTAATTTTTCACCACTAAGAAACAACATTCAAGTAAAAAAATTACTCACACAAAAAGATATCAAACTAGACTAAACTTCGTATAAATATGAAAAAAAAATGAGAAACAGTAGAAGAAAAGCAGATGACCCTGAAGAGTAAAGACATCAAAATAATGCGCTCACGAAACCTGGAATTCGGCATGAAATACTGCTCAGCTAAGTAAGAAACTTCTCCACATTAATTCTATTTATGCTCTATCCACATCTCGATATCTAGCACTTTATAAAAAAAGTCTGCTTGCCTAAAATGTCTTTCTACTATGGGAAGTACGCAAAGTGAAGCTGCTCGGCACAGGTTGACCTTGCATTCTGTCGCGCATTCAAACTGTTAGAACTTCAGTTGTTTATAAAATTGCTTTGAATAAAAGTGTGTAGAGTGTGGCCATCTCACGACACTACATAAGTTCCATCAGTAATCATAGATTGTGAAGCAGTTTTGGCCATAGTCATTTTCCTAGGTCTGACAGCTGCCATATTCCCCGAGAACTCATCTGGTGCGACTTTTTGCTCTTCAAAATCAAATCCCACTTGAAAGGAATAATATTTCAGGACTTCAAAAAAATCGACGAGAATGCGACGAGACAGCTGCCCGTTATCCCTCAAAAAGGAGTTTAGTGGAAACGACGCTGAATAAAGTGTGTTGCATCAGAAGGGGGGATATTTTGAAGGGGATTAATACCGAATTGATAGTGGTTTAATTTTCCTTTTTGTAGCACCAGACCCCGATACTTTTGATTAGACCTCGTATATGGATGTTTTTTCATGCTTTAACACAATCATTAACATGAGATTACAACATAAAAAAAATCCATTTTGGTTAATTTTCACGTTCTAATGAACACTAAGCAATTTATCAAACGTTATATTTAAAGCAAGAAAAAAATTTACATCGTTTTGCGGTTATTTTTTGTTACCACAACTCACACCCCTGAAGATGATCTCTGTAAGAGATTGAAAGTACTTGGGAACATCAAGAAATGAATAATAAAATCAACTGTCAAAGTTACAGCTCATTTCTTTCATCTTTCAATCATCATACGCGAATGATTTTCCGTGAGTATGAACGGACTTTATTAAAAATAAGCAGACACAATATTTATTTACAATTTATTTAATCTGACATGCCTAAAAGCAAATCTGCTGCCTAAATATAGAAATATGCACACACACACACACACACACACACACACACACACACACATATATATATATATATATATATATATATATATATATATATATATATTCTTCATATATGCTTATGTTTGAGTCCAGATGTTTCTTTGCATGTAAGATCAAAACCTTTAGAGAGAAGGTGGCTATATTTGCAGAACGATCCCCTGCAGGTTAATTGACAACAGATTATAACAAATTATTCCAATTTCTTTTCACTTTAACGGCATAATATGCATCTTTATACAGGATATCCTAAATACATTTGGAGAGAAAAAAATTGTCTAGCGCAATGAACAACTTTCTTAGCGACTGACCCCGTAACATATTCAATATAGTCTCAGAATCAATACACAACAAATATTTCTAATGTGTGCTCAGAGCAATATGTATAAAGATAAAAAAAAACTATACTTATCTTAACCAACACATTTCGTTTGATAGACTTTAGCATTTTCCTTGATAAAGTTCATCAAAGATGTTTTCCTTTGTTCTTATTTATATACAGGTTAAGGTAAAAGTCATGCTTCATAAGGATTAATTTTATTTACTAGTTATTTAATTGTTATATGTGCTGTTCAAAATGTCTAATTTCTTTTTCTAAACACATTTAAATTCTGTGCCTACACAGTTCATTTACACATCCGAGAGTTCCCGCTCTCATTTTACTGTATCAATGTTTAATTCTATCTTTAAGTTCCATCTTACTTTATTAAAAAGTGGTTCATTGTGTCGTGTAAAATTTAAGATATAACAAAAAATATATATCTAAAAAGAAAATATGAATAAAGACAAAAGATATTTTATCTTCGCCGGCGCGTTTCGTCTTCTTAAAATATATATATATATATATATATATATATATATAGTGTATCGAGGCAGCAAATAACTTTCTAAACATATACTGTTAAATATAAGAGACAATGAATGTATATTATGTTTAATCATGAGCCGTTCTAAACCTCGTATTTTGGCTTTAATTTTAGGTGAAAATAAAGACAAAAATTCCCCAACATTTGGATAATATTTTATTAATTTGTTTCTAAGCTTTCGGCTCACATAAGCCATCTTCAGAGAGGTTATATATATATATATATATATATATATATATATATATATATATATATATATGTATTTATTTATATATGTGTGTGTGCACGTGTGCGTACAGAGATAGATAGATAGATAGATAGATAGATAGATAGATAGATAGATAGATAGATAGATAGATGGAAACAGACGTAGATAGATAGATAGATAGATAGATAGATAGATAGATAGATAGATAGATAGATAGATAGATAGAAAGAAACAGACATAGATAGATAGATAGATAGATAGATAGATAGAAACAGACATAGATAGATAGATAGATAGATAGATAGATAGATAGATAGATAGATAGATAGATAGATAGATAGATAGATTAAACAAAATGAAATCTGTTTATCCTGATCTTCGCATAAACAAAGGCCGGATATGTTTTCCAATTAATCACTTATGTCGACTTCGTTTACTTGTTTTTTGTGTGCAAAGCGTTTTCGTTTTCCAAGATTTTAATTTCTTTCCCAACCGGAAACGCAAACAATCGTTGATTATCTTCCAAAAAGAAAAGACGCCAGCCAAAACGAACGCGCAATATGGGAAACTGCATTACCTTGATAACCCATTAAATAGCTCCATTCAAACAACAATAGCTACGCACAATAGATTAAAGATTCTTTGCTCTTTCATACATAACTGAATGTAAGATATTAAGCAGACTCTTTAAAAGCAAGGAAAAGCAAGGAGAAACAATCTCGGGGATTCAAGGAAGCCGATCGGCGATGTATGTAAAATCATTTGCTGTTACGCGTCTACATCGATTACTTTCAACAGTTCTCTAAGAATACTTGGCTTTTTCCAAGCACAAGGAAGTATAATTAAGTTCTATACATTCTTCTTCTTCTTCTATGTGCCCTGTCCCTTCGGGACGTAGGCGATCATGGATCTCCACGTCTCCCTATCCCTTGTGGCTCTTAGTATGTTTGCTCCTGTTGCTCCTGGCAACCCCCGTTCCGTCATCCACCTGATCAGACCCTGCAAATATGTTATCCGCTGCCTTCCTCTGTCTCTCCTTCCTTCTATCTGTCCAGTCAGTATCAGGTTCTCCAGGCTCTCCTTCCTCATTGCATGTCCCAGGAACTTCAGTTGTCTCTTCCTGATGCTCAGCATCAATTTCCTTTTTGTTGCCATTCTTTCTAACACCCCGTCGTTGCTTGTATGCTCAGTCCACGATATCCGTAGCATCCTTCTGTAGAACCACATTTCGGCCGCTTCCAGTTTTGTCCTCATTTTCGATGATATTGTCCAGCATTCACAGACACTAAAATATTCGATCATCCTGGGTATGACGAAAAACTACATCCGGCAGCAAGGCCTCTGATTGGGAGGTTGTGAGGAGTGAGGAACGGCTTCTTAATTGCTGTTGTTTCTAGGCACTCTCTGACCTGCAGTGGTAGCACTTGTTAGGATCCCAGCTATTGGCAAATAGTTAACTAATAGTTATTAACATTTACCCTACTCCTCCACTGGAGCGACATGTGACACAAGGTCTTTTTTAACGTGGAGAGCCCGAACGCGGACGGACTGGCAAAGGAACAAAAATTCCTCAATCCCCGCAACCACCGGTTGAGCTGGCCCCGGTGACGAGCACCTGGTCTACCTCTCTGTTGCAATGGGACGGCGCGGCCTCTGGACACTGTTTCCCGGGACCGGGCATCTACACATTATAATTTTTCTCAGATGCATCTCTGTCCTCGGACAGAGCTACAACTGAGCCGCACTCTGTCTTCAAGGACAGAGAATGGCTGAGATCATTTAAGAGAAAAAAATAAAGTTAGGTTGGGTAAGAGCTTTTAGCTTGTATAGCAATATGTCTAAGAAAAGAAAATCTCTGAAATAAAAAAAAACTCTACACCTATTTTGCAGAATAGGGTAAGCTGGACTTCTTAACCTTGGTAGGCAATCTTTCTAGAGATGGTGTTTCGATAAAAATACTGAGTTTCCAGTCTCCTAAACTGGTTAACGCCCAAACTGGGGTCAAAACACTATGAAAGTATAAAAATAGTTTTTCATAGTAAAAATTCCAGCAATAGTGAAAAAGAAAACTATTGCCAGCAATACATTTAAAAAGAAATTATATCATCAATGCATGTGACCCCCGACAAAAAACCTCTTTACAAAAATGTGTCAATGAAACCTGATCTACAAACTAATTTCTGACAAAGAATACATAATCTATTCATACAAACTTATCCTAAAATTCTTGCCCGCATTATGTCGGGGTTTCCGGGTGAGGAACCGCACAAAATAATAAACAACAAAACAGATATGGAGATAGAAATGTAGATTATATTGAACGTAATGTACAAACTTGAACACAGGTTAGTAAATTCAGGAATACTATTAGTAAAAATAAATATATACAATTCTTGAAATGAAATGGTTGGAAATAGTATATCCGTGTACATTATTCTAGCTGAGTGGAGCTCAGAGCTAGTCTGAATTCTGATGCGGTAGTCTCTGAGTAACTTCGGTATCTCTCGGTAACTTACATATCAGTTTCGGTACTCTCCGATAACACGCACGAATCTCTAGGATTACTCCCAACTCTCAACTGTTGTTCTCTCTATGGCAGGAGTATATGTATACTCAGTCGAGTCCATTATTATATACAAAGGGGAGATCCCACAACACATTAAATAACCCATTGAGGTTAATATGTCATAAAACAAAATAAACTAAACCGAAATATCTAAAAATATTTACGCATAACATCTATTTTGACTACGTCTGTCTATATTTCTGAGATGAGGTAGTGTAAGTATTTACATTATTCAGACTGTTATCCTTAATCTTTATTGTCATAGATGAACGATTCTGCCTTTTTCGGGTGGTATATGTTAAAATTTCGAATCGAATCCTTTATTCCATTCACCGGGGCAGATTGTTCTAGTTCCACTCGCCATGCCTTTTCTGGATATCTCAGTTTTAGTTATCGCTCTTTCAACAACTTAACTCTCCAAGATTTTGTACCCCTCTGCTGTTACCAGGTATTGAACTCACAACACTTTGGGTAAAGTCACTCGATTACTCCAGTAAAATTTATCCATTGACCTATGTGCCACTTGAAGAAGGCCGGAGCGTACAACGGCCGAAAAATTTTGAATATGACAATAAAGATAAGGACACCAGTTCAAATAGCGTTAATACTTACAATACTTCATCTTAGAAATAAAAAAAAGATCTTGAAGAAGAATGGATCGTATAAAGACCGAAATATCGTGAATATGACAATAAAGATGAAGATACCAGTTCAAATTGCGTAAATAGTTACAATCCTTCATCTTAGAAATAAAAAAGTTCTTGAAGAAGAATGGATCGTACAACGGCCGAAATAAAGTGAATATGACAATAAAGATGATGACAATAGTCCAAAAAATGTTAATAGTTACAATACTTCATCTTAGGAATATAAAAAGAGCTTGAAGATGGATGGATCGTCAAACGGCCGAAACATCGTGACTATGACAATAACGATGAGGACAACAGTCCAAATAATGTAAATAGTGTAAATAGTTACAATATTTCATCTTAGAAATATAGATAGATCTTGAAGAAGGTTGAAGCGTCTAACAGCGGAAATATTGTAACTGTTGTGGGATCACCCCTTTTTATAAGATAATGGACTCGACTGAGTGTACATATACTCCTACCATAGAAGGAACAGCGGTTGCAGCCGGCATTTGCCTTTGCTACTATGACACTGTCAGCTCTCTGTCTTCGGGTAGAGGGCGCTCTCTGCTTCCGAGCAGAGAGCAATAACCCAGTCGTGATTCCGCCGAAGGGTAGAAGCACGAGTGGGGAATAATAGACAGACATTTTTTGGCCGGGCCATATAGCCCGGAAAACCCAGTTATAAACTGACCATGTGTCATATGTTACCCTTACTGGGAGGGACAGCTAAATAATGCAGTCGGCATTTGCATCTGCTGCTACGACACTGTCAGCACTCTGCCTTCGGGTAGAGGGCGCTCTCTGCTTCCGAACAGAGAGTACTAACCCAGTTGTGGTTCCACCGAAGGGTAGAATCACGACTCGGTAAAAATAGACAGACATTTTTTGGCCCGGCTATATGGCCGGGAAGACCCACTATAAAATGACCTTGTGTCACATCTAACCTTGCGTGGGAAGGTTGGTAAATACTGTTACAGTTGGTAGAGACTACACGTAGAGATCCGTGCGAGTTATCGGAGAGTACCGAAACTGATACGTAAGTTACCGAAGTACCCACAGACTACCGCATCAGAAGTCAGACTAGTTCTGAGCTCCACTCAGCTAGAAAAATATACACAGATATACTATTTCCAATGACTTCACTTCAAGAATTGTATATATTTATTTTTTACTAATTTAGTATTCCTGAATTTACTAACCTACGTTCAAGTTTGTATATTACGTTCAATATAACCTACTTTTCTATCTCCAAATCTGTTTTGTTGTTCATTTTTTTGTGCGGTTCCTCATCCGGAATCCACAACAGTAACTATGACAATAAAGATTGGGACAACAGTCTAAACAATGTTAATAGTGTAAATATTTACAATACTTCATATTAGAAATATAAATAGATTTTAAAGAAGACGGGATCGTCCAACGGTCGAAACATCATGGATATGACAATTAAGATGATGAAAACAGTCCAAAAATGTAAATAGTGTAAATATTTATTTCGACTCTTAGAAAAACTAGCATTGTTTACGAAGTATGTTAGAATAAACAATAATTTATACCGGGGAGAAATCCACCTGCATATGGATAAAAAATGGATTGAGTAGATACACACAAATAGAAAAATAGCTGTATTTTCACACCAGATTTGTTTAATATTTACAGAGAGTCTATCCAAAGGAAGGTGGAAATATTAGCATGATTTATTATTGGTAGGCGAAGTGTTGACAATACGAGATACGCACTCTGTTGATGGAAGACACAGAAAGAAAACTACAGGACCTCCTAAACAAGGTAGCAAAAGAAAGCGGGAAGAAGATATTAAACATGAAGTGTTGAAAGACAGAATGCACGGTTGGCAGCAAGAAAAACCCCAAGATGCGAACTGTGATTTGAAGAATTCAAAATCAGGTAATCAAAGAAATTCAGCAGATATACAAAGATAGAAAGAGGCGTAAGACAGGGATGTGTATCTGCACCGGATCTATTTAACTTGTACAGTGAGAATATTTTGAGGACCCTAGATGTTATGCCAGGATTTGTCATCGGAGGCCACAATCTGAACAACATAAGATACGCAGACGACACAGTGTTGATTGCAAACACGGAAAGAAAAATATAGGATCTCCTGCAGAAGATAGCTGAAGAGAGTGACAAGAAAAAAATACAAATAAACGGCAAGAAAACCGAATGCATGGTCATCAGCAAAAAGAGCAGCCCAAAGTGCCAAATACAGGTGAGGGTGTTAAAATCAAACAGGTACGAAAATTTAAATATCTGGGAAGTGTTCTAACTGAAGACGGAAAGTGCGACACAGAGATCCAAAGGCGAATTGGCATGGCAAAGGATGCGTTCCAGAAGCTGAGTAAAGTATTAAGACACAGAAAACTTTCACTAGAAACAAAGAAGAGAGTACTGGATTGATATGTGATGTCAGTTATTGAATATGGCAGTGAATTTCGGACAACATGAACGAAGATGAAGGGAAAATTTGAAGCAACTGAAGTGTGGTTCTACAGAAGGATACTGCGGATATCATGGACCGAGCATGTGAGCAATGATGAAATGTTGGAAAGAATGGAAGCGAAAAGGAAATTATTATTGAGCATCAGGAAGAGACAACTGAAGTTCCTGGGACATGCATTGAGGAAGGAAGGCTTGGAGAACCAGATACTAACAGGCCAGATAGAAGGAAAAAGAGACAGAGGAAAGCAGCAGATAACATATTTGAAGGGCCCGAGCAGGTGGATGACAAAACGGGCGATGCGAAACGTTACAGGAGAAAGCGTGCAAAGGGCCACCAGGGATAGGGAGACGCGAAAGGCCATGATCGCCTACGTCCTGAAAGGACAAGACACATAGAAGAAGAAGAGATAAGTTTTAACAGAGGATGGAAAACTGCGGCACTGAAACATTAAAAATAAAATGCTTAGCAATCTCCTCACCGATGAAGAGAAACGAGAGACAACTGAAATGTGGTTCTACAGAAGGATGCTACGAATATCAGTAACAAAGCAACGAAGCATTCTTTAGGAAAATGAAAACAAAACAAACACATATACTCAGAACCAAAAAGAAAAAGCTGAAATTTATATAATTTGGAAGTAGGGCTGGGAGATTTTTCCAATCACGGTGTATACATTTCTTATAAAGAACGTTTTCAAAGAATCTTTCCAATTTTTAATTATTCTTTCTATCTTAGATTGATCCAGAAATATTATTATTAAATTAATGTAGATTTTATTAAACTAGCTTCAAAGCCGTGCTCCATGCTGACTTTTCAGCTGGCTTCTGGAGAGGACTAATTGGGCCACCGACCGAAAATTAAATGAAACCTTTGGTCTAACTGAGAAAGCAAAAATGATAATTTTGAAGAAATTACTTTAAATTCCTCAATTCACGTAATGTAACTTCCAAACCTCAATTTAAATCTAATTCGAATTATAAATCCAAATCGGGGCGAAACTCCGATTTGGAACTAAACTCCGATTTGGGTCGAAATTCTAATACAGGCCAAAACTTGGGTTTTTCAAACTCACAAATTCTGTAGGACTTACTTTAAAACCTTGCGTCAAAAGTGATTTACTCAGTTCGCAAAAATTTGTAGATATTGTAAACAAAAGAAAAATTAAATTCATAAAGTTTGTTTTTATTTCGCTACTTTAAACTCATATAAAATTTAAAATCATTAATTTTATTCAGTTATTTTAAAATATGAATGTTTAACTGTTCCCTCTTCATCCGGACACAAATCTGAATGCTGGATGTTCGAGCACCAGGTGAAGGCCAACTTTTCAATCCCGTGATCACCCTGAATACTGAAGAATACCAAACCAATCACAAACAAAACAACTCCCACAATATTATACCATATTCTATAAAAAAAACAAAAAAAAATGACAAAACAGGACTGAACGGCAAACAGCCGTGACAAATGAGAAATGTCCTCATGAAACTTCGAAGTTGGCATAAATCTGCTCTATAAAAGAGTAAAGAGACAAACTCTTTCTACCTACCTATATATATATATATATATATATATATTATTATTATTATTATTATTATTATTATTATTATTATTATTATTATTATTATTATACTGCAACTCAGGAGCTATCAAGTTTCGATGTTCAATACATTTCGATGTTCATCATTTCACTGCCTGATGATGGTGCATTGAACACCGAAACTTGATAGCTTTTGAGTTGCAGTATGCTATAGTAATAATAATAATAATTATATATATATATATATATATATATATATATATATATAGGAAAAACTACTAAAAAGTTGTAAGTTTAAAAATGTATTTTTCTGACAGTATTTATTTATTTATTTATTTCTATTATTATATTTGATATTTGAGACCGCCCTCGGTCTTTCATCAGAAACAAATGATTTTAAAATTTAAATTAGAAACGTTTTTGCGAGAGCGTTCGTCCGAGAGATTGTTTACATCACGTGACGAAGAAAGCGACAGATTGTTTTAAATATTTGTAAACGTAAACCTATCTTTAAAAATACTTATAAATTTTATTTTAGAGAAAATTTTTGAATTGTATGTAAAAAATGTTTAACTATTGAAATATTTATAAAGATTCAAAACACCTAAGTCCCTATTTGACCCTAGCCTCTGTGTATTTAATTTTAAAATACTGGATTTTAAAATAGTGTATGATATAGATTAAGACACATTTCCTACTTTTTTCTTTATTTATTCTATCAAATTATCGGATTTCAAGCCATATATTCAATATATATATATATATATATATATATATATATAAGAATGGTAGACTTTGAAAAAACAGTAGCTACCCTAGCATCTACGCATCGCTAATTCAGTAATGAATTAGAGTAATCTAACAACTGGCGCATGATGCATCATACGCTAAAAGTCTGTCTCCTTCTACCGAGCTCCCATAGCTCAGAGGTAGAATAGCCGACTGACGTCAGTTCGGTCGGGTTTCAATCCTGAGTAAAAGCAATCGGATGTCTAACCGTACTGATGAGCTGTGATACAGCGAAACAGATCTGTCTGCGGATGACTATATATATATATATATATATATATATATGGAGAGAGATAGTTTAAAGCATGTTTTATTTATGAATAAAAGTTCTCATATCAGTGATAGGACGTGTGTAAATATAAAACTGATTCTTGAGGTCAACACTGAGTGGTGACAGTCTGTTTCATGCTTGCTATATGAGTGGTTTTTTTAATAATTTCACCCCAAGCATAGTTGATCTACTATGAAACCAATGAAGCATAAACATCAGGGCCTCTAATCTCGGAGAGACCTCTGAATCAATTTTTGTATGAGGGAATTATCAACAAAATCGATGTTTTCTAACGTGTTAGTTATTAAAATAAGATCATTTTAGTTACAGAATTATAAGCCGATAAATTGAAGTATTTAATGTTGTTCTTAGAATAAGCTCTAATACATATTTCAAAATTCTCCTGTAATTTGTCAATTGTTGTTTTGTTTTGTTTTTCATGGAAGACCCATATATAACTGACCTTAGTGGGAGGGCCAACTAAATATTGTAGTTGTAAAGAACTACCTTTTTCACTGTCAGTTCTCTGCCTTCGGGCGGAGAGCGCTCTTTGCCCGAAGGCAGAGAGCACTAACCCAGTCGTGATTCCGCCGAAGGGTAGAATCACGACTGGGTAACGATAGACAGGTATTTTTGGCCGGGCTATATAGCCCGGAAGACCCACATATAACTGACCTTGTGTCACATGTTGCCTTAAGTGGGAGGGCCAACTAAATATTGTAGTTGTAAAGAGTAGTTGTAGAGTTGTACAGTCGCTTAGTTAGTCAGTAACTTGGTGCATAGTAAGTTGAAGTTGTTTTGGATATAGTCTCATTACCCGTGCATACCTTTTCACTACAAGTCTGTATATATTGATTTCTACTAATAGTATTCCTAGTATTCCTGAATTGACTAACCCGTATTCCAGTTTGTATATTTTTGTTCAATATAACTTACAATTTCTATCTCCATATCTGCTTTTGTTATTTATTATTTTGGGTGGTTTCTCAACCAGAACTCACAACAGTAGATATCAGGGAAGTAAGTATTTTTTTTTTTAATCATTTCACCGCGAGCAAGGCAGAAACGCCACTGATGTGCAGGGGGCTACATAAATGTAAAAAGATTAATTAGAAAAGAGTGAGAAGTACAAACTAGTTAGAAAGGAACAATAGAAAGCTGAGAAAGCGGGTGCGATAACAGATACATAGGTGGAGAGAAAGGGAAGGTTATACAGGGGAGGGGAGAGAGCTAGAGTCCAGTGGTTAGTAGATGAGTATTAACTTTGCATTTAAATTTCTGGAGGTTGTAGCCGTCAGGAAAGCAAGAATACGGGAGTGAGTTCCACAGGCGGGAAGTGCGAAAGAGGAAGCTGCAGGAGTAGAATTGTCGTCTGCTTTTGGCTAACCTGACGTGAATGGGTGGGACCCAGTTGCCAGTCTGGTTGCACGGGTAAACACCTGTTGAGGAGGCATCAGTGACTTCAGCTCATCCGAGCAGAAGCCATGAAAGTATTTATAGAAGAGACAGAGGGAGGCCACATTTCGACGATGGGAAAGTGGCTGCAGTCGAGTCGCCAGATTAGTACCTATCACATTACAGACTCTCCTTTGGAGCTTGTCAAGAACACTGAGGAGAACGGCAGGGGCACCTGACCATAAATGGCAGCAATACTCCATGCACGGACGGATGGTTGACTTGTATATATGCAGGATGGATTCAGGTGGAAAAAACATCCTGGATCGACATAGTGACCCAATCTTCTTAGCAGTAGATTTTGCTATGGAGTATGCAGAAGGGAGTTCTGTGGGAGTGCAAGAAATGAAACTGTTAAAGTAGAAGTGACGGTTACATTTCACTATTTTGTCGGTAAAATGGTGAGACCTAGATGCCAATCTAGTAGCACGAGTAAATTTATGTGATCGGGGCACCAGAGAAAGAAGCTCGTCAGAGCAGAAGCCATTAAAATATTTGACGTAGGGAAGCCACATCCTGTCGGTGAGAAAGTGAATGAAGTCGAACTGGTAAAACGGGATCGATCACGTTGCAGAATCTCGTTTGGATTTTATCGAGAACCCCGAGATGAATATCAGGAACATCTGACCAGATATGGCAACACTATTCTGTTGTGGGGTTCTCCCTTTTCATGAAGATGGACTCGTCCAGAGTATACTTATACTACTGCTATAGAGGCGAGACTGAAGAATACTGCGTTTTCTCGCAGTAATTACATTGACACTCTCAGCTGTCTGCCTTCGGGCGGAGAACATTAACCCAGTCGTAGCTCCGCCGAAGGGTAAAGTCACGACTGAGCAAAATTAGACAGCTATTTTTGGCTGGGCTATATGGCCCGGAGGTCTCACGTAAAAAAGGCCTTGTGCTACATTTTGCCCTAGTGGGAGGGCAGATAAATACCGAATACAGCGTTTTCACAGAGAGTTAACCGGAGAATACGAGAGTCCAGAGAGAGATTAGCAGTCAGTACACATTAGCTTATAGTAGCTCTGTGCTCCACTCATCGAGAAGATTATTACGCAGTAACCGTCAGCTTCCGACGCGGACATACTCAATATACTACAGCTTCACTTCCAGAGACTTGTACATATACTTTTTACTAACCCGTATTTCTGGACTACTAATCTTCATTCAAGCCTGTATCTTTACGTTAATACACTTATTTTCTATCTCAATTACTGGTCGTTGTTCATTTATTTGTGCGGGCCCCATTCCCAGGGATTCACAACATATTTAATGCACGGTCGAATGATAGATTTATAAATGTGCATGCTTAAAGACTTGTAATACCCGAACCCCCAACTGTAAGGGTTTGTTGGATTATTTGAAAATTGTTCCAAAATAACAGTGCGAAAACAATTATTCAAAAACAATTATTCAAAAAATATTTATTCAAACTTTTAATTCTTGGAATGAAAATTAATCGAAAGGCAATTAAATCTAATTATTTTTGGAAATGAAAAATTCTTTATTACCAAAAAAATGTAAAAATTAAAAGAGGAAATACACAAATGATAGTTATTCGAAATACAAATATTTTTAATAAAATAATTTAATAAGTAAAATCCTCAAATTATATGATACTATAGTCAACTACTGATGAGTACTCGCTAAAGGACCCCACTAATCTTTTAAATTTTCCGTTTACGTGACGCTCTTGACATTTGGGCAACCAGCTCTTACTTCTTGCAATATGAATTTCTTGCAAGTCCTTTTTTCTCTTAAAAGCATCTAAAAATTTCTATACAGTAGATTGATTGGATGACGCTGCAAATAAAAACAAAACCTTATGCCATCATTCACGGGCGTTATTCTAGTTAAATCAACATGATCTTTCTCAAACTGGTGTTTGTGAACCTGCACTTACAGAGTGTTTTACAAATGAATTGTTTGGTTGGGAATTGTATTCTAAAATGTTCTTATGGCCAGATTTTCTCAGTGCATCTTCGTATATGTTTAGATAGATAGATAGATAGATAGATAGATAGATAGATAGATAGATAGATAGATAGAACCACATTAAGTAATGAAAGAAATTAAAACCATATGATATTAATTATTTTGTTAGAAACATGTTTCTGACACATGTAAGAGCTCAAACAAAGGTTTGAAAACAAAAGAGTAAAAATAAATAAATGTTGCCTATAGCTGACTCAGATAAGTAACTGATTAGCACAGCCAGCTTGCATTGTTGGAAAGACCTTTACTTGTCAACACTTGTTACAAGCCCTTCGAACAAAGAATATTAACAACCCAAATAGTGACTTTTTAAGTATCACCCTACCCTAAGCGCCCCTTTTTTTCAAATTTCCTCCTGTACAACAGACGAACATGTGTATGCGAACCACCTGTTTCGACAGAATATATTTTTAAAGAAATGCAACTTTTATAAAAGACACTGTGTTTTCATAGACAGCGGGTGGGCTTCTAAATGCTTTTTGCAAAGATTTGTGCGTTGTTGAGCGTGGAGACGAGGTCCTGTTCTGTAGGAATAATTGCCTGGTTTTGGATTTTCTTTGATTCTATTTCATATGTTAAGTTATAACTCCTGCTTTTCATCCCTTCTTCAATTTCAAGTTCATTTTCTTTTCTTTCTCTCTTTCTCTTTTCTCTTTTTTTTTTTTTTTTTTTAAGAAAAAAAAATTCTCTTTCCTTTTACTCCTGGTTCTTTTTTACTCTTTTTCTTTGTCTAGGTTTCCTAATCCTTTACATTTATATCTCTTTCTTGTTCTTCTTCTTCTTGTTCTTCTTCTTGTTCTTGTTCTTGTTCTTCTTCTTCTTCTTCTTCTTCTTCTTCTTCTTCTTCTTCTTCTTCTTGTTCTTCTTGTTCTTGTTCTTCTTGTTCTTCTTCTTCTTCTTCTCCTTTTTCCCAGTTTATCTTCTTCGTCTCCTCCTCATACTATCTTCTTCATCTTTTACTTTTTCATTTATCTGCCACTACTACACCTTCCCTCCCCTTATTCTATTTCTCCTCTTTCTACTAAATCCCCTTTTTTCTAATTACTCTACCTACCCTTCTTCTTCTTCTTCTTCTTCTTCTTCTTCTTCTTCTTCTTCGTCGTCGTCGTCGTCGTCGTCGTCGACGTCGCCCTCCTTTTACATAAATAATGGGTCCATGCTTAGTGAAGCTAATTTATTAGGTTATTCCTACTGAATAGTGAGTTCAATTCTTATTGGGTGCTCTATACAAAATTCGACATTAAATAAATAAACAGAAGTTCTGTGTGCCCTGTCCCTTCAGGACGTAGGCGATCATGGTTCTCCACGTCTTCCTATCCCTTGTGGCTCTTAGTATGTTTGCTCCTGTTACACCTCGCAACCCCAGTTCCGTCATCTACCCGATCAGGCCCTGCAAATATGTTATCCGCTGCCTTCCTCTGTCTCTTTTCCCTTCTATCTGGCCCATCAGTATCAGGTTCTCCAAGCTCTCCTTCCTTATTGCATGTCCCAGGAATTTCATTTGTCTCTTCCTGATGCTTAGTATTAATTTCCTTTTTGTTGCCATTCTTTCCAACACCTCATCGTTGCTTGCATGCTCAGTCCACGATATCCGCAGTATCCTTCTGTAGAACCACATTTCCGCTGCTTCCAGTTTTGTCCAGTTTTGTCCTCATTTTCGATGATATTGTCCAGCATTCACTGCCGTATTGAAGAACTGACATCACATAGCAATCCAGCACTCTTTTTTTTGTTTCTAGTGAAATTTTCCTGTGTGTTAATACTTTACTCAGCGTCTGAAACGCGTCCTTTGCCATGCCAATTCGCCTTCGGATCTCTGTGTCGCACTTTCCATCTCCTGTTAGAACACTTACTAAGTATTTAAATTTTTGTACTTGCTTGAGTCTGGTATCCCCCACCTGTATTTGGCATTTTTTGCTGATGACCATGCATTCAGTTTTCTTAATGTTTATTTGTAGTCCTTTTTTGTCACTCTCCACCGATACCTTCTGTAGGGGGTCTTGTAGTTTCCTTAACGTAAAATACCAACCACACTTCTTTTTCTTCTTTTACATCATCCCTCTTTTTTCTTTTTCTTTTTTTTTTTTTACTTTTTTCCACTTCTATTACTCATTTCCTCTTTTTTCCTTCTTCTCCTCCTCTTCCTTTTCCTCCTTCCCCTCCTCTTTCTTTTCATACGCTTTCATTGCTCTCAGCTCCCTCTTTCTTCTCCCTCATTATCTACTTCATCTTTCTCCTTCTCCTCTCCTTCTTATCATTCTTTTACCTTTTTCATTCTCTTTCGAACTCCTTCCCCTCATTATTTTTTCTAATATTTTTCTTGTTGTTCTTCTTCATCATTTCTTCTTTTTTATTTAAATTTCTCTCTCTCTCTCTCTCTCTCTCTCTCTCTCTCTGTTGTTTCTCCTCCTCCCCTTAAAACGATCCTTATTGTTCATTGTTTCACGTTTTCATTTTCCCTCTCTTCTCTATTTCTCTTTCTCCTTCTGTTTTTCTTCTTTTACCCTTGACACATTCTCTTTATTATTATTATTATTATTATTATTATTCATTTTTCATTATAATTTTATTTCTGCTATGGTCGTACTACCTACCAAGTCTGCAGAAAGACCTAAGGCAGGTTGTGGTGTGTTGTTATGGCTCCATTTCATGTTTTTTTTTTTTGTTTTTTTTTATCTCCCTAACATCCTTAGCGTTATATAGACAAAGTTCTCTTTAGTGTGTGGGCTGTACTTAACAAGACAATTTTTTGTATATCTCTTATGCTTGGATTTCCAGGGATTCTTTTAATGTGTTTTTTTTTTTTTTTTTTTTTGTCCATTTTTTATCATTCCAAGTGCACCCATTATTACTGCTATGATACTTGTTTTCAATTTCCACATTTTTTTCTATTTCAATTTCCAGGTTTTTATATCTTGGCAGTTTTTCGAATTCCTTGGTTGCTATGTTACAATCCGCTGGACAAGCCTATCAATTAATAGGTAAGTTTTTTCTTTCTGGTTTTTTAACAATAATGTCCGGCCTATTTGCTTCAATTTTTCTGTCTATGTAGATGGTGTAATTCCATAAAATGGTGACATCTTCTATTTCTGTAACCGGTGCTGAGTGATGTTCATACCAGTGTTTATTTACATATTTTCCATAGTGTTTGCACATTGTGCAGTGTAAATATTGCCCCACTCTATCGTGACGATTTTTATATTCATTTGGGGCAAGTACAGAACAGCCTGAAATTAGATGGTCTATTGTTTCTTGGTATTCATCACAGAACCTGCATTTTGGATCCACATTATTATGTATAATATTTGCCTGAAACTTCCTATTATTATTATTATTACCATTTCTTCATTCATTTCCTTATTTGATTGCCTGAAGATTACGGCCAGATCACGTCGAAACACGGATTCCCGATGTTAAACAACGTTGAGTTTGGTCAGTTCCTACATGGATGACTGCTTGGAAATATCAGGTTCTGTTAGCTTGGATGTGCAGGTGGTGTAATTGGTAATGATTCGGAAATAGAAATCGGAGAACGGGGTTTCTATTCCAGTCTGATCCGTTATATTCGCTTTTGCTCAAAAGTGCGACTCTACCTCTTCTCCACTCCCATCTACGGGTTAATTATTAGGACTTGTATCAGTAAAGTATCATTATCACCAATAAACTTTTGCACCCTAAAAAGAAAATATTTTCTTGCCTTAACTAACCTACAATGGGTTGATAAGTCGTAAAAAACAAATCAATTGTTCTCCGCATTGTTTTCTGTTGTTGTTTTTTCTGCTATATTTTTCCTTTGCTTTTTCTTTCTTTTTCTTCTTCCTTTCTTCTTTTCTCTGATTTTCCCTCTCTTTCACTTCTCAAAAAAATATGTTCTTGCCTTAAATAACCTGCAATGGGTTGATAAGTCGTAAAAAACAAATCAATTATTTACCTCATTGTTTTCTGTTTTTTTTTTCTGCTATATTTTTCCTTTGCTTTTTCTTTTTTTTTCTTCCTTTTCTCTTTTCTCTGATTTTCCCTCTCTTTTACTTCTCAAAAGAAAATATTTTCTTGCCTTAAATAACCTGCAATGGGTTGATAAGTCGTAAAAAAACAAATCAATTATTTACCTCATTGTTTTCTGTTTTTTTTTCTGCTATATTTTTCCTTTGCTTTTTCTTTTTTTCTTCCTTTTCTCTTTTCTCTGATTTTCTCTCTCTTTTACTTCTCAAAAGAAAATATTTTCTTGTCTTAAATAACCTGCAATGGGTTGATAAGTCGTAAAAAAACAAATCAGTTATTTACCTCATTGTTTTCTGTTTTGTTTCTGCTATATTTTGCCTTTCTTTTTTCTTTTTTTTCTTCTTTTTCTTTTTCTTCTGATTTTCTCTCTCTTTTACTTCTCCACCTTTTAATATGTCCTTCTTCCTCTCTCTCTTTTCATTCATCCGGCTTTCCACATCCTCTCTTTCACCTCCTGTTTCCTTATCTTTCTATCGTTTTGCTTTCTCTCTCACTTCTTTTTAACCTTCTCGGCGTCTTAAGATTTGTGCGTCGTTTTTTTGTTATTTCTATTCGTTTCTTTTGTATCTTTCCCACATCCTGTTCTTTTTCTACGCTTTCTTTTCTCCTGTTTCTCTAACTCTCTTCATTCTTTCTCTCTGCTTCTCCTTTCTATGTCTATCCCTTTCTTCTACGCTTTCTATTTTCATATTATTCCAAGGAATATCGTTCATTGAATCATTTTTTCTTAAGTGGAAACTTTATTCTTATTTTTCTTATTTTTCTTCTTTTGCTGCTCAATATTCATCTTCTCATCAATCTCCTTCTTCTTCGTCGTCTTCTCATTTTTATTTTTCTTCTTCTTCTCACTCTTTTTCTCCTTTTTCTCTTCCTCAATCTTGCTCTTTTTCTCCTTCATCTTATTTTTCTTCTGCCTCACGTCAACCTTCTTCTTCATTACCTTCTTTCTCTTCTCCTTAATCTTCTTTATTTTTTTGTTTGTCATCATCATCACCTTCTTCTTATTATTCTCCTCCTCCTCCTCCTCCTCCTCAATCTTCATTTTCTTTCTTCTTCTTTTTCTTCTTCTCAAACTTCTTTCTCTTTCTCTCCTCACTTTTCTTCTTCACCTTCTCCGTCTTCACATCAATCATCTTCTTCATCATCATCATCATTTTTTCTCCTCAGTTACCTCGTTCTTCCTTTTCTCCTTCTTCTTCATATTTTTTCTTTGTCGTCATGATAATCTTCTTTTTTCCACTTTTCTTCTTCTTTTTCTTCTTCAAACACATCCTCCTTTTTCTCTTTTTTCTCCCATTTACTTTCTTACTCCTCTATTTCTTCTTCTTCACAATTTTGTTGTTGTTGTTATTCTTGTTGTTGTTGTTGTTGTTGTTGTTCTTCTTCTTCTTCTTCTTCTTCTTCTTCTTCTTCTTCTTCTTCTTCCTTCTCTCCAATCTTTTTATTCTTCTTATCTCCCGCTCCAATCTTCTTCTTCTTCTTCTTCTTCATCTTCTTCTTCTTCTTCTTCTCAATCTTTTTCTTTTTCTTCTTATCCTTCGCTCCAACCTTCTTCTTCTTCTTCTTCTTCTTCTTCTTCTTCTTCTTCTTCTTCTTCTTCTTCTTGTCTTTAATATTTTCTATTATATCTTATGTGTCACTTTTCCGGTCCGCTGAGTATAAAAAAAATTGTCGTTTGCCAAAAGTAACCGGGAAAAAAAGGGGGCTCCTGTCTAAATGAGGAAATGAAGCAAACTTATTTTTCTTTTTTTCTTCCCTTATTAATATATTTTTATTTATTTTATTCGCACTGCTTAGCACCTCCCAAGGGGTTTCTTAATTTCTCTTTCATTCCGTCGCTCTCTGTCGGCTGAATCAAGAACGACGGACGAGAAAAACAAGCCAAAAAAGTCAATATATGTTCTTCAATTGCGTCGATAGATGTGGACAGAGATGCTAACATCACTATGAGAAATTAAGACAGAGTAAATGAATGAAAGGGTTGTGTGATGCCATAAAGGACCTCCACCTTCTTGTTAAATTGTGCTATCTCTAAATGGCAAACGTAATAAATGCGTATCCATCTTGTCCAGGTTGACAATGAGTGTAACAGAATTATCTTTATTTTGTGCGGTTCACACTCCTCCCTAGTCTTTTGAACAGGAGTAGCGGTTTATCCCTTGTTTCTTGTTTAGGGTTGGGTTTCCAGTTTCTTTTAAAGTTTGCCGCAATTCTATACTCATAACGTCTTTGCCTAAACTCTGAAATATTATTGACTATTTTCACTGTAAACATTGTTTCACTAGAATTTAAACGGAAATATATTTTGTTTATGATTTATATGTGATTCTCATGTTATTTCGAATGAAAATCGTTCCATTATTAGATTTCTCTCAACGTACACATTCATAACTGTTTTTTCTTATTTTATTCAAATAGAACGCGTTGAAACACACACACACAAACAAACACACACACACACACACACACACACACACACACACACAAAAAAAAAAACAAGATTTATCTTCAACATTTTAATATTCAGCCGTTAGTTTATAACGCGTGACGCGTATCTGGCGCTCACTTACATAAACCATAAACACACACGCACATTCAGCGGACGGATATGAAATCAAGCTCTCCAACCATTCTGTAGATGAGATTCTGATCTTGAGATATTAATGAATAATAAATGGGTAATACCCAACACCTTCTTTACCTTCCTTTATTTTACTAAACGCATTGTGATAGCCTTCTAATACCTACCCATATATATATATATATATATATATATATATATATATATATAGCCCGGTGTTGCTCGGGTGTAATGAAACTTTAAAACTAATCCATAGTCCTGGAGCTCAGACTTTTTGGACGTTGGCACGAAAGACTAAAAAGCAATAGTTGTTTCCAGCTAAAGCGAAACCGTAGACTGAAAGATAAATGAATGGATGTAAGTCAAATTTTGATTTCCTGGTATCGATATCAAATAAGTTTTATTCGTCGTAAACTGAATTTTGAAGGCTAAATAAGTCCTCTGAATAAATGGTATCATGGCTGAGACTAAGAACTACCATTATACTTACTTAGAGCCAAAAACGAAGCAAAAACTAAAATAAAAGGGCTGAAAAAATACAGACATACAGGCAGATAAACAGACACACACACAAACATCTTGCCTTTTATATATATATATATATATATATATATATATATATATATATATATCATCGATTTTCTGCACTATTGTAAGAACTGCAACCTTGAAACTTCTGAATATCGTTTCTTATGTCTTTGTCTATGAGTGCATCAAATTTGATTAAAATCAGACCACTCCTTCTATAACCCGATTTTTTCGATTATCGATTTTCGATATTTATCGAGGGTACCTCGACACAAACCCTAGCTAAGAACACTTGCAGACGCTTATAGTACAACTGTGTAAATTTTCAAGAAAATCGGTTCAGCCGTTTTGGAGTCTATAGGTAACGGATATACATATACACACACACATACACACACAGAGACAAATTTCCATTTATAAATAAGTTTAGGTTTATATGTATAAGAGGACCATTCGTTTAAAGGCACGGTCTAACACCGGGCGGACGCGAAATCAAGCTCTCCTATCATTCTGAAAATGAGATTCTGATCTGGAAATATTAAGGAATAATAAATAGGTAATACCCAACACCTTCTTTACCTTCCTTTATTATACTAAACGTATTCTGATAGCCTTCAAATACCTACCCATACATATTAATTTTCTCTTCCTCATTAAGAGTTGATAAGTTCGCCGATCGTCTGCTTCACACTCATCATCGGTGTTTTGAAGAGTAGCAGTGGTTTATCACTTGTCTTCCGCTACTTACTCCCTTTCACTCTCTGTAACCCCCTTGCATCCTAGTAATATTATTGCCTTGCTTGGGATAAATTAGTTTAAAAAAATGATCATCCAATACAAGCCATATAACTACTCAAGGTAGCGCGATATTGAATTACGTTGTTGTATGGAAGTAATGTAGAAAGGTAATAAATGCAGATTATGAAGATATGTAGGATAGATAACGGTTGATCCTAGACTTGAAATGGTTAAGATTGTAGTGATTGGTGGAGCATTTTCTCGGGAGTCTGTTCCAAAAAGTAGTGGTTCACAGAAAAAGAATTGAACTTCCTTCTCACGAAGGGAATGGGAATTATGCATTTCGGGGCACGTATCACGACAGCCATAAATTCTGCTATTGTAAGATAAGCAACTGAAATCATACACCGTAGTGGGTTCAACAGAGTAATTGTTTTGGACTTTGTTAACAAACACACACCCAGAACCTGAACTGATCTCTGATAAGATCTGAAACGGATCTAAATTTGATCTTTTGTGGCTGACGGCCAGTTTCATTTAAAATGGTAACAGAATAGGTTGACGCTGTTCCCTTGCAAAAGCGGGAATATGAGTTCTGTATTTTCTTTACGGATGTTGGTTGGTTTGTTTTTATGGCAAACCAACCTCGGCGGGTCATTTATTGCCAACTAAAATTTATTTATTTATTGCTGGTAATACCGTTTTCTTTCAACAATTTATTGTTGTTTTTTATAGAAGTTTTGTGTCTAGTAATACATTTTTCTTTTCGAGTATCAAGGTTCATTGGGATTTATTTTTAAGGGGAGGGTACCCAAGTCCTACCCATCTGTCCCTTCCCTCCATGACTGGAGGAAAGGGAGGGATTAATACCTCTCCCAAGGGTAACAGTTCTTAAGTGAATGCAGTGTATTCAATTGGAATTCGAAGTCGGCTCACCGACTTCTCTTTCCGAGCCGATATCCACTGCACCACGACGCACATCCGTCACTATACACTTACAGCACCTGGTATTCCTAAGTGGTCACCCATCTGAGCACTGACCAGGCTCAATGTTGCTTAACTTCGGTGATCGCGCGAGAACCGGTGTATTCAACGTGATATGGCCGTAAGCACGCTCGTCTGTCACTAAAAGCTTACAGCAGCTGGTATTCCCAAGCGGTCACCCATCTAAGTACTGGCCAGGCTCAACGTTGCTTAACTTCGGTGATCGAGCGAAAACCGGTGTATTCAACGTGATAGGCCGTAAGCCCTTTACGGTTGTGTGTTGTGGTGCAATGGATATCGACTCGGAACGAGCAATCGGAGAGACGACAAGTCCCACTCGTGCACTTTGGACAAGCTGGTGCATTTTTATAAGTACTTGATTTCATACATTTATGATATAATGTGTACAAGACATTTAAAAGTGTTTTACATTTTCCGTTCTAAGTTAGGACACTTCCCAGATATTAAGAGCTACAAATAACAGAAAAAATTGTGGAGAGACATTATCGCCAACATCTTGAAGTGACATGGAAGACAGAAGACGGGCCTATATGTATGGGCCTTCATTGATGATCGAATTCTATGCAGTGTTATCAAATGTCAGACCCCGATCAAGAGGTGAATGTTTTGCGTCGTAAGCATAAACTCTCTGGAGGAAAATTAATTTTATTTCTTCTGTCTTATGTCCTTTACTCTCGAGGAATGGTTGAATTGAATCAGAATTGAAAAGTAAAAAAGATATTGGGTATCTACCACTGAGAATTTAAATGAAACTTAATCCTCTTTATCCAATTTATGAAATGAAGAAATCTGTCCGTTATGCGAAATTCTATTCAGTTACGATGTCCCTGGACAAATTTATTAAATATATTTGTTGCATACGTAAGAGAATCGGATTTTTACTCAGGTTCTGTTTGATAGACTCGTGCCTGTTGATGGCTTCGTCTTGGCTGTTTCGTTTCACGACGTTTCTTAATATTTCTCTTTTTCCTAGGATCAATCGAGCCCTCAAGGAATTCATATATACGATCCATTGCTAAAGACGCTGAAAAAAAAAAGTCGACAGGTTCCTTATACCACTCACAAAACTACCTAACTCCACCTGCCATGTTAGGCTTACGTCCTTATCATGTATAAACGCAGATTCAGCGGAGTTAAGCAACGTCGAGCCTGGTCAATATCTAGATGGGTGACCGTTTAGGAATACCAGGTGCTGCAAGCTTAGGTAGAAATATAAAAACCTTACGACCATATAACGTTCAAACACTGGTTCTCTTACGATCACCAAAGTTAAGCAATGTCTAACCTGATCAGTATCTAGGTGGGTGACCGCTTGGAGATACCAGGAGCTGTAAGCTTGGATGGAAGTATAAAAAGGATTACAGCCATATCACATTAAAACACCGGCTCTTCTACGATCACCGAAGTTAAGCAACGTCGAGCCTGGTCAAGACTTAGATGAGTGACCGCTTGGGAATACCAGGTTCTGTAATTTTGGATGGTAGTAGAAAAGGCTTACAGACATAACACTCTGAAACAGCAGTTCTCGTACGATCACCGAAGTTAAGCGACGTCGAACCTTGTCAGTACTTAGATGAGTGACCGCTTGGAATATCAGGTTAGATATGAGCGTAGTGTATCGGATAATAGCTCAGAATTGAAAATCGGATGGTGCGTTCCGATTCCAGTCGGATTAATGCTAAATAATGGATTTATTAGTAACACTTGGAATGTAATGGATATGTATACACCTTGGTTCCCTCCTCACAGTAATGTGATTGGCTGGTGTCAGCCATAAATGCAGACGAAAGTGAGGACGCAGAGCAGTCTACGTCCAAAGGTCTACCGCTAGAGATCTACGTCTAGAGCTCTACGACTATTGGTCTACGTCTATTGACTACGCCTATGTCTAAGGATACTGCATACGACAAGTGCTGTCCCTTACGTCTACAATAATAGATTGTCCTACCAGGTTACATTTGCCTAAATCGCTTAACTACCTCGAATGATATATATATATATATATATATATATATATATATATATATATATATATATATATTAATCATTTCACCCCGAGCAAGGCGGAAACGCCACTGATGTGCAGGGGGTTACATAAATGTAACAAGATTAATTAGAAAAGAGTGAGGAGTACAAACTAGTTAGAAAGGAACAATAGAAAACTGAGAAAGCAGGTGCGATGACAGATACATAGGTGGAGAAAGGGAAGGTTATACAGGGAAGGGGAGAGAGCTAGAGGCCAGTGGTTAGTAGATGAGTATTGAATTTGCATTTAAATTTCTGGAGGTTGTAGCCATCAGGAAAGCAAGAATACGGGAGTGAGTTCCACAGGCGGGAAGTGCGAAAGAGGAAGCTGCAGGAGTAGAATTGTCGTCTGCATTTGGCTAACCTGACTGTGAATAGGTGAGACCCAGTTGCCAGTCTGGTTGCACGAGTAAACACCTGTTGAGGAGGCATCAGTGACTTAAAAAATATATATATATCCCTTTACTGGATATATAAACTTGTATCTTCATTTATGTACGATGTCTTCTCAGAGTGTAGGCGATCATGGGCCCCCACATTTTCCTGTCTCTTGTCGCTCTTAGTTTGTTACTTAGTTACTTCTTCTAAACTCTGTACTACCATCTATTTACTCAAATTCGTTTAGCATGTTACGCACTGTTCTTTATTGTCACTCTTTCTCTCAATCTGTCCTGAGAGTATCAGGTTTTATTAACCCTCCTTCCTCATTTCATGCCCCCGAAATGTCAACTGATTATTCCTGATGATAAGTATAAGTTTCATTTTGTTTACATTTCCCTTAAAACATCATCGTTGCTCTTATGTTCGGTCCATGGTGTCCTTAACATCATTCTGTAGAGCTACACTACTGGCCATAATTATTAGGCCACCCCAGTGTTTTAAATAAATGATGTATTTCATACTATTTTTACTATATATATTGTCAAGTGAATAATAGTAAATGAAAATAGAATGGTTCTTTTGTTAATACTGCACAATAACATGTGCATCAAATGAATTTATAAATATTTAATAATTACCTATATTTCAGTTTTATCAATGAAAGAATGAAGAAAATTTAGGGTGATCCGGACGAGTTCATCTTTGCTTCCTTGCCTTGTAAAATTTTGCAAAATAATAAAAACAAAAGAACCATTTTATTTTCATTTGGCAATAAATACTAAACATAGTATAAAATACATCATTTCTTTTAAATTTCTTTTCTTTTTAATAATTATGGCCGGTAGTGCAAGGACATAAGTGAGTGACAAACTTTTCTAATCACTCACATTCTTTATAACTTTTTTTCTGTTTAATATTTTTGCATGCGGTTTTCAATATTCAATTCTGATGATATCTTTTTTCATTTTTATCAATCAAACTTTGGTTATCACTTATCAGAATTTTATCAAAATTGATTATCAGAATTAATTATAAATAATCAATTTTTTATTGTGTTTTTAATCAATTGCATATAATTTTTTTTCTTTTTAATATTTTTGCATGCGGTTTTCAACATTCAATTCTGATGATATCTTTTTTTTCCTTATAATGACCAGTAATATTATCATTTAAATACAGCAGTGGTTGAATATATTCATAATTCCAACATTGAGTGAATCTAGGCAGCTTTTAAGCTTCATCGCTAATTCAGTTCTCAACCAAATCTCAAACAATTTACAGTGTTAGATAGGAGACCTCCTTAGCTATATTTGAAAAAAAATTTTGAATTTTGGTTCAGTAGAAAAAAAGTTACATCAAATTATGTAAAGGCCGAAAAGAGAGACTAACTACATACACTACCGGCCATAGTTATTAGGTTACCCCAGTGTTTTAAAAAATGATGTATTTCATACTATTTTTAGTATTTATTACCAAGTGAATAATTGTAAATGAAAATAGGATGGTTTTTTTGTTAATGCTACACAATAACACGTGCATCAAATTAATTTATAAATATTTAATAATTACTTATATTGCAGTTCCATCAATGAAAGAATGAAGAAAATTTAGGATGATCCGGACGAGGTCATCATTGCTTCCTTGCCTTGTAAAATTTTGCAAAGTAATAATAAAAAAGAACCATCCTATTTTCATTTGGCAATAGATACTAAACATAGTATGAAATACACCATTTCATTTAAAATAAACTGTGGTGACCTAATAATTATGGCCGGTAGTGTACATCAGTAAATCATTATTATCTGTAAAATAATGTTATCATCAAAAAATATTTTCTGGCTTTTAATAACCTACAAAAGAGTGATAACCCGTAAAAAAATCAATAAACGTGCTATGCTCCATATTTACAAGAGTTGAATGGAATATCACTGACATATCCGGGCTGGAGCTGTTCAGTTCTTACTTTTCAGTTTCGACATTGTTCAACAGTGTTGTAGTGAAATATTCTGTCTTACCCAAGAATGGGTATGGCCCGGGTTATAAAACACCCGGACTAGAACAAACTACAGAGTGATCGAGTGAGATCGTGACTATAAGGGAGTCTTCGTCATTACACGGAAGTTTCTTTTTTTTTTTATCATTTCACCCCAAGCAAGGCATTCCACTGCCACTATAGCGCAGGGGGCTGCATAGAACGATTGGATATAGGAAATGTCAGAAGGAGGGTGATAGACGAGTAAGGAGGTACATAGGAAAAGTGTTTGAGAGAATGGGTGCGAGTTAGTGTGTTAGGAGGTGTCTACTGACCTTACATTCGAACTCTTGGAGATTTGGATTGCTATAGGGGAGAGTGATGGGAAAGAGTGTTTAGGGGGTTACATAGGGGAAAGTGATATGAATGAGGATGAGGGTTGGGTAGATGGGAAAAGTGTTTGAGAGAATGGGTGCGAGTTAGTGGGTTAGGAGGTGTCTATTGACCTTACATTTAGTGATCGAGATTATTCGTCATTATACGAGAGTCGAGAGCCATCGGCCTTAGACGAGAGTTAGACGTCACTAGACGGAAGCCTTCTTCTCAAAACGGACGCTTACGTCCTATACAGAGACATTGCCTTCTTAAATGTTATTTTTGTTAACTGTTCGTTGGTGTACTTGTATTTGGTTTATTGTACTGAGGTATAATAAATATCTATTTATATATACTCAATGTTAAGAGTTATTTCTTGCACTATTCTTTCTCTGTTTATCCCCTCCCGGGATCCAACAAAAAGCATTTACAGGTTTTGTAGGTGATGAATTATTGCAATGTGACAAACTTTTTTGTCATAGATACAATAAGTAAACCTGTCGCAACTCTATTTTTATTTCCATCGAAAATACTATGACGAACTATATTCCCTAGTTGCACCAGTTTAGAATCTTTACAGCTCAAGCCCACTATGCATTGAAGACAGTGACGAACCATCCTCATTCCCTAGGGATTCCGCTGGTAAGAAATCGGGAAGCTTGTTCTTAAGAGCCGCAGTTCAGTAGAAAATAAACACCCAAAAGCTGATACCATTAGAATTTTAACCATTTCAAATCTAGGATCAATCTATATGGTGATTTTTCTAAGCGTAGCTAAGATGTGGCACAAGGCCGAAAGTATGGGACACTCAGTGAGGATTGAACTCACGACTCAAGTGTAATGATTAAAAAGAGACAAGCATGCTAATCATTACACCACCTCGAGGTGCCAAAGAAAAAAAAAAGTCGTGAATGACAACACCCTGTCCTCAGACCTCAAATGGAACCACTATATTGAATCCATAGCAAAATCTACTGCTAAGAAGATTGGGTCACTATGTCGATCCAGGATGTTTTTTCCACCTGAATCCATCCTGCATATATACAAGTCAACCATCCGTCCGTGCATGGAGTACTGCTGCCATTTATGGTCAGGTTCCTCTGCCGTTCTCCTCAGTGTTCTTGACAAGCTCCAAAGGAGAGTCTGTAATGTGATAGGTACTGATCTGGCGACTCGACAGTAGCCATTTCCCCATCGTCGAAATGTGGCCTCCCTCTGTCTCTTCTATAAATACTTTCATGGCTTCTGCTCGGATGAGCTTAATTCACTGATGCCTCCTCAACAGGTGTTTACCCGTGCAACCAGACTGGCAACTGGGTCCCACCCATTCACAGTCATGTTAGCCAAATGCAGACGACAATTCTATTCCTGCAGCTTTCTCTCTCGCACTTCCCGCCTGTGGAACTCACTCCCGTATTCTTGCTTTCCTGACGGCTACAACCTCCAGAAATTTAAATGCAAAGTCAATACTCATCTACTAACCACTGGCCTCTAGCTCTCTCCCCTCCCCTGTGTAACCTTCTCTTTCTCTCCACCTATGTATCTGTCATCGCACCTGCTTTCTCAACTTTCTATTGTTCCTTTCTAACTAGTTTGTACTCCTCACTCTTTTCTAATTAATCTTTTTACATTTATGTAGCCCCCTGCACATCAGTGGCGTTTCCGCCTTACTCAGGGTGAAATGATATATATATAATTAAGTGATATTCTTGTTAATTGGTAAGATTAATTCCACGGAGGCTCTTACTCCATGAGAACTCTATGTTCGAAACTAACAGAGTATTGTAATGAAAATAAGTTAGACAAAAGAAGATTATAACGCAGTCGGTTGCCATTGCTTTCTGCGGTAGACTGGCTGCCAGCTAAGGCTATAGAACCCAATCTGTCCTATTATTTAACCCATAACTGGGGGGAAAAGACGGATTAATACCTTTCCCAAGGGTATTTGCGCGTAAGTGTATGCAAGGAATTCAACTGGAATTCGAACTCGGCTCCCAAATTTGTTGTTTCGAGTCGATATCCACTGCACCCCAATGCACATCCTGAGTTTACAATGTTAAAATTTAAACCCTGATGCCATGGTTACAATAGTGAGTTTACGAAAAGCCCCAGTCAATAAGATGACCCTAGACTGAAATTTTTTTTAGGGTTTACAGTTTCAAATGCAGGACAGTAAATTTAGAAGTCTGAATAGTGTAAATAATCGCTACTTTTCTTTATAGTTGATTGGTGTTATCGCTTATAGCTCTTTAGAGTTTGAGTTTTGTTTAACGGTATATCAACTTCTGTAGGTTATTTAATGCCAAAAATGGGGTTTTAAGGCATTTTTTTAAAGTTCGGTTATAGCGAGAAGGTTGATTTAGTCTGATTTTAATGAACATTTTTAGTTTTTATTCTTTTTTATTTTAGAAAACTGAAGATGTCTTCTAGTTTTCTATTCAAAAATGTTTCGCTTAGATTAATTATTTTTCCTCAGAACGACTCAGAACGACAAATCGGGGAGCCGAGTTCGAATTCAAGTTGAATTCCTTGCATCCACTTACGCACAAACACCCTTGAGAAAGGTATTCATCTGTCTCATCCTTTCAGTTATGGGTTAAATAATAGAACAGACTGGGCTCTATAACCTTGGCTAGCAACCAGTCTACCGCAGAAAGCAATCGCAACCTACTGCGGGATAATCTTCTACCCAGTCAGTAATGTCTCTTTCTAGACATGATCACCCAAAGCGTGTATCACGTATGGCACTTTACTGACTAGTCAGCTCAACTGTAAATTAATGAGATCTCGACGGTGGTCTAGTACTGCGCTGGAATTCAAAAAGTTTAGTTACCATAGCGAAGAGCTCATCTAAAAAATTATTACGAAAGTATTTATAGATAAGACAGAGAGACGGAGGTGGAAATGTGGCTGAAGCCAACCTGCCAGATAAGGACCAATAATATTGCCGATTCTTCTTTAGATTTCATCTAGGAGCTCAAGAAAAATAAAATAGAATTCTAAGCATTTAATCTATCTAACCTGTTTTGTATCGGTTCATAATGTACAATTCTTACTCCATTCAGTAAATGCCTGCCTTAAGTGGCACGTTGGCTTTATATTAAGTGCGTATTAAGAATAATGGATGTGCGTTGTGGTGCATTGGTTATCAGCTCGGAACGAGAAATCGGGAAACCGAGTTCGAATTCCAGTTAAATCCCTTGAGAATGGTATTAAGCTGTTTCTTCCCTCTAGTTATGGGTTAAATAGCTTTAACTGGCAACCAGTCTACCGCAGAAAGTAATGGCAACCTACTGTGGGATAACTTTCTGCCCAGTCAGTCATGTCCCTTTCAAGATATGATCGCCCAAGTGTGTATCACGTATGGCACTTAACTGACTGACTGATTACGAACAACGCCCCGTAGTGCGCTTTTTGTTGGCTGAGGGACTCAAAAGTGAGGAAACCCATCGTCAGGTGCTGGCGCGTTAGGAAGCACACAGCATAAATCAGAGAAAGGTGTATGAGTGAGTAGTTTAGGAAGAAGGATATAAAAATATATAATGTAAAATAACAAGGCAGATATCTTCAGAAATACACGAGAGTAAATAATTAAAAAAAAAAGGCATTTTCGTTACAACACCTTTATTTTTACTGATGAAGAAGGAAAAAAGAAAGACTGACAGACTAGGGAAAAAATAAAATAAAGACAAAGAATCCACCAGTCAAAGAAATTTCTGCTAAAAAACAAAACCATTCCTTCAATTAGGCATGAAAAGTTTAAAATTAAGCAAAAATTAGGCAAAAACGAACAAAAAAATGGCTTACTTTTAACAATATTCAAAACAGTTGATTCCATCCCAAAACACACCTTTGTTTCTGCCAGTGAGTTGAAAAAAATAATTTTTTAACTTTTTGGCCAGAGAATGGTGGGGCACTTTTACGTAGCCCCCTGCGCATCAGTTGCGTTACCGCCTTGCTCGGGATGATATGATTAAAAAAAAATAAAATAAATATGTCACTTTTTAACATTGTCTACTTGTACGAGGATGTGCATTTTGGTGCAGTGGATATCGGCTCGGAACGAGAAATCGGAGAGTCGAGTTCGAATTCCAGTTGAATTCCTTGCATTCACTTACACACAAATACCCTTGGGAAAGATATTAATCTGTCTCTTCCCTCCAATTATAGGTTAAATAACAGGAGAGATTAGATTCTATAGCCTTGGCAGGCAACCAGTCTACCGCAGAAAGTAATGGTAACCTAGTGCGGGATAATCTTTTTTCTAGTCAGTCATGTTTCTTTCGAGACATGATTGCCCAAGCGTGTATCATGTATTGCACTTAACTGACTGAATATAATAGATTGAAGCATAATCAAAGTTTCTACTGGGCATAAAGTGGAGGATCTGTTTTCTATTGTCATGAAGTAGTAAACTGATCCCCCACTAATTACTACTCATTAATATAATAATATAATCCACCTCATCTTCCTAGAGCTATGGGTTGAATAGCAGGACAGGTTAGGTTCTATAGATTTAGTTGGCAACAAGTCTACCACAGAAAGTGATAGCAACCTAATGCGGGATAATCTTTTGCCTAGTCAGTCATGTCTCTAAAGAGACATGATCGCCCAAGCGTGTATCACGTATGGCACTTAACTGACTGACTAGTTGTACGGGGATGCATTTCTGGTATCGTTCAACGAGCTTCTTTATACCTTCCGAAAAGAAGCTTTCCGGTAATCCACGTCTGCAGCGCTTGGGTATCCAACGAGCACAAACTTATACGGTACCCCCAGTCAACATGCCCTATGGCTTGTGTAGACCCATAACTAATGCCCATAATTACCGCCACTTTGTACTATCTTGACTCCTTGTCAAGGCATCTATTCCTCGGATGTGTTCTATCATGCGCGATGTTGATGGGTGACCGGATAGACTTTCGTCCTCTACATTTGCTCTTTTAGAAGAAAGAAAATGTTACGGAAAATCACGAAGATTAACGCAATGGTTTTAACAACCGACATATTTTGATAGGGGTCGCAGGTTCGAATCCTGCCGAATGATACACATTTTTGTAACAAAATTTATTTTAAATAATCAGGCCGGTAGAAATAAATATATAAATATACTGTTTAATTAAAAACAGAATATCTACCCATATACTCATTCATTTAAATGCTATACGTGAAACACGCTTAGGCGATCATGTCTCGAAAGAGACATGACTGACTGGGCAGAAGATTATCCCGCAGTAGGTTGCCATTACTTTCTGCGGTAGACTGGTTGACAGCCAAGGTTATAAAATCCAATCTATCCTGTTATTTAACCCATAACTGGAAGGAAGAGACGGATTAATCACTTTCCCAAGGGTATTTGCGTGTAAGTGAACGCAATGAATTCAAGCGGAGTTCGAACTCGGCTCCATTGATTTCTCGTACCGAGTCGATATCCACTGCGCCACAACGCACATCCTACCCATATACTAGTATCGATTAAAAACAATGTTCAAACAAATAAAAATTATATATATATTGTCATCCGCAGACAGATCTGTTTCGCCGTATCACAGCTCATCAGTACGGTTAGACTCCGATTGCTTTTTTACCCAGGATTGAAACCCGACCGAAATGGCGTCTGTCGGCGACAAAGAACCAATAGGAAATATATGTTAATCGAAAATGTTTGATTTTATTAAAGTGTGTGCATTGTGGAATGACAAATCGGATTTTGAGTTTGTGTTTTGTTTAACGGCATATCACGTGGGTTATTTAATGTCCAAAAGGTGCGGTTTTAAGGTATTTTTTATGTTCGGTTACAGTAAGAAGTTTGATTTAGTCAGATTTTAACCCGAGAACACTAACCATGGGTATATAGTCAGTCAGTTAAAGTGCCATACGTGATACACGCTTGGGCGATCATGTCTCGAAAGAGACACGACTGACTGGGCAGAAGGTTATCCCGCAGTAGGTTGCCATTGCTTTCTGCGGTAGACTGGTTGCCGACCAAGGCTATAGAACCCAATCTGTCCTGCTATTTAACCCATAACTGGAAGGAAGAGACGGATTAATACCTTTCCCAAGGGTATTTGCGCGTAAGTGAATACAATGATTCAACTGGAATTCGAACTCGGCTCTCCGATTTCTCGTTCCGAGCCGATATCCACTGTACCACAACGCACATAAATTTTCAGTACTTGATTTTCTTACGTTAATAATATGTTTTTGGTTCCAATTAATGTTAACTCAAACTACAAATTTTGAAGTGCCTGCATGTAAAATATTTTTAATAAACATTTATATTTAATATTTTTTTTAATATTTTCAAAATTGGGTATGATATACCTATGGTTAGTAGTGGCGTAACTTTAATTTATAGTGTTCCAGGGTTAATTTTTTTTATTTTTTTTTTTTATTTTAGAAAACTGAAAATGTCTTCTAGTTCTGTATTCAAAAACGTTTTGCTGGGAATATTTTTTCCTTCAAGAATGTTATGGTAAAATTTTTTCTTCAAAAGTGTATATTTTTTTTTATAAAAGTTTATTTTTATGCATATTTCTATAAAAGTCTATTTTTATACTTTCATAGTGTTTTGACCCCAGTTTCGTGGTTAACTATTTGCCTATAGCTGGGACCCTAACAGGTGCTACCACTCCGAGTCAGGGTGGACCTGAGAACAACAGCAATTAAGAGGTGGTTCCATGCTCCTCACAACCTCCCAATCAAAGGCCTTGCTGCCGGATGCATTTTACCGTCATGCCCAGGACCAAGAACTCTGGGAGCAGAGTTCGAATTACAGTCGAATTCGTTTCATTCACTTACACACTAACACCCTTGGTATTAATCGATCTTTTCTCCCTCCAGCTATGGGTTGAATAGCAGGACAGATTGGGTTCTATAGCCTTGGTTGGCAATCGGTTTACTGCAGAAAGTAATGGTAACCAACTGCAGAAAAGTCTTTTGCCTAGACAGGCACATCTTGAAAGAGACATCATCGCCCAAGCGTGTATCACATGTATACACACACATACACACAGACAAAGTTCCATTTATAAATAAGTTTAGATTAGATAGATAATCTTTGTACATCTTGTCAAAGAAAAGAAAACTTAACCCGATAATGCGCAACCCTTTCATGGAGGTTAGTTTTTTTTAATCATTTCACCCCAAGCAAGGCGTTAACCCGACTGATGTGCTGGGGTTTACATCAGAGAGTTGAAGTATTAGGCAGGAGGAGAGTGAAGACAAAGACGAACCAGCTACAGGGGGATGAAAGAGAAAGGGCAAGAGAAGGATGTGAACATAGGAGTGAAGATGCATCCATTCATTTTTCTTTAAGTCTACGGTTTCGCTTTAACTGGAAACAACTATTGATTTTTAGTCTTTCGTACCAACGTCCAAAGAGTCTGAGCTCCATGACCATGGATTAGTTTTAAAGCTTTCATTACACCCGAGCAACGCCGGGCTATACTGATAGTATTACATAACTTGCTCGGTCTGCTACTCGAAAAGTGGATTCACTGTCTCCCAATAGACAATTTTTCTTCTATTATGCTTGCGCTTAACGAACTCTCTTTCTTTTTTTTTCTTTTCTTTTTTTCCTCATTCTTTAACACTCAATCCTGATAAAGAGAGCGAGAAGCAGAATCAGGCCAGAGATAGGACAGGAACAGTGCGGGCTCGTCAAAGACACTGGAACATGAAACGCCATATTCATGATTAGGATGCTCTCTGAAAGGGCATTACAAATGAAAAAGACTTGTACCTATGCTTCATTGACTACGCGAAAGCATTCGACAAAATACGGCACAGAGAATTGATGGAAATGCTCGACATTTTCGGGAAAGATAAGAATAATCAAGAATCTCTACTGGCAGCAAATGGCCTGCATACGGACAGGTAACGACCTCAATAGATACACAAAGATAGAAAAAAAAGGCGTAAGATAAGGATGTGTCTTTTCACTGGATCTGTTCAACCTATACAGCGAGAATATTTTGAGGACCCTAGATGACACGCCAGGATTTGTTATTGGAGGCCACAACCTGAACAGCATAAGGTATGCGTACGATACAGTGCTGATTGCGGACACGGAGAGGAAACTAGAAGACCTCATACAGAAAGTAGCAGTGGAGAGTGACAAAAAGGACTACAAATAAACTTTAAGAAATCTGAGTGCATGGTCATCAGCAAAAGATACAACCAAAAATGCCAAATACAGGTGGGAGATATCAGAATCAAGAAAGTACACAAATTTAAGTACCTAGGAAGTGTTCTAACAGGAGATGGAAAGTGCGACACGGAGATCCGAAGGCGAATTGGCATGGCAAAGGACGCGTTCCAGAAGATGAGCAAAATACTAACACACAGGAAAATCTCAATAGAAACAAAGAAAAGAGTGCTGGATTGCTATGTGATGTCAGTTCTTCAATACGGCAGTGAATGCTGGACAATATCATCGAAAGTGAGGACAAAACTGAAAGTAGCGGAAATGTGGTTCTACAGAAGGATGCTGCGGATATCGTGGACTGAGCATACAAGCAACGACGAGGTGTTGGAAAGAATGGCAACAAAAAGGAAATTGATACTGAGCATCAGGAAGAGACAACTGAAGTTCCTGGGACACGCAATGAGGAAGGAGAGCCTGGAGAACCTGATACTGACTGGTCAGATAGAAGGAAAGAGAGACAGAGGACGGCAGAGGATAACATATTTGCAGGGTCTGATCGGGTGGATGACGGAACGGGGGTTGCCAGGAGCAACAAGAGCAAACATACTAAGAGCCACAAGGGAGAGGGAGACATGGAGAACCATGATCGCGTACGCCCTGGAGACATGGAGAACCATGATCGCCTACAGTCAGTTAAGTGCCATGCGGGATACACATTTTGGGCAATCATGTCTCGAAAGAGACATGACTGAGTGGGCAGAAGGTTATTCCGCAGTAGTTTGTCATTACTTTCTGCGGTAGAATGGTTGCTAATCAATTCTATAGAACCTAATCCCTCCTGCTATTCAACCCATAGTTGTAGGAGGAAGAGGTGGGTTATATTATTAAATTAATAAGTAGTAATTAGTGGGGGGTGCGTTTACTACTTCATGACAATAGAAAACAGATCCCCCCACTTTGTGCCCAGCAAAAATTGTGATTATGCTTCTATTATATTCAGTCAGTTAAGTACCATACGTGAGACACGCTTTGGGCAATCATGTCTCGAAAGAGACATGACTAACTGGGCAGAAGATTATCCCGCAGTAGGATGCCATTTCTTTCTGAGGTAGACTGGTTGCCTGCCAAGACTATAGAACCTAATCTGTCCTAATATTTCACCCAGAACTGGAGGGAAGAGACGGATTAATACCTTTCCAAAGGATATTTGTGCGTAAATCACAAAGCAAAAATAATAACTTCAGTTATAATCTCAAACCCTTCAAGTCTCGGATTAAACTGTTATTTATTCTGCATAGCCTCATATGAAACACTTCTTACCTCCTCCTCTTACGTGCAATAACCTCATTTAGTAATATCTACCTTGAGTGTTTCTTGAGCCTTGTATGGGGTAAAAAATTAATTAAATAAAAGTTCTTAATGTCTGCGTTCAATATAATCTTAAAAAAGTCACGTTCACACATCAGATAAACTCTTTTTATCATTAAAATACACCTTTAAGTGCCGAATCTAGGTGCGTCGTCAGTGTTGTTGCTCCCAGGTCATTAGAAGTTTCGGGTCTAAATAAATAACAGACTTCTTCGATAGGCGACCCGACCGAATATGATCTGTGTTCGGCTCGCAAATAGAAAAATAAACTGCTACTAGCTTTAGGACATGCATTATATAAGTTTCCACAGAAAAGGTAATTTATGTATCATATTATGAAAAGGGGACACTGATAAAAATTAGAATATTCTCACCCCAAGCAATGCGTTAAAGCCACTAAGGCACAAGTGGTAACAGGGCGTGGAAAAATTAAAAAACAGAAAGAACAAAAGAGTAATTAAAGAGACAAAAGAAAACAATTGTTATTGCATGCAAATTTTGCAAATTTATGTTGGCTTGAAATCATGGAGCCGGAGGAGAGTTCCACAAGTGAGTGGTGCGAGAAAAGAAACGGTTGGCAAAAAACTTACGGTTACATCTAACTGACACAACTATACCTCGTCGACAGTCTAGTCAGTCAATCAGTTATTTGCCGTACGTGACACCGCTTAGGCGATCATGTCTCTTTCTAGATATGACTGACTAAGCAGAAGATTTTCCCGCAGCAGGTTGCCATTACTTTTTGCGGTAGACCGGTTGCCAACCAAGGCTATAAAACCCAATCTGTTCTGCTATTCAATCCATAGCTGAAAAGAAAAGAGATGAATTAATACCTTTCACAAAGGTATTTGTGCCTAAGTGAATGAAACGAATTTGATTAGAATTTGAACTCGGCTCTCCGATTTCTCATTTTGAACCGATATCCATTACACCACAGTCTACTACTGTACTTGAATTTAATAAAATCTAGGAAGTGTTCTTCCGAACATTTACCATGAAAGTATTTCGAGAAAACTCAGATGGAGGTAATATTACGGCAGTGCGTAATTCACTGAAGCCGAGACGACAGACCAGGACCAATAATATTGCTGATTCATCTTTGGATTTTATGAAGGATCTCGAAATGTATATCAGGAGTACGAGACTATATGTGACAGCAATATTCTAAGCATGGATAGTAGACTTACAGATATGTAAGATAGATTCAAGAGAGAAAAATTGTCTCGCCTGACACAGTGAAGCAATTTTCTTAAGCAGCTGATCTAACAATGGATTTTATATAGTCTGTCCTCCTCATGTCAGGTGAGAACGTTAGCCCGAAAAGGTGAAACGAGTCATTTTTTTCTCGGTTAGCATTGTATATTTCTGAAAAGAATATATAAATGTTATTTCACCTGACGCTCTGCTTCTATCTTTCCTCCAGAAAATAACCTTTTACGTTTTCATTTAAAAATGTGTTGTTGTTAAATGTTCAGAATGCTGACACTCAGATAGAAACAAAAAAACCTGTGTACACAAGTCCCAACAATATCACTCTGAAAATGTAAAACACCTGTATCTAAACTTTTTTATAAATGAAACTGTGTGTGTGTGTGTGTGTGTGTGTGTGTGTATCCGTTACCTATATACTCCGAAACGGCTGAACCGATTTTCTTGAAAATTTACACAGTTATACTATAAGCGTCTGTGAGTGTTCTTAGCTAGGTTTTGTGTCGAGGTACCCCCGATAAATATCGAAAATCGAAAAAATCGTGTCATAGAAGTAGTGGTCCGATTTTAATCAAATTTGATACACTCATAGACAAAGACATAAGAAACGATATTCAGAAGTTTCAAGGTTGCAATTCTTACAATGGTGCAGAGAATCGACAATATATATATATATATATATATATATATATATATATATATATATATAAGGCAAAATGTTTGTGTGTGTCTGTTTATCTGTCTGTATGTCCTTTATACAAATCCACAATTTTTATCCGATTCTCACCAAATTTCACACAAATATTCTTTAGGCAGAGTCTGAGCTCCAGTACCATAGATTAGTTTTCAAGCTTTCATTACACCCGAGCAACGCCGGGCTATACTGCTAGTACATTATATCATAAGTGTGTATTAATTCAAGCACTTCTAAAAATGCACATATCACCAGCATTCCGAAAGGGAATTAATGGAACTTGTTGGGTCAATTATAACTTAAGAGCATGAAATAGATTAATGAGATCTCAACGCCAGTCTAGTTCTTCTTCTATGTGCCCTGTCTTTTCGGGACGTAGGCTATCATGGCTTTCCACATCTCCCTATCCCCTGGTGGCTTTTAGCACGCTTTCTCCTGTTTCACCACGCAACCCTCGTTTCGTCATTCACCTGCTCAGGCTCTTCAAATATGTTATCCGCTGCTTCCCCCACTCTCTCTCTCTCTCTCTCTCTCTCTCTATCTATCTATCTATCTCTATCTCTCTCTCTCTCTTTATCTGGCCTGTGAGTATCGGGTTCTCCAAGCCCTCTTTCCTCATTGCATGTCCCAGGAACTTCAGCTGTCTCTTCCTGAAGCTCAGTGTTAATTTTCTTTTCGTTTCCATTCTTTCCAAAACCTCATTATTGCTCATATGCTCGATCCATGATATCCGCAGCATCCTTCTGTAGAACCACATTTAAGTGGCTTCAAGTTTTTCCGTCATCTTCGATGATATTGTCCAGCATTCACTGCCATATTGAAGAACTGACATCACATAGCAATCCAGTACTATTTTCTTTGTTTCTAGCGAAATTGTTCTTTTTCTTAATACTTTACTCAACTTCTGGAATGCTTCGTTCGCCATACCAATTCCCCTTCGGATCTCTGTATCGCACTTTCCGTCTTCTGTTCCCAGGTATTTAAATTTTTCTAACTGCTTGATTTTAGTATCCCCCACCTGTATTTGGCATTTTGGGCTGCTCTTTTTGTTGATGACCATGCATTCGGTTTTCTTGCAGTTTATTCGTAGTCTTTTCTTGTCACTCTCTTCAGGTACTTCCTGGATGAGGTCTTGCAGTTTCCTTTCTGTGTCTGCTATCAGCACTCTATCATCTGCGTGCCTTATCCTGTTTAAATTGTGGCCTCCGATGACGTATCCTGGCCTAACATCTAAGGTCCTCAGAATAGTCTCGCTGTACAAGTTGAATAGATCCGGTGAAAAGACACTTCCTTGTCTTACGCCCCTTTCTATCTTTGTATATCTGCTGAATTCGTTTCCTGTCCGTATGCAGGCGGCTTGCTGCCAATAGAGATTCTTGATTACTCTTAGATCTTTCCCAAATATGTCGAGGCTGTCGAGCATCTCCATCAATTCTTGGTGGCGTATTTTGTCGAATGCCTTTGCATAATCGATAAAACATAGGCACAAGTCCTTCTTCATTTGTATTGCCCTTTAGGAGAGCATCCTAATCATAAATATGACGTTCCTTGTTCCAGTGTGTTTGATGAACCCGCGCTGATCTCGTCCTACTGCGCTTAAATTAATAAAGTCTGGGTACCAAATGAAAGAGCTTATCCAAACAACATGAAAGTATTTATTTAAAAAATACAGAGGAAGTGAACCAAGCTGCCAGATCAGGACCAATAATACTGCTGATTGTTCGTTGGATCTTTTCAAAGAGCTGAAGGTAAATAGCAGAAGCACCGGACCATATTTGGCAGTAATATTCTATGCATGAATAAATCGTAGACTTAGAGATATGTAAGATCGATTCTGGAAAGAAAAAATTGTCTATCACAACGCAGTGAAGAAACTTTTTTAGCAGCTGACCTAGCAATGAATTCGATATAATCTTTCCATGTCATGTGAAGAAATCCAAGTCACTGTTGAGAGAATTTCATTCGAAGAATCCATGATAAGGTGACAGTTCCGTCGTACACTTGTTATCACTGATTAGTTGGATCTTAAAATCTGTCTTATTTTTTTTTTCTTTTATCGAAAGTTGTTCGGATTTCAACACAAATAATCAGACGTCATACAAGTCAACTAAAATGAGGTTCGCCAATAAAAACTGAATAGCATTGTGCGGGTAATCATTAAGTAGCAACTTAATTACAATTCCATCTGTAGTCGATTAACAAACCTTTTGCCCGCTAGCCTTGAAAATGAAAGAAGGAAGGAGAGAAGGACGAGAGTTGAGGCGGGAGGAAGCAAGGAGAATAGAGGGGAAAATAAGAGGAAGGAGGGGACAAAGAAAATAGGTGGAAGAAGAAGGAAAGAAAAAACATGAAATAGTCAGAAAAAGAAAGAAAGAAAGAAGGGATAGATTGGATATCAAGAAGGGTAGTAAGGGAGATGAAAAGAAGAAGGAAAAATAGTTGGAATAAGGAGAAAAGAGAAAAAGGAAAATACATAAGAGGGAATCAAGGACGGTAGGAGGAAATGAAAAAGGAAAAATAAAATAAAGAAAATAGTAAGAGAAAGAAGAACAGAAGGAACGCTAAATAGACGGTAATTGGAAGGAAGGAAGGAAGGAAGGAATAGTTGCGAGGTGATTAGAAGAAAAGAAGAAAAGAAGAAAAGGAAAAGGAAAAAGGAAAAAGGAAAAATGATGATGATGATGATGATGATGAAGAAAAGCATCAAATAGTCGAAGGAAGGGAAGAAGGAAGGAGAGGAGAAAGTATAAAAGTATGGAAGAATATAGTAATTAAATAGCAAGAGTGGTCAAAACAAGGAAGGAAGGAAGGAAGGAAGGAAGGAAGGAAGGAAGGAAGGAAGGAAGACAAAATATTGTAGAAGAGGGAAAATGTGTTCAGAAAATGACCAGAAGAAAGAAAGAAAGAAAGAAAGAAAGAAAGAAAGATAAATGGTAGAAGAGATAAATGTAGTAATGACAGCATGAAAGAAAGAAATGAATAAGAATATCCCTTTAGATATCTCAAGTAATTCCCCTTGGTTACGCAACTCTCCAAGTCTTTGTTTGGTTTAGTTTAGTTGTTTCACGGCATATCAAAATCAATGGATGATTTAATACCGTCAAGATTTTTTACGATAGGTTCATATGAATAAAATATTTTTTTTTGTCAGAAATCAGTGTGTAGATCAGGTTTCATTGTCGCATTTTTGTAAAGTGGGTTTTTCTGAGAGCCAAGTGTATTGCTGGTATTGTTACTATAAAATGCTTTCGTAGTGTATTGGCTCTATTTTGAGGGTTAACTGTTTTCCCATATTTGGGACCCTAACAGGTCCTACCACCCCGGGTCATGATAAACCCGATAACAAGAGCAATTAAGAGGTGGTTCCCTGCACTCAATCATGTCAGGCCAGGATGTTTTTCCGCCTGAATCCATCCTGCACATCAACCATCCATCCGTGCATGGAATACTGCTGTCATATATGGTCAGGCGCCCCAGCTGCTCATCTCAGTTTTCTTAACAGGCTCCAAAGGAGAATCAGTAATGTGATATGTACCGACTTGGCGGCTCGACTCTAACCGCTTTCTCACTGACAGTATGTAACTTCCCTCTGTCTATTCTACAAATATTTTCATGGCTTCTGCTTTGACGAACTTAAGTTACTGGTGCCCCTGCTACAGGAGTTTACTCGTGCAACCAGACTGGCATCTGGGTCCCACCCATTCACAGTTAGATCAACTAAATGCAGACGACAATTCTACTCCCTCAGCTTCTTTTCTCGCACTTCCCGCCTGTGAAACTCTTGCTTTCCTGACGGCTACAACCACCAGGAATTTAAATGCAATGTCAATACCCATCTCTTAACCACTTGACTCTTTCTACATCATCCTGTATATCTTTTCCTTTCTCTCTACCTTTGCAACTGTCATCATACCTGTATTCCCATCCTTCTCTTGCTTCTTTCTCTAACCCCACCCTTGTAATTGGTTCGTCTTTCTCTTTACTCTCCTCCTATCTAATCTTTTACTCTTATGTAGCCCCCTGCTCATCGGTAGCGTTACCGCCTTGCATGGGGTGAAACGATTAAAAAAATGTATTTTATCGTCATACCCAGGACGCCTCATTGGGAGTTTTACCCCTCTGGAGAGGTGCAGTCGGCGTATTCTGAAGCCCCAGATGAAACGGTGTCAATTGCTATTGAACTCACAACTCTTTGGGACAAGTTACTTTTGGATCAACGCGTTTATCCACTGGATCATGGGATATCCAAAGGTATGATATATTGAACTGGAACAATCTATCCCTCCACTAAATAAAGTTTTCAGTTCGAAATTCTAATAAATACTACCTGAAGAAGGCCAGAGCGTACAATTGCCGAAATGTCGTGCATATGGCACTGACAATAAAGACAAGAGTCCGAACAATGTAAATAGAGAGATAAAAAAAAAGCAATCAGATTTAAAGGAAAGAGAGTGGGCCGGTCGAACGAAGAATAACGACGAAATAAAGAAAGAAAGGACAAAATAAAAATGAATGGCAAGAGAAAAAATCTAAGGACTACAAAAGAAACAACAAAATAGATTATACAAAACCAGATGAGACTTGCAAAATAAAATGGCTTCTTCAGCCATCGCCGACGTGACGTCACACAGCTTTTGCCGCTCTCTTATTGACGTCAAGCTGTTAATTAACCAGTGGGGACTCAGGGCAGGTGTCACGTGTTTTCTTTAGCACCGTCAATATGCGGTCTATGGCTGCAACTGTACCGGTTATCTGAATGTTGTCCAATACCGGATATCCGTCATTGTCTGAGAATATTTCCCAAACGGATTTCTTGGGAAAATACAGATGTAAACAAAGAAATTAATTCTAAACTACGATGCAATGTCAATCCCCTTATATGGCAGTGGTTATTTTCTAAGCATAGCTTAGATGTGGAGCAAGGCCTAAAGTATGGGGCACCCAGTGAGAATCGAACTCACTATTCAATCATAATAATTCTCGGGAGACGAGCTTTTATTACACCACGTCGAGTTGTTTCACCCCTTACATGGTCGTGAATGTTAGACAGTTTCCTCCAAGGGGGAGAAGTGACTTGAAGAAACAGAGCTATATGGTGCTACAGAAGGATGCTGAGAATACTTTGGACGAGTTTTGTAATCAGCAAAGTTTTACGAGCACACAAGAAGTATACAGATAATGTAATGATTAGCGGCCCGGGAAAAGAAGTCAGCGGACCGAGTTTGTCATGTTCCCTTTTCGGCAAATACTATTGGGAGATGCACGAATCCATCTCTTCTCACTCCCAACTAGTGCTGACTAGGCTCTCTCTTGGCAACCAATCGGAAAGAAACAAAAGTTTTGATTTAAAACCAGCTAAAAGAGGGATGGTTTTCATCAGGTTATTTCGCCCTAGACAAACCACTGTTGCTATTGTTGCAGTACATGTAGGGACCTAACATCCCTAAAGTTGATATTTCTGGGGTATATAATGAGGAGAACTGATATTCAGAGGACTCTTTGGAGGCAAGAAAAACAGAATGCAATAGTGAGTAGCTTATCTAGTCAGCCTCTGTTAATGGATGTCAAAATAGGGGTTTGGAGAGATAGTAAGGAGGTAAATATTGATTAGCCCTCTACACAGTATAGGAATTTCTGAAAGAATAGGTCAGGTCCTGAATTGACACGGCACATAAAAGAATATTTCTCAATAATTTATTAGATTCGAAAAATGTCATACCTTGCAAGTTATTGGCGAATATTTTATTAAGCAAAGCAGAGTCAATGCGACTCCTCGAAGTGTCAGTTAAGTGCCATACGTGATACACGCTTTGGGCGATCATGTCTCGAAAGAGACATGACTGACTGGGCAGAAGATTATCCCGCAGCAGCTTGCCATTTTTTCTGTGGTAGACTGGTTGCCGACCAAGGCTATAGAACCCAATCTGTTCTGTTATTTAACCCATAACTTGAGGGAAGAGACGGATTAATACTTTTCCCAAGGTTATTTGTGCGTAAGTGAATGCAAAGAATTCAACCGAATTCGAACTCGGCTCCCCGATTTGTCGTTCCGAGTCGATATCCACTGCACCACAACGAAGTGTAACAGTTCAAAAAGCTGAACTGGTAGAGTATTAGTTCTTAGTTTGATCCTCACTAGGTGCATCATTCTTCTGGTCTTGTATGAAAACTAATAACTCACTACTGCAAATAAAAGCTTTACAGATATTGTTAAATATAGATTAAATACAAGTAAGCCGTTCGGGTTTTTACTTTGGCAAATATACAATCTACCATCCACCCGGGATAATCTTCTGCTAAGTCAGTTATGTCCCTTTCGAGACATGATCGCCCAAGCGTGTATCACGTATGGCACTTAACTGATTGACCCCAAGCAAGGCGGTACCGCTACTGATGTAGGGGGCTACATAAGAGAGTAAAAGTTTAGGCAGGAGGAGATTGAAGACAAAGTCGAACCAGTTACAGCGGGTGTCAGAGAAAAGACAAGAAAAGGATGGGAACACGGGTGCGAAGACAGCTGTGAAGGTAGTGAGAAAGGAAAAGAAGAAGATATACGAGATGATGCAGAAAAGACTGGAGTCAAGTGGATAAGAGATGGGAATTGACACTGCATTTAAATTTCTGGAGGTTGTAGCCGTCAGGAAAGCAAGTATATGGAAGGGAGTTCCACAGGCGGGAAATGCGAGAAAAGAAGCTGATGCAGTAGAATTGACAGCTGCATTTGGTTGATCTAACTGTAAAAGGGTGGGACCTTGTTGCCAGTCTGGTTGCACGGATAAATTCTTGTGGCGGGGGCACCAGTAACTTAAGTTCGTCAAAGCAGAAGCCATGAAAATATTTGTAGAATAGACAGAGGGAAGCCACATCCCGCCGGTGAGAAAGTGGCTGGAGTCGAGTTGCCAAGTAGGGACCTATAACATTACAGATTCTCATTTGGAGCCTGTCGAGAAATCTGAGATGAACAGCAGGGGCGCCTGACCATGACAGCAGTTTCTATGCACGACGGATGATTGATGATTTGATTTGTATATGTGCCAGATGGATTCAAGCGGAAAGAAGTAAAAAAAGAAAAAAAGAATTGAACAAAGAAAGTGAACGAGAAAGTTGAAAGAAAAGCCAGAATAAAAGAAAAAAATTTGAAAGAAAGAAGTAAGGTAAGCGAAGATGAAGAAAATACAAAATGTAAGGAAAAGGAAAGAATGAGTGAAGGAAGGGAGTTAGAAGATGAAAAAGAAGAAACAAAATGTACGAGGAAGGAAGGAAGGAGAATGCACAAAAAATGATCGAATGAACGAGAAAAGAAAGAAGAAGAATATACAAAAAGGAAGGGGAAATGAAGGAAGTTAGAAAAAGAAGAAAAAGAAGAAAAAGAAAGAACAACATTTTCAAAGAAGGAAAAAAGAATGAAGGGGTAAAAAAGTTGAAAATATGCACAAAATGAAGGGGGAAAGTTAAACAACAAAATGTTCATAAATGGAAGGAAGAATATGCAAAAAGGAGGAGAGAAATGAAGGAAGGTAAAAGAAAGAAGCAAGAAAATATGATAAAGTAAACAGCAGTCAGTCAGTTTAGGTTCCATACGGGATACACGCTTGGGGGATCATGTCTCGAAAGAGACATGACTGACTGGGCAGAAGATTATCCCGCAGTAGGTTGCCATTGCTTTCTGCGATAGACTGGTTGCCGACAAAGGCTCTAGAACCCAATCTATCATGCTATTTAACCCATAACTGGAAGGAAGAGACGGATTAATACCTTTCCCAAGGGTATTTGCGCGTAAGTGAATACAATGGATTCAGCTGGAATTCGAACTCGACTCCCCGGTTTCTCGTTCCGAGCCGATATCCACTGTACCACAACGTACATCCTCCTGCAGTATATATCAGAAATGCAAGAAAGAAAGAAATAAAAGTAGAATAAAGCGAAGTTGACAATGTAGAAGAATGTTCAAAAAAGGAAGGAAGGAAGGAAGGAAGGAAGGAAGGAAGGAAGGAAGGGAGGAAGGAAGGAAATAAAATCTCAGAAAAAAAATCAATGTTGGAATGCAAGACAGTGTTAGCAAATATGTATCTGAGAACGAAATAAGGAAAGAAAAAACAAAACAAAAAGAAATTAGAAAAAACGTAAACATAAAAAAAAAAGATGAGCAAAATAGTACCCTTGAAAGAAAGAAAGAAAGAAAGAAAGAAAGAAAGAAAGAAAGAAAGAAAACAAAGAATTAAAAAGAAAGAAAGAAGAAAAATGTAAGAGAGTAAGTAACAAGTAATATACAAAAAAGAAATCATTTAAAAAGATAAATAAGGATAGGAAAGAAAAAGATGGGAAGGTAAAGAAAAAAAAAGAGACTAGAAACAGATAAAAAAGTTGAAAGGAAGGAAGGAAGGAAGGAAGGAAGGAAGGAAATAAAGATGAAAAGAAGGAAGGATAGAAGGAAAAATGTGGCATGAAAAAGAGAATTGTGTTAAGAAAACGATAGAAAAGAAGTAAATAAAAAGAAAGAAAGAATGAAAAAAAGAAAAGAAAAAAGAAAATCGTAAAAAATCAGCTTTCTTTTCTTTTCTTTCTTTTTGTTTGCTATTTGTTCTCTTCTTTTTCTTTTTTCTTTCTTTTGCCTTTTTTCCTCATTTTTCTTTTTTGTCTGTATATGTTCCTTCTTTTTTTGTTCAATTTCTCCTTCTTTCTTCTCTTTCTCTCCTTTTCCGTTTTTTTTTTTTCACTTCATATTTTTTAATACATATATTTCTTTAGGCAATTTTTATTCTTTTCCTTCGTTCTTTAACAGTTGTCTTCTAATTCTCTTTTTTAGCTACCTTCTCACTTTCTCTTTCGCTTCTTTTCCTTCCTTCCTTCCTTCCTTCCTTCCTTCCTTCCTTCCTTCAACCAGTTCCTTCTGGGGCTTCAAATTCCCAAAAGTTTTCCGTTTACTATCCGACGTCACTTTTCATCAACCGAGAATGAATTTTTCAACTGGCAATCAAAAATAACTGTTACATTGTGCCCTTCCACTCCTAAACTAAAGCCTTTAGACTCGTAATCCTAAATCTAAGGGCCTAAGGCTCATATAAGGATCAGAAGAGAAGAAAGCGTTATTCTTTCTCTTATTTTAAAGAGAACGTGTTGACGTTTCCAAGTAGCGTCGACATCCGATCAAGTCCCATCCCAACTGCTGAAAGACAAAAACAACTTTTTTGCTAGAAGGTCATAACAAATGGGGGAAAATCACGCAATTTACAGGGTCCAGTTATGAACATGTTTTCACAACTATTTATACCAAAGTTCTCTTTCAACCCACTATAAGGATTATACGCAGAATCAAATGCAATCAGTTTAATTGTTTCGGAATCCAAATGCCATAGTCTGAACTTTTCATAGTGTGGCTCAAGGCTAAAGGTTTGAAGCACAGAAAGCGAACCAGGCTTGCTGCTCTAGCTAATCGGATTATGAGACTGACTATTTTAAACATTTTCATTATGGTATTTTCCCAAAATAGTCAATGAGACTCGACCTCAGTGTCAACGTACTGGTATACGAGGTTACCTTACTTACTGTCCCTTTTATCTAGTTAATATTTACTAAACTTAACGTAGTCTGCTACAAGATCAAAAACGCTACCACACCAAGTCAGAATGAACCTGGAAGCAACAGAAATTAAGTGGTAGTTCCACGCTCCTCAAAACTTTCAGTCTCATGATCAGGAGTCTTGCTACAGGAGGATAAAGTTCACAGAACTAGCAACGGTATTAACAATATGACACTTGTATGATACGGTATTAATGGCGGACAAAATGAAAACCGAAATAACTCTTTTTTACTGATAATTCGCCCAAGAGCCATTCAATGTAGAGAGTTACTTAGTAATATTGTAAGAGAAGGGCAAGTAAGAGCGTATTGTGAGGACAAGTAAAATAGATATCAGTTGATCCTGAACTTGTAGTTTTCAGGAAAACACTCTCTCGGGAGTTTGTTCCACAAAATTACAGTTCTGGGAAAGGAGGTGTCTGAGTGGAACTTGCTTTTTATCAAAGGACCGCGAAGCGAGTGATATTTTTGCCACTATGAACACGGTATGGAGAATTCTAGCTGTGATTGGTTAGTTGATTGATTTTGTTTAGCGGCATATCAACCTCCCTATGTGTTATTAAATGTCAGAATCTAAATATTTTGAAAGCATTTGCATTTCTTCAACTACAGATAAAATGTATTGATGATTTTCTATAAAACGTATTGTAGATAATTCCTCTATAAAATATATTGTTAGTAAATCTACTATAAGATGTATTGTTGGTAATTTTCTGTAAAATGTATCGTTCGTAATTCTGCTACAAAATGTATTGTTCACCATTTTCTATAAAATGTATTATTGGTAATTCTATTATAAAATGTATTGTTCGTCATTTTCTATAAGAGGTGGTATTGGTAATTACTTACTGGTAATTTTGCTATAAATAGGTATTGGTGATCAATTTTACTATATATTTTTTTTGTTTTTTGCGGGGGTAATTCTTCTATAAAATGTAATGTCGGCAATTCTACTATAAAAGGTATTGTTAGTAATTTACTATAAAATGTATTGTTGGTCATTTTTCTATAAAGTATATTGTTAATAATTCTACTACAAAATGTAATGTTGGTTATTTTACTATAAAAATGTATTTATATACTTTCAGTCTTTTGCTTTTGTTTGAGGTTCACTATTTGAGTTTGAGTTTTGTTTAACGGCATATCGACCACTGTGGGTTATTTAATGCCAAAAAGGTGGCGTTTTAAGGTATTTTTTTAATGTTCGGTTATAGTGAGTTTGAGTTTTGTTAAACGTCATATCAACCTCCGTGGGTAATTTAATGCCAAAAAGGTGGGGTTTTAAGGTATTCTTTTAATGTTAAGTTATAGTGAGAATGTTGACTTAGTCAGATTTTAATGAGTTTTTTTTTTCTTCTTTTTTTTTATTTTAGAAAACTGAAGATGTCTTCTAGTTTTTGTATTCAAAAATGTTTTGCTGAGAATTTTTTTTTCCTTCAAAAATGTGTTATGGCAATAATTTTTTCAAAAATGTACTGTTGGTAATATTTTCCCTTCAAAATTCTTTATTTTCTATAAAAGTCTATTTTTATGTATTTATTTTTATAAAAATCTATTTTTATACTTTCATAGTGTTTTGACCTCAGTTTGGGGTGAGGGTTAACTATTTGCCCATAGCTGGGACCCTAACTGGTGCTACCACTCCGGGTCAGAGTAGACCTGAGAAAAACAGAAATTAAGAGGTAATTCTATGCTTCTCGCAACCTTTCAATCAGAGACCTTGCTGCCGGATGCAGTTTACCGTCATGCTCAGGAACGTTCACTATTTGCCCATAATTGGGACTTTAACATGTGCTACCACACCAAATCAGAGTGAACCTGGAAACAACAGCAATTAAGTGGTAGTTCCACGCTCCTCAAAATCTCCAGTCTCATGATCAGGGGTCTTGCTGCAGGAGATAGTTTATCGTTATACGCAAAACTATTCTATTCTTAAAGGTCCAAACTGGTTCCACAAACGAATGTAATTCTTCCGAACATTTGCTACATTAATAGCGATGCAATCATTAAAATCTAGTGACGTTTCGTCTGTGGGATAAGAGTTGGAGGTTAAAAAATAATTCATCGCCTACAGGGTAGCGTAAGCTTTTTTTTTTTTAACTCTATCGAGACTAAAGACTAGATTGGGGTGCACCAACCGATATATGGAAGCAATACTTTATTTTTCGTTTGATCTAACGTTTGTAAAGATAGAGCATGGCAGCTGGAATTTGGAATTTTCCGGCGCGGTACAAGAAGCCGACAATTTTTCGGCAACTTTAGGAATGGCACGAATATACACGTTCCATTTTAGATCAGGAGTGAGCTTTAGTCCTCGTAAACATTCGCGGCAAAGAGCCTCTTTGAGATTATGGCCATTCATTAAGATTGGTGCAGATTTCGGGTCTGATGTGATACTTGTATAATTTTGAATGTATTAAATGATATCAAGCAGTGTATTACCCGTTAATCTGAGATCGGCCGAGATCGAGAAGTCCCGGTTGTCATTAATTTGATTGTTTAAGAATATAAAAACAGGCATAGCAATTAAGCCAAGTTTAGCTAATAAAATAATGTTTTTATATATATATATATATATATATATATATATATATATATATATATATATATAGATGTCCAGTTCGTAAACGTCGAGGATAATCCAACAAGATCAACTTATTTTTTTATCTTTCTCTTCAGTTAAAGGAAATGCTTATTCCGGCAAAATCTTTTCTATCAAATGGAAGAAATATTGTTTGGTCTGATGAAATGAGCTAATTAAGCTCATTAAAATGAATTATAATTTATTACCAATTTAAATGACGTGTTGAGTTTTCCTTTATATATATATATATATATATATATATATATATATATATATTAGTCATCCACATACAAGCCCATTTCGCTGTATCACAGCTCATCAGTGTGGCTAGACATATCCACTTGCTTCTGGCCGGGATCGAAACTCGACCGATCCGGCGTCAGTCGGAGTCTCCACTCCCTAAGCCACCGGCGCATGGGGTCAGAGAAGGGAAATTTCAACACCTTGTATGCAAGCAGTGCATACAGACGCCAGTCACCGAGAGAACTCAATTCATTTCTGAAGAGTCACGCATATATATATATATATATATATATATATATATGTTTGTTATTTATGGATGTGGAAAGAGAGAAAAACTTATAAATCTACACATAAATTTTCTGTCTTCCCACATCCATAAATAACAAACGTATTGTTTCTTATATTCAAATGAAAATCATTTTCCCAACGATGAGATAACATTGCCTGATAACGAGATAAAAATCTCGAAACATAGAAATTTCCGTGTCGCAATATAAACTATATTAATTTTAAATAAAAACAACATATTTAATTAGATTACGCCCTACAATATTTGTTGTACAGATCACTTTTATAAGAAAATGTAAATGCCGCAGAACTCGGAATTGTAAATCTGTTGGTTCTCTTCATCTGGATATATATATATATATATATATATATATATATATATATATATATATATAGTTAAATTTTAGTGATGCTTAATGCTAATAATTTTGTGTTTTCCATTAGTTTCCTGGTGAAAAAGCAGCGTTTTGTGCTCGATATCAAAGTAAAGATAGAGCGTTAATAAAATTAGTGTAGAGAAGCTTGTAATTTATCTGAGAAGTTTTATGCCGACTTTGAGTGAGTAAGGTCATTAATGTAATGCCTTCGCTCTTCAGAGTCATTCTGCTGCTGCTTCCGTTTTTTTCGTATTTATATGAAGTTTAGTGTAATTTGATATCTTCGTGTCTTTTTTTTTTTACTTGATGAATGTTGTACTATTTGTTTGTTTTCTTTTCTTTTTTTTGCAGTTTCTTAAGTAGTATATATATATATATATATATATATATATATATATATATATATATAAACTGGGACCTGTCGTATGCGACCGTTTTCGGCAGCGACTACCTGTTGTTAACGACCGTTTTTCTATGTACGGACGATTTGCTAATGTTAATTGATCTTTAGTGAGCGAGCACCTCCAGAACGTGACCAGCGACTCACATCAACGAGTGAAAATCACTGATTAAGTTACCGCATTAAAAAAAATACACTTTGGTCGTACACTGCGAACTTCTAAATTAGGAGAAACTAAATGAGTAATCTATTTCATCTTGATTTGATCAAAGCCAGGACACTTTCTTGTCGAAATGTACATTGCCTCACGGTCAAACATCGGCAGTTTTGTACAACATGTACTGCATTTGACATGTTCAAGGGATTTATTGCAGTCTCTGTACTGACTTGGATCAATTCAGGGATTGGGAAAAACACAATTATCTCCCTTTATCAAATGTCTGTTTCTTTCGTTCCTTTATTTTTTGTGTATCTATCTACTCTATTTCTATCTGGGTGTATCTATCACTGTCTCTCTGTTTCTCTACCCCAACCCGCTATCGCTGTCATTTTTTTTCCTGTATGTTTTTTTTTCATGTATTATCGCAGATTCTCTTTTGCTATCACTCACTTCTAAGAAAAAAAACTGAAACCGTATACTTTTTTCTGAAGTCCACTTAATAAATATTTTTTTGAATAAATTTTTGGTCTCTTCTTGACCGTTGTAAATACGTTTTTTTTTAATTTTTAAATCAATTATGATGAATAAATTTCTTTAAAGTTAGGCCATTTTCTTATGTTCTCAAACATATTTATTTATTACCAGATTACATGGTAAAATTCTAATATATACATTCTGATGAGTGAAATATACGTTCCTGGCGTAAATACGTCATGACTATATCACCATTGATAATTTATGACTTTTTCTTTCAGATTGTTAAAGCATCATTCATATTTTTCTGCAATATTCTCACCCATGTTCTTTCCATCTAAAAATCACATTAGGCATGAGTTTCACAGAGGTTCTAATGCAAATGTAGCAGCACAATCTATTCAGGAGGCTTATGGAATTGATGCAATGAAAGAAAGAAGTTGTAGGTGGTGGTTTGCCCGTTTTCGGAAAGGAAATTTCAGCTTGAAAGATGGGCTAGAAGTGGTCGCCCAAAAAATTTGATTCAGATGTGTTGAATGCCGCTGTTACTTAAAGCTGTAAGATACCCTCAAGAGAACTTGCACACAAATTTAATGTCTCCCATAAAACTGCGTCACGTCAACTGAAAAGAATGGGGAAGATTTCAGTCTTCGGGAAATGGGTCCCTCACGAACTGTCTTCACAGGACCTGCGACAACGGGTTTCTTGTTGCGAATCTTTGCTTTCACGACACCTTCAGACACCATTTTTGGGTAGGCTTCTCACAGGTGATGAGAAGTACCATCTTGCCCCATCTTGCATATTCTCCTGACCTAGCTCCCTAAGATTATCACTTATTTCGAGGATTACAAAACCATTTAGATGGCCTTAGGTTAACATCACAAGAGGAGATTGAATATGAGTTAGGTCCATATTTCAAATCAAAACCGAAAGAGTTTTACAAACGAAGCATTTATAAGCTCGTTGACAGATGGAATCAAGTTATAGAGAGCAAAGGTCGCTATTGTTATGAATAAAGATTTTCAAAAACACACAGTTTTTCATTTTCAAGATGAAATTTCAAATCGACAAAAACTTTTGCACCGACCAGACACATATAAACATACACTCCCGATCAAAAATTTAAGACCACTTAAAAATCTTTAAAAAGAAGTTGTTTTTTTTTATGGATAGATTTTAAACTCCTCCCACTTAAGGTTACCAATACTACAATCTAAAATGTTATGGAAACAAAAAGCTATATTCCAAACATTTTATTTAGAAATTTACATTTTTATAAAATGGGGCGATTTACACATGATCAAAATTATATGACCAGAGACAAAAATTCTACGAAATTGTACAAAAAGTGTATAAAAACATTTAACAACCAAATTTAATAATGAAGTCTACCTCCACTGCTTTTGATGACTTCAAAAATTCTGTCGGGCATGCTAGAAATAAGCGTTTCCATTAAGGTGCGGGGGATGTTGCTCCAGCTTCTGAAGATGGCTTCACAAAGTTAATCTTTTGTTGAATATTGTTTGCCATTTCGATAAACATCTCTTGTCATCCATCCCCAAACATTTTCAATTGGGTTCAAGTCCGGTGAGCATGCAGGATGTCCCAAGAAATGGACCCCATTTTCTTGTAGAAAGGTCAAGGTCCGTCTTTCAGCATGGATTGCAGCATTATCCTGTTGGAATAACCATTCATCCCCACACAAACGATGGCCCTCCGTCATCAAAGATGCTTTTTGTAGCACGTTAACACAACCAGCCGCTCTCTGACGACCCTGCATCACCTGGAGCTCCATCGTCCCTCTGTAAGAAAAGGCACCCTATACCATTAGGGACCCTCCACCACTATGACGTGCGGAGAAAATTTCAGGAGGCATGTTTTTGTTATACCAATATCGTTGGAAGCCATCAGGACCGTCTAAATTGAATTTTTTCTCATCAGAAAACAGGACATTCTTCCACTTCTCAACGTCCCATGTTTGGTATTCACGACCAAACTTTAAGCGGTCCAACTTGTGACATGGAAGCAGCCGAGGAATTTGTTTACGCTTTTTATTTACCATGCCTTTTTGTCTTAAGTGTCGTCTGATGGTTACGGGACTGCAATCAGCATCTGTGACTGCCTTAATTTGACTAGAAGAAAGTCCCCCGTCGTTCATAACAACTCGTCTTATTCTCCTACTCAATGCAGGAGAAATTTTTGGGGGCCTACCAGAGGATTTTGCTTTTCCATAATTCTTATTGTTCTTTATAAAGTTGCAAATCACAGTTTTACTGCGATTTACCTTAGCTGAGATCACTCGCTGTGACAAATCTTGCTTATGGAATTCTAGAATTCGAGAACGCTCAACTTTGGTAAGTTTGCTTGCTTTAGGCATGGTAACACCTTTACGCGTGATTGATAATCTCTAACTGAACTAAAAACATTGGAATTACCATAGATCTAACAATTTATACCCCTGGTCTTATCATTTTGATCATGTGTAAATCGCTTCATTTTATAAAATTGTAAATTTCTAAATACAATGTTTGGAATGTATCTTTTTGTTTCCATAACATTTTAGATTGTAGTTTTGGTAACCTTAAGTGGGAGAAGTTTAAAATCTATCCATAAAAAAAAAATTTCTTTTTAAATATTTTTAAGTGGTCTTAAATTTTTGATCGGGAGTGTCAATCCACACACAAGCCTTTTTCGCAGCCATAGGTGCATGAATTCCGAGGAGGTAAATTTTAACGTGCTGTATATAAGCAGTGTATGTAAGCAGTATATATATATATATATATATATATATATATATATATATATATATATATGTTACAAATTCTAAATAAATATTATTCGCTCAACTTTGTATTCTGCAGTTTTTTAAGAATAGTGTCTATTTGGATACGGAATTTTATTCCTTCCTTACCTACCCTATACTTGTATATATATATATATATATATATATATATATATATATATATATATGGCAATTATTAGTAGGCTATTATTATTATTATGATAATAATTACTATATATATATATATATATATATATATAAGTATAGTTAGGTAAGGAAGGAATAAAATTCCGTATCCAAATAGACATTATTCTTTAAAAAGTGCTCAATACAAAGTAGAGCGAATAATATTTATTTAGAATTTATAACATAAATATGCTATATTATCACTACAAAAGTAGCAATTTTGTTTCGACACTAACAGTGTCTTATCAAGTGATGAGGTTTATTTCAAGTTGGGGAGGAAAAACTCTTTATCCATACATTATTGGAAATCAAAAAAACAACAGTAAGAACCCAATTATTACTTGGAATATTGTAGCTAAATCCAAACATTACAATGGAAAAGGAGATAAATGTAATTATGTCTTTTAGAAAAACTTGTCATCTTAAACTATATCAATAATCTAAATTTTCTTAGTAAAAAAGTGATTTAATGACCACATGCTGTCATAGAAAAAAATACTTACTTAAATTCTTAGACTCAGATTGATATAGAGTCAGTCCTCTTTACGTTTGTCTAGTTCTTTCTTTCTTTCCCCGCAGTATTACTTTAAACAATTATGAATTATACAACCTTTTTATTTTTGCTCCTTACATTGTTTAATTTTTAATCCTTAATTCTAAATTTTACTTAATTTTTTTTTCTTTTCTTTTTACTTAAAATTTTTAATTTTCCCTACATTTTATGTACATGTAATATTTGAATATATGCATTTTAAGACTCATGATTTATGCCCCTTTGATTTCTCCCGCTGCATTTTATTAATTTTTAATTTAATTTTAAATTTCTAATTATAAAATTTTTATCCACATGTAACCGTAGAACATTTAAGTTTTTAATTTTGTTATTAAAAAAAAGAAGTACCTTAACTTTATAAGATTTCATTTCCATGAACATCGAATGAACTTAAATTCAAATCTATTAAACTGTCAGTTTGAAATATGCAGCTGATGATTGCATAACGCATGACACTCAGTAGTAACATGGACAATATATATATATATATATATATATATATATAATGTTGCTCTATTCATACATTAAGCACTGTTTTATTAACACTTGAATAATAATACTATACATATGTACACCCTCCTTATATGTATATTTATAAATTTACATCACATCACTATATATATAATCATAGAAAAAAAATATATATATAGTCATAGAAAAATACTTAAATTCTTAGACCCAGATTGATATAGATTCCTCTATACATTTACCTATTTCTTTCTTTCTTTCTTTCTTTCTTTCTTTCTTTATTTATTTATTTATTTCCCTTGCGATAATACTTTTAATAGTTATGAATTATGCCTCTTTTATTTTTGCTACTTACATTGTTTAATTTTTAAATCTTAATTCTAAATTTTACTTCTTAATTTTTCTTTTCATTTTTCTTTTCTTTTCTATTATTTTATCTTATTTTCATTTAAAATTTTAAAACTTAAATTTCCCCTACATTTTTTATGTACATGTAATATTTAAATATTTAATTTTTTTACGGCTCATGATTTACGCCCCTTTAATTTCTTCTTCCTGCATTTTATTATTTTTATTTTATTTTTATTTTAATTTTAAATTTTAATTTTAATTTTAAATTTTAAATTTTTATCTACATGTTACCATAGAATATGTAAATTTTTAATTTTGTTATTAAAAAAGCAGTAAATTGACTTTATAATATTTAATTTCCATGAACATCAAGCAAACTTAATTTCAAATCTAAAAAGCTGTCAGTTTGAAATATGCACCTGATGTTTACATAACGCATGAAACTCCGAGCCGTGTTATAGATGTAGGATAATATACATATATATATATATATATATATATATATATATATATATATGTGTGTGTGTGTGTGTGTGTGTGTGTGTGTGTGTGTGTGTGTGTGTGTTTCCTCTCTATTATAATAAACACCGTTGTATATATATATATATATATATATATATATTCCTGTTACGCTCCTGGAGAGAGACACAACAGGGAGGCAGCGTCGGCTCAGTTCATTAGAGAAACAATTACAAATTACTGCTATGTCAGTTATAAAAACTCTTGACATGTGTTTGATCTTAAACAGTGCCTTATTATATTTTTGTAATAATTATGTTGTCGAGTAATGAAGAATATATATATATATATATATATATATATATATATATATATATATTCTCTATTACCGTTGTCTATTTGTATATATTTTGATGTCATTTTTGAGAGCAGGGATACACTTATATATATATATATATATATATATATATATATATATATATATATATATATATATGTGTGTGTGTGTGTGTGTGTGTGTGTGTGTGTGTGTTTTGGTCATTATTATCTATTGTAACGAATTTGATTCACGATCCATTCATTCTAACAATTGACACAAACACCACAAGAATTTATCCCCCTTCATCCAATCCGAACAAGTACCAAAATACCGCATTCACTGGAGACCTCATATCAGGTCTCAGACGTTGCACAAACACTACAAGAATTTATCCCCCTTCATCCAATCCGAACAAGTACCAAAATACTGCATTCACCGGAGACCTAATAATACACTTATGAAGGTAATAATTTCTGAAAATAATGTGCTGCGCAGATAAATCCGGATTTTTTACGTATTAACAGCGCCCTGACGTCACTGTGTCACTGTGTAGCGAGGTTCCGAGAGCTTCATTAGACACTACTGATCCTCCGTTGCTGTCTGTCTATTGACGCACGAGGTGCTTAGTAATCAACATGTCTTCAGAATACGATCGTCGAGCTGCAATGGCAGAGAGCCTTCGCGCTGGCCACAAAGCCAAGGAAATCTTTGAATGATTTAACTATCTTAAAAATCATAATTGACGACCTTGCAAATGCATAGCTGGTTTCAAACAAGGATAGTTCCAGGTTAGAACCCGAGACTCACAAGAAACGCACTGGCGCCACCGGAAAAGCCCGATGCTCGTCGCCGATGCGGTCAAGGTGCATGAAAATCATGCAAAATAATGAAAATCGCCAAGGAAATGCGCAGAAGCAGGCGGATATTTGGGCGTATTATCAAGGCAGATTTGAATTATAAATCTTATGTCCTCAAGAGGCGCCACCTGTCTACCATATCACTGGTCGCCCAACTTATGCCTCCCCTCATCGCCAGACAGCAATCCTCTCGACTATTCTGTGTTAGGCGTCTTGGAGAGGGAGATGAACAGTAATCCCTACAACACCAAGGAGGCTCTCTGGCCAACATGGACAAGAAAGCTATTGCTAAGGCCTGCCCCAGCTTCCGATCCCGCCTAGAGAAAGTGTTGACCGCCGATAGTCACCATATCGAGTGATTTTTGTATATTGTATACATGTATAACTCTCTATAAAGTTTCAATGAAATATATTCATTTGTTATATGCAAAATGCCAAAAATCCATTTTATTTTTTTATTTGAACTATATTTACTAACTTATTTTTACAAAAATACAGTGTGCCCTACAAAAAAACAAAAACAAAAAAGAAACCAGAAATTTTGGTGGAGTTTAAAAGAATATGAAAAAAAGATGTTAAAAATAAAAATTAATAAATGACATAACATTTCATAAATCATTGAGTTACCTCTGCCGTTATATATTTTCATTCTGTTATTAGATTTAAATATTTTTAAAAGCAAGTTTTATATTATTTTTATTTTTATTTTTCACAAAACATATTCAAACGTAAGGCTACAAAGCTAAACTAAAATTCTATAAAATATTGGATAATTACTGAAAACATTGTGCTAAATTTTTAATTTTAACATATAGTTAGAAAAAAAAAGATTTTTACGAATAATATTTATGCCAAATTCGTCTTCCATACTTGGCATTCTTTTGACGGCTACTGTATATCATGCCATTTATCACCTCTGATAAGGCGATGACAGCTCCTTTAACAAGGATACCGTAATTAAGAAACGCTTTTATAGTATATTTCAGGCAGTAAGCATTACTTCTTGTTCTAAGTCAGCTTAAGGTAAGTTTAAATTCGGTAATTTAAATAGAATAATGTGTTAGCGAGATGTATTTTATTTTTGCAAGAATTGGCTTCTGTTTACAGTCGATGAAAAATGGCCAAAAATTTGAATTTTTTTTTTAAACAAAAAATTTTAGATTCCCATCAATATAATTTCGGTTTGAAATACACCAGGGTATTTTGCTTGCTGGAATTAGTAAATTTAATCTCTTGGCTTTCAATTACAGCTAAAATTAAAGCTTCACGAAAACGTCTTTATTTTTAAAAATTCATTTTAAATTTAGTTAATGAGTGGAGATACCTAAGTTTATTTAATTGTTGGAATTTTTTAAAATTTGATAACTGCTTATCCTGGAACAACAAATGGTCAAAAAATTATATGTTAGTTTTTTTAGTTCATTCATGTAGTAAAATACATAGATATTTTTTATATATCAGCTATTTTTTTTTTTTCATCATATAATAACTCCAAAATTTCCTGGATTTTGCAGAGCACCTTGTATATAAAAATATTTTCTATAGCACTGACATGATGTGGGAAGATGTGTGCCCATCAAAATAAAACAAATCATTTAAAAGAAAATAAACACCATCCTAGTATAGACCCGACCAACCCATCAAAAATAAGAGTTGTCGCTGTATTCTGCCGATACAAAGAATGCAGAAGCTCTTTCGCTAATGACGAGAGAGTGCTGAAATATTACAGGTTGGTCAAATCAAGCTAAAAAACGGGGATAAAAAAATTAAAAAAACTGGGAAGATCGAGAATTTTGACAAAGACCAAAACAAAAGAGAAATGTGTTGGATACAATATCGCTATTTATACGAAGCAGAAAATCTCGATATGTGGTAGTGGTTCTGAACTGACAGGTCGCAATACCTTATTTTTTTTTTTTAAACATTTAACCCCAAGCAATATAATAATGCCGCTAGAACGCAAGGGGCTACAGCTAGTAAAAGAGAAAGAGACTTTAGTTAAGAGAACTGAGGAAAGGACAATAAAGGAACAGTGTCCAAAAATAGCTATTGACATTTATAATTTTAAAGATTGAAAAACAGAAGAAATGGCTGCATCTACTTACTTGAAAATTAAAAAAATGAGACTTAATTGCCAATCTAGTAGGACACAAAAATTCATGCAGTCGAGACGCTAAGGTAAAAACTCATCAGGACAGAGGGATGCCATACAGTCGTATGGTGATTTTCTAAACGTACCTTAGATGTGGCACAAGGCCGAAATTATGGGGTACTCATTGAGGATGGAACTCACTACTCTGTTGTAAGAGGTTCTAGCAAGACAAGCTTGACAAGCATTACACCACACCGGGGTGCCTTAATGATTTTCTAAAGGCAGCTTAGATATGACACAAGGCCGAAAATATAGGGTACACAGTGAGGATCGAACTTACTACTCAATTGAAATGGTTCTAGCGAGGCAAGCTTGATAACCATTGCACCCCGCCGGAGTACCCTAATGATCTTCTAAACGCAGCTTAGATGTGGCATAAGGCCGAAATTATGGGGTACTCAGTGAGGATCGAACTCACTACTCAGTTGTAATGGTTCTAGCATGACGAGCTTGATAACCGTTACACCACGCCGGGGTGCCCTAATGATTTTCTAAAGGCAGCTTAAATGTGGCACAAGGCCGAAAGTATGGGGTACTCAGTGGGGATCGAACTCACTACTCAGTTATAATGGTTCTAGCAAGGCAAGTTTGATAACCATTATACTACGTTGAGGTTCCCACCCTTGCAGTTATTACTGTATATTAGTAAGTAAATAACATTACTTATCTCAGATTAAACTATTTTCTTAATCCCGGCTATTTGGCAATCAATTTAATATATGAACTTGAAAGGATATATAAGTAAAAACGCAAGAGAAATAATATATACAAATATAAGTAGAAACTGAATTTTTTGACGAAGATTAAACCATATTTTTTAAATTATTGACAACGGGTCCATGCTAAGTAACTCGAGATATTGCAGAAGAACTGAACGTAAAATATACAACGGCTGTTTGACATTTTTACTCAGTTTGAAATTTAAAACAAATGCTACAGAAATGATTGCCACATGAGCAGAACAAAATTTTAAAACTTTGCCATAGCAAAGTGTGCTTTCAGAAGCATGTAACCATTGCTGAAGCAAGGGTCTTGTGTCCCCACCCTCTACGGGCCCTTCCACTCTACTACATCTCAATTTTCATAAGGTAGAATTCACATAAAATACAAGTTTTATTGTAACCTAATTATGTACAATATGCACAATAGGTGGACAATTCAATGACAAAAAAAACGAATATAAATACAGTTTATCTAAATACAATTCAGTCATGTCATAACAGACGATTCCATCTTAAATAAATCAATAATGTCTTGAGGCAATGTCTATATTTCTTAGATGTGGCAGTATTTACAGTATTTACAAATTTCGGACTATTGTCCTCATCCTTGTTGCCATTTGGACGACGTTTCAGCCGTTGTACGTTCCGGCCTTCTTCAGATGCTAGGAATTTCGAACCGAACTCTTTATAACGAGGAATGGAATTCATATAGTCCAGTGATTGTAATAAATGGTTCGGTTCGAAATTCCTAGCACCTGAAGAAAGCCGGATCGTACAACGACCGAAACGTCGTACAAATGGCAACAAAGATGAGGACAATAGTCCGAATAATCTAAATAATGTCTTGAGGTAATTTTTAACATCAGCTAGAGATTTTTTTCTTAAACATTATGGATAAAAAATGATGGTGTATTTTATATCGTTTTTTTTTTAAATTTAGCATGAAAAAACAAATTCACGGATTTATACGAAAAAACATGACCACAGAATCATGTCGAAATTCGAGAAAAGCTTTGATCCGTGTTGTGCTTAGTTTATGTGTGTTATTGAAAAGTTCTAAGCTTCACCCAGAAGGCGTTGGAGAAATAAGACAGTTGTTCATAATTTTTCAATATAGTCTCCATCGATATCAATGCACTTAGCTCAACAATTCTTCAACATTGCAATACCATTACGGACGAGGGTAGCGGTCTGGTCCTCCAAAATCTCCTCCACAGCACATAGGATCTCATTATTGTTTGAAAAATGCCGACCACGCAGGTAGGATTTAAGTTTAGGAAACAATAAAAATTCAGATAGAACTAAGTCTAGTAAATAATATGGGGTAGCAATTGAATGCTACAGTTGGCTGATTCAGCACTGTGAATGGGCGCGTTATCCTAGAGCAAGAGCACACCTGCCCTCAGCTTCCCTCTGCGTTTCTACTTGATTGCTTCCTTCAGTTGTCCTAATCTTGATGCATAGTACTGTCCAATATTCTGTCAGTTAAGTGCCATATGTGATACACGCTTTGGGCGATCATATCTCGAAAGAGACATGACTGACTGGGCAGAAGATTTTCTATCCTGCTCTTTAAACTATAGCTGAAGGAAGAAGAGACGGATTGTATTAATAAGTAGTAATTAGTGGGGGATCAGTTTATTACTTAACAACAATATATAACTGATCCCCCACTTTGTGTCCAATAGAAGATTTACTTATGTTTCCAACTATTATCTTCATTCAGTCAGTTAAGTGCCATATGTGATACACGCTTTGGGCGATCATGTCTCGAAAAGGGCATGACTGACTGGGCAGAAGATTTTCTATCCTGCTCTTTAAACTATAGCTGAAGGAAGAAGAGACGGATTGTATTAATAAGTAGTAATTAGTGGGGGATCAGTTTATTACTTAACAACAATAGATAACTGATCCCCCACTTTGTGTCCAATAGAAGATTTACTTATGTTTCCAACTATTATCTTCATTCAGTCAGTTAAGTGCCATACGTGATACACGCTTGGGCGATCATATCTCGAAAGAGACATAACTGACTGGGCAGAAGATTATCCCGCAGTAGGTTGCCATTACTTTCTGCGGCAGACTGGTTGCCAGCCAAGGCAATAGAACCCAATCTGTCCTGTTATTTAACCCATCACTGGAGGGAAGAGACGGATTAATACCTTTCCCAAGGGTATCTGCGAGTAAGTAAAAGCAAGGAATTTAACTGGAATTCGAACACGGATCCCCTATTTCTCGTGTCCAATAATAGTTTTCCTTTTCCCGTGTCCAATAATAGTTTTCCTTTTCCATATTTTCTATCCGGATTACGCTTTCAGAATCCGAAAATACTGAAGCCATCAGTCTGCCAAAAGACACTGCCTTCTATAACTTCTTCGAGGGTGGAGAGCCAGAATGTTTCCACAGATTGCTTTGAATATGTGATTCAAGTTCAAAGTGGTGATTCCAGGTTTTATCTTGAATTACCGTTATCCGGTGAAACTTGTAAGGGTCAGCCTGAAAGCGAGTCAGAAGTGTCCAGGAAATGCCAACCCTTTCCGCTTCCTCTCTAATGTCAGCATTCTTAGGAACCATCTTGCAGACAGCTTGCTCAACTCTAAGATTTCAAAACCGAACCAGAACTAATGCCTGTGGACTTAGCTATCTTTTGGACGTCTGGCATTCAAAACCATACGGTAATTTGTATGAACTAGTTCATTACCCCACGAAGAATTGATGGAGATGCTCAGCAGGCTCAATATATTTGGGAAAGACATGAGGGTAATTAAAACCTCTACTGCATACAGACAGGTAACGAATTCGGCAGTGATACAAAGATAGAAAGAGGTGTAAGACAGGGATGTGTATTTTCACCGGATTTATTTAACTTGTACAGTAAGAATATTTTGAGGACCCTAAATGTTATGCCAGGATTTGTCATCAGAGGTTACAATCTGAACAACATAAGATACGCAGACGACACAGTGTTGATTGCAGACATGGAAAGGAAACTGCAGGACCTCCTAAAGAAGATAGCTGAAGAGAGTGACATGAAGGGATTACAAATAAACTGCAAGAAACCGAATGCATGGTCATCAGCAAAAAGAGCAGCCCAAAGTGCCAAATACAGGTGGGGGGTGTTAAAATCAAGCAGGTACGAGAATTCAAATATCTGGGAAGTGTTCTAACTGAAGACGGAAAGTGCGACACAGAGATCCAAAGGCGAATTGGCATGGCGAATGACGCGTTCCAGAAGCTGAGTAAAGTATTAAGACACAGGAAATTTTCACTAGAAACAAAGAAGGGAGTACTAGATTGCTATGCGATATCAGTTCTTCAATATAGTAGCGAATGTTGGATAATATCAACAAAGATGAAGGGAAAACTTGAAGCAGCTGAAATGTGGTTCTACAGAAGGATGCTATGGATATCGTGGACCGAGCATGTGAGCAATGAAAAGGTTTTGAAAATGATGGAAACGAAATGGAAATAAATATTGAGCATCAGGAAGAGACAACTAAAGTTCCTGGGACATGCAATGAGGAAGGAGGGCTTGGAAAACCTGATACTAGCAGGCCAGATAGAGGGAAAAAGAGACAGAGGAAAGCAGTGGATAACATATTTAAAAGGTCTGAGCAGGTGGATAACAGAATGGGGGCTGAGAGATGTTACAGGAGAAAGCGTGCTAAGAGCCACCAGGGATAGGGAGACGTGGAAAGCTATGATCGACTACGTTCTGAAGGGACAAGGTACATAAAAGAAGAAAAAGAAGTTCATTTGTGATTGAGGTTATTGGACAACCTGGCCGGGGTTCATCTTCTGTGCTGTCCCTGTTCCGTTTTACTTCCTCAGCACAATTCTTCACAGTTGCATAGGAAGAGGAAACCTCAGCAAGTTTTTTTTATAATCATTTCACCCTAAGCAAGGCATTCCACTGCCACTATGGCGCAATGGATTACATAGGGGAAAGTGAAGAGAAAGAGTGTTTAGTTATTGGAATTTTTTAAAAATCATTTCACTCTTAGCAAGGCATTCCACTGCCACTATTGCGCAGGGGGTTACATAGGGGAAAGTGATGAGAAAGAGTGGTTTAGTTATAGGAAATTCTTTTTAATCATTTCACCCCAAGCAAGGCATTCCACTGCCACTATTGCGCAGGGTGTTACATAGGGGAAAGTGAAGAGAAATAGAGGTTAGATACAGGAAATGTCAGAAGGAGGGTGATAGACCAGTAAGGATACCGAGGCTGAGGGTTGGGCAGATGGGAAGAGTGTTTGAAAGAATGGATTCTAGTTAGTGTGTTAGGAGGTAACTGCCGACCTTACATTTAAACTCCTGGAGATTGTAGCTGTCGGGAAAGTGTCTATAACATGTCCTCGTGGATTTCTTTATTACTGCTCGGGCATCTGTTTTGTCCATTTTTAGATTCGTCGCACACCTTTGTATAGGCCTGACCTAGACATATATTAAAACAATTCTGAGTTATTTTTTCTAGATTTCTAGTTTTTCTGTCCAACAAATATGTTCAGCTATGGTTCTTCTTTCTGAGAGACTTAGAACTTTTTGAACAACCCTCGGAATTCGTAACGTATATAAATGTAGGTTGAAAAAAATGTTGATAAGATAGCGATGGTCACATAAAAACTGCTCGGCGACCCCAATCAGAATTCTACTCCCGATCGGAGTGTCGAGAGTAGTACACTCTACTTGTAACCATAAAATTTATTCGGTTGGTTCATAAATAATATCTATTTTTTGTCTTCAAAAACTAAAATACAGTTTACATTTACTTGTTATCGCATGTTAGACAACTCTCCAGTACCTTCTATCAATTTTATTTTATATATAAAATTCTGTAACTTCCGTTAGTCTGTCCGTCACACCCTCCAAAATAGCCATACATTGACCGATCGAAACTAAATTTTGGCAAAAAGGGCAAATAGGTAAGGGTGTAAAAAGTACATTTTTTACTAGTACAACTAGTACATTTTTTGGTACAATAAATTTTCAATTTAGAGTTCTACCGTTATTGGTCTACTACCACTAGAAGTCTATAGGTCTACCCCTATAGGTCTACGATTATAATCTACGACTATTGGTCTACGACTATCTACTACGCCTACATCTCAGAATACTGCATACGATGATTACCGTCCATTACGTCAACGTACTAGATTGTCCGGTTGCATTTGCCTAAACCGTTTAACTACCTCGAATGAAATATATATATATATATATATATATATATATATATATATATATATATATATATATATATATATCCCTTTCCAGGACATATCAAAAGGAAAAACAAAAATTATCATAAAAATATTGTTTACCATGATGTCCTATAAAATAAAATTAAAGAAACTATTAAACTATGAATTAGCGTTTTTGTCGAAGTATTTTCCCAAAGAATTCAAATTTCATCGGTTGGTTTGCAAAATTAAATGAATCATAGGATCTGTAAATCTCAACAAAAATATTAGCGATAGCTCTAATAATGCTAAAATACTGTGAGAATTTCAAAACACTGACTCCTGTTGCCAAAAAAAAGTTTCTAATTTGAGTAAAATTTTTGGAGCTTTTCATTTGAAACAGTTTTCAATTTGGTTTTCATTAAAGGAAGTAACCCCACCCCATGCCCATCAAAGCGTTTTCCAAGGATCAAATAAAATAATAATCCGCTGGTGCAAGTTCAGATGAATATGGCGCATAAGATAGAACAGATCAACCAAGTTCTAATGTTTTGTTTCGTTTTTTTTTTTCGCTAATTTTTCTTGTGTTATATAGATGTATACAGCCTTGCATTGTCATTCGACCTTGTGTTGTCATTCGGTCTTGTGTTGTCATTCGGTCTTTCGTTGTCATTCGATCTTCCGTTGTTATTCGGTCTTCCGTTGTCATTCGGTCTTCCGTTGTTATTCGACCTTCCGTTGTTATTCGGTCTTCCGTTGTCATTCGGCCTTCCGTTGTCATTCGGCCTTCCGTTGTCATTCGACCTTCCGTTGTTATTCGGTCTTCCGTTGTCATTCGGTCTTCCGTTGTCATTCGACCTTCCGTTCTTATTCGGTCTTCCGTTGTCATTCGGCCTACCGTTGTCATTCGACCTTCCGTTGTCATTCGGTCTTCCGTTGTCATTCGACCTTCCGTTGTTATTCGGTCTTCCGTTGTCATTCGGTCTTCCGTTGTCATTCGGTCTTCCGTTGTCATTCGGTCTTCCGTTGCCATTCGACCTTCCGTTGTCATTCGACCTTCCGTTGTTATTCGGTTTCCGTTGTCATTCGGTCTTCCGTTGCCATTCGACCTTCCGTTGTCATTCGACCTTCCGTTGTTATTCGACCTTCCGTTGTCATTCGGCCTTCCGTTGCCAATCGACCTTCCGTTGTCATTCGACCTTCCGTTGTTATTCGACCTTCCGTTGTTATTCGACCTTCCGTTGCCATTCGACCTTCCGTTGTCATTCAGTCTTCCGTTGTCATTCGACCTTCCGTTGTTATTCGACCTTCCGTTATTATTCGGCCTTCCGTTGTCATTCGGTCTTCCGTTGCCATTCGACCTTCCGTTGTCATTCGGTCTTCCGTTGTCATTCGACCTTCCGTTGTTATTCGGTCTTCCGTTGTTATTCGGTCTTCCGTTGTCATTCGGCCTTCCGTTGTTATTCGGTCTTCCGTTGTCATTCGGTCTTCCGTTGCCATTCGACCTTCCGTTGCCATTCGACCTTCCGTTGTCATTCGACCTTCCGTTGTTATTCGGTCTTCCGTTATCATTCGGCCTTCCGTTGTTATTCGGTCTTCCGTTGTCATTCGGTCTTCCGTTATTATTCGATTTTCCGTTGCCATTCGACCTTCCGTTGTCATTCGACCTTCCGTTGCCATTCGACCTTCCGTTGTCATTCGACCTTCCGTTGTTATTCGGACTTCCGTTGTCATTCGACCTTCCGTTATTATTCGGTCTTCCGTTGTCATTCGGTCTTTCGTTTTCATTCGTTCTTTCGTTGTCATTCGGTCTTCCGTTGGTATTTTCTATAGACGAACTTCTTTCTACTTCTACTTTCAGGACGTAGGAGATCATGGCTATCCACGTCTACCTATCCCTGTCGGTTCTTAGCACGCTTTCTCCTGTAACATCTTGCAGCCCCCGCTCTGTCATCTACCTGCTCGGGCCCTTCAAATGCGTTATCCGCTGCTTTCCTCTGTCTCTTTTCCCTCTATCTGACCTGTTAGTATCAGGTTCTCCAAGCCCTCCTTCCTCATTGCATGTCCCCGGAAATTTAGCTGTCTCTTCCTGATGCTCACCATTAATTTTCTTTTCGTTGCCATTCTTTCCAACACCTCATCATTGCTGACATGCTCAGGCCATGATATTAACAGCATCCTTCTGTAGAACCACATTTCAGCTGCTTCAAGTTTTTTCTTCATCTTTGTTGATATTGTCCAACATTCACTGTGTTATTGAAGAACTGTTATCACATCTAATATACACTTATTTGTTTCTAGTGAAAGTTTTCTGTGTCTTAATACTTTACTCAGCTTCTGAAACGCGTCCCCCGCCATGCCAATTTGCCTTCGGGTCTCTGTGCCGAACACACTGTACATTTCAGCTAAACTTTTATGGACACGTTGCCGATTCTGTACGTATAAATGAGCTTTTAGTGTTTCGTGACGTTTCAAGAACTCTAAATAATATCCGGAATCATCAGCTGGCTCCTCCTGATGTTAAGTATAAGTTTTCTTTTCGTTTTCATTCTATTCAAAACTTAATCGTTGCTCATATGTTCAGTCTTTGGTATCCTCAGCATCCTTCTGTAGAATCACATTTCTGCTGCTTCGAGCCTTTCTTTCATCTTTGATGAGATTGTCCAGCATTCCCTGCCATATTGAAGAACATATAACACATAACAGTCCAGTACACTTTTCTTTGTTTCCAAATAAATTTTTCTTTCTCTTAATACTCTAATCAGATTTTGGGTTGTGTCCTTGGCCATCCCAATACGCCCTTGGATCTCAGTGTCGCACTTTCTACGTAATGGGGGAGAAGTTTGAAGAATCTGATACTCACAGGGCGGACAGGGGGAAAGTGAGACAGGAAGAAACAACGCGTGACATACTTGATGTGCTTAAGCGAATGGATGGGAGAGCAGAACATGAGAGAAATACCAAGACAAAAGGTATTAAGTACTTCAATCTTTGTTGATATGTATTGTCATGGTGGCATTACCCATTCAACGGATTGAACTCTTCCTACAACTGCATATACTTCTCCTCACAAGAGGTGTTGGCAGAGAGAGAGAGCGAAGGGCAGCGATAGGCAGAGATAGAGTGAGATAGCCAACACTACTACCGTACGACTATTACGAGTCCCAGTTCTAGTATTACTACCTAAAACGTTCCAACCTTTGTACATTCTTGCCTTCCTCAAGTGTTGATGCGGATAAACTTCGGTAAATTTCGAAGTGGATTTATTTAATTTGCAGAGCAGACAATTCTCGTTTTTGTGGATCTTTGTCACCAGTTTGTTGTGGAGTTGTTGTGGCGAAGCTTCGCCGTAAAGTTGTACTGACCAGTTTGGCCGGAAGTAAGATACGGTAGGTTCAAAATAGTGTATTAGTATAACAAGAACATATGTACCAAGTTAGTGTTAATAATAAGTTCGAACGGTACAGTTACGCTGCTTATTGCCTGAATCGTAGCTGGCTTAACTGCCCTAGTTTTCTACTCCAGAAGTTTTGCAGGTAGTTATATATAAAAGAAGGAAGAGTCCATTCCTCGTAGAAGGGCACCATAACAATTGTTCTATTGTCAATCGACCTTTATATATTAAATTAAATGTTTAAGTTCGAAATTCCCCAAAGGTTAAACAGATCAAAACACCCGAAGAAGGTCGGCGGATACAACGACTAAAACCTTGGGATAACAACAAAAAAAGATGAGGATAATAGTCCGGAGTTTACATATTCATTACTTCTTTAGATTATTAAATGTTAAATTTCGCTTGAAAACAGAAGGGTTTGTTTTTGTTTTGTTTTTTATTATTTTAAAATTGATTTTTTTAAAAATTTGTTTTAAATTTAACTTTTGTTAAATCTCTGTATGAACACAAAAAAGTCCCATGTTTTAATCAATTAGAAATTATGAATTATTTGGATTAAAAAAATACGTCATTCGCTTTCTACCCAATGCTAAGGTTTTCAAAAAAAAAAGATAAAAAAGAACGTATGCTTCTTTTTAAGTCAACATGGCGTTTCTATATTCTCGTACATAACTCTAGCTTCATAGTAAAAATTTTTCTCTTGTAATTTATCGCTTTTTTAATCGCTTTTCCCAAGGTCGTAATCTGTGTCAGTTTGGGGTCTGCATTCACAATTAAAAGAGACTTTTCACGCGAAAATAAATATCATAAGAAACGAAAAAAAAAAAATTAAACAAAAAATTGTAAACATACAGAAGGGGCATGTATATCTGTTTAATAGGAAAGTAACACATCTACTATCTATCTCTCCATATATATATATATATATATATATATATATATATATATATATATATAACCAATTTAAATGACGTGTTGAGTTTTCCTTTATAAATATCATATTGCTCTGGATAACATCCATTGAGCTCTGAAAACATAAATATAACACTTCATATTTTATATTAAGTAGATCTTATTGGATTATCCTTGCCGTTTACAGACTGGACATCTATACCTATATATATATATATATATATATATATATATAGTCAACCGCAGACAGATCTGTTTCGCTTTATCACAGTTTATCAGTACGGTTAGACTCCGATTGCTTTTAACCCAGGATTGAAACCCTACCGAATTGGTGTCAGTCGGCGATTCTACCTCTAGGCTATGGGCGCTCGGTAGAAGAAAGCAAACTTTTTAGCGTGTATATTATCATTATACACACCGAATAGCCAGAGTGCTCTAATTCATTACTGAATGAACGATATATAGATATATATATATATATATATGTGTGTATATATATATATATTTTTTATAAGCGTTTCACCCCGAGCAAGGCATGTCACTGCCACTACTGCGCAGGGGGCTACGTAGAGTGGAGAAAGGCTGATTAAATATAGGAAATGTCAGAGGGTGGGTGATAGGCGGGTAAGGATAGTGAGAATGAGGATTGGGTAGATGAGAGTGTTCTGAGAATAGTTGGGAGTTAGTGTGATAGGAGGTGTCTATTGACCCTACATTTAAACACCTGGAGATTGTAACTGTCGGGAAAGCAGACTTGTGGAAGGGAGTTCCACAGGCGGGAAGCGCGAGAAAAGAAGCTGTTGGAGTAGAATTTACGGTTATATCTTATTTGTTTAACTGTAAAAGGGTGGGACCTAGTTGCTAATCTAGTATCTCGTGTAAATTCGTGCTTAGGCGGCACCAGTGATCTAAGCTCATCGGAGCAGAAGCCATGAAAGTACTTGTAGAAGAGGCACAGGGAAGCCACATTATGCCGGTGAGAGAGCGGCTGCAGCCGGTCTGCCAAGTCAGTATCAACCACGTTACAGATCCTCCTTTGTATTTTGTCAAGAAGCCCAAGGAGAGCAGCAGGGGCACCCGACCAGATATGGCAGCAATGAAGGTGCGATGGATCAATTGTCGTCTAAATAATACAAAAAATGAAAATAACACCGACATCTCATATTAACAGTTATATTTACTAAAATTGCTCAAAAATATGTTGAAATACAAAAATTTATTCAATAAAATCGTTACTGGCTTCAACCACGACTTCCAGATAATTTCGGAATCTCCTGCAACTTTTCTACGTGGTCACCTTGTTTAAGTTGCTGAATGCTGCCATAATACTTGCCTTCAGTTCGTCTTTGGTGTTACAAAAAGTTTTGTTAGCCCCTCGCTCAACTACGTCATACACATAATAATCAAGGGGGTTAAAGTCTGGGGAGTTAAGTGGTCAGATGTAAGGTGTGATGAGATCGCAGAAATTGTCTGACAGCCATGACTGGCTTCTCTTGCTTGTGTGGCATGGCACAGAGTCCTGTTGCCAAATATAGGGTCTTCCAGAAATCACACTCTTGGCTCACGGCAGCACTACCTCCTCAAGGCCCTTGAGATAGGCCTCCGCATTGTGTTTGAGGCCCTGTGAGAAAATGAATATAGGCATAACGTCGCCTTCACTAGTGATCACTCCAGACACAAGATATTGACTGGGTATATCATCCAACTCTTTCCTAACCCTCTGCAATGTCCTCAGATTGACCCCCAAACAGTCTGTTCGTATTGGAGCTACTAGCGCGAATTCCAAGCAGTACAAGGGAAAGATGGGTAAATTGTTGCAATTTCATATTTTGCGTATGCATTTTATTTGTTTTTGATTTTATCGATTGCACAGTATACTAGGGTCAGATGGGCACCGTTTGTGACAACAACAAAAAAAACACCGTGTGTTTCAATTAATTTTCACAAGGATATATATATATATATATATATATATATATATATATATATATATACTTAGGTAGTAATACTAGAACTGGGACTCGTAATAGTCGTACGGTAGTAGTGTTGGCTATCTCACTCTATCTCTGCCTATCGCTGCCCTTCGCTCTCTCTCTCTCTCTCTCTCTGCCAACACCTCTTGTGAGGAGAAGTATATGCAGTTGTAGGAAGAGTTCAATCCGTTGAATGGGTAATGCCACCATGACAATATATATATATATATATATATAAATTAGAGAAAATTTTCAAAATTCAAAGATGTCGGATGTACATTTCGACATAGGATCTCTAATAGTACCAGACAGCCCTTTCGCGGGCATTCTGGAAAATGAAATAAGAAGGGCTGGATCCTGAAATTAGCTGGAAACTGATAGGTTCAGCTCGTATTCCGAGGAATTTTCGTGATAGGTGCTGTCTATGTTTACTGGAAAAAATTTCAATATTAAAATACCCCCACCAACACCGGCTACTGAATCTTAGGAGGGAATTCATTAGTAAGTACCGCCACAAGGTAAATTATTCGAATACTTAAATTTAGAATTTAAATCCCTGTTAACTAGATGTTAGAATATAAATTAAAAGGATTCAATTTACTTTTTAATCTTAATTTTACCCTAACGTTAACCTTAAAAGTATTTTAACCGCCCTACCTTCCTATCCCAAGCTCCTTTAATTGCCTATCTTTAGAAAATATGGATTCTTTGACTAAACCCCTTTTTCCTTGGTTAACATATATATTTATATATATATTTTTTTTTTCTCTAATATTTTTCTCTAATAATTTTTAAACTGATAACTTCCTGTAATTGGCAATTAACTCGCTTCTACCTAATAGGTTTAATCAAATAAACTTTAAAAAAAAAATTTTAAATCTTATATTGAAAACCATTCCTTCTCGCCTAAATACACCTCTTCAAACAGCCCAAAATCTTAACTTTTAAAAGTAATTTAACTCATTTAGTTGTCTATCTTTATAAAAAAATGAACTCCTATTCCTCCCCTTCCTAAATATACCATTTCAACACCCTATAACCCCGAGACTACCAGCTCTGTCCTTTTCCACTTTCTGACCGTTGTTAACCAAAAACCCCTCTACACTCTAACTCAGGGCCTTCGCCATTTTGAAAAACAATGTCGCTGACGTGATGTAGAGTCTCTATTAGAGATCCTATGTCGAAATGTACATCCGACACCTTTGAATTTTGAAAATTTTCTCTAATTTATATTGGCTCTGTATTCTCAGTACATTGAACTCTCTGCCTGCATCACTTTTTAATATTAAAATTTTTTAATATTAATTAGGATCAGGTTCTTGGAATTTACCATCCTACTCTTCCACTTCGGATTAAAGAAAAACAAATATATATATATATATATATATATATATATATATATATATTAAACACAGCAAAATACAAATACTTGGAACTCTGTTAGTACAACGATAAATACGGGTTAGGTAGTAATACTAGAACTGTGACTCGCAATAGTCGTACGGTAGCAGTCTTGGCTATCTCTGCCTATCGCTCTGCCTTATGCTGATCTGCTGATCGCTCTCTCTCTCTCTCTCTCTCTCTCTCTCTCTCTCTCTCTCTCTCTGTGTGTGTGTGTGTGTATGCTCTCTGCCTCCACCTCTTGTGTGGAGATGTATATGTAGTTGTAGGAAGAGTTCAATCCATTGAATGGGTGATGCCTCCATGACAATATCAGTATGGATCACACTAGTCTCCCTGAAATTAATACACTGCACCTCCTCGGCCTCACTTTCTCAGCCGACCGTAAGTGGAACAGTGAGCTGAACATAAGATTAATCAGCTACGTATCAAATTTCATATTAATAATAATCCTATATATATATATATGCGTGTGGGGGTGCATTTGTGTGTATGTGCGTGTGTTCAGACTGATATAGAAATGTATGTAGGATGTGCTATATGAATCAATATATTAGAAATAAGACTAAGAGTGTGTAATTAAATGACAATTTAAAATGCCTCCTATTTAGTTAAGCATTTCTTCCTTTGAAAAAAATTCTCTAGACAAATAATTTTTAAATAACTTTTACAGGTAGAGTCCTATATATATATATATATCAGGGAATTGTAAAGAAATATAAAATTCCTCCATAGCACAGGTATTTTTCAGAAGTACTTCTGAACAGAAAATTATGTCACATCAGAAGTATTTCTTTCTTTCTTTCTTTCTTTCTTTCTTTCTTTCTTTCTAAATAATAGTAGTAACAATATCTAAAAAGAAAATCGTTAATATTTTGCCAAACCAAAACATTAAAAAATATATATCCCAATTTATTTCTCATAGAGGGATGAGGAAATAGATACATTTATTTGAGTTTCTAATACACGAGGTGGTTGGAACAAAAAGTGTGTCTGAAATGTTTTTTTGAGAAAATGTTTTGTAATCAAACACTTTGTTCTTGTATGCTCACAGCTTAAATGGGGGAGTGGGGGGAGATGATACCTGAATCTATATTATAAAACGCACAAACGCATTGACATACATTTTGTTAGTCTGCTTTAAGGCTAAAATTGGTGAGATACTGTCAAGATCAAGCTACACAAGCGAAAGTGTTTACAAGATTGATTTGTTAACCATCGCACGACTGGAAGTATCAGATAAGTTTGTATACTTTAGATATATCATTTAAAACTTGTATTAATTTTTCATATATATATATTTTTTTAAATTATTATTAGGTTGTCCAGAAAGAGCCAATTTTAGCCACCCCAAGAGCAGGTTGTCATCCTAAAAAAGTCATGCTGTGCACCTGGAGAGATTGGAAAAAAATCATTTCCTATGAACTTCAGCCAAGTAACAACGGTATATATATATATATATTTATTCTGTATGTATATATTATTTCTGTTATTATACATATATATTTGATATTTCAGACCGGCCTCCGCCTTTCATCAGAAACAAATGATTTTAAAATTTAAACTAGGAACTTTCGTAATGAGGAGCGTCTTTCGCGAGATGTTTACATCACGTGACGTAGAAAGCGATAGAATTTTTGGATATTTTTAAATGTAAACCTAACTGTAATAATACTTTTAAATGTTGTTTTAAAGAAAAAATTTTAAGTATCTAAAAAAATGTTTAACTATTGAAATATTTATAAAGATTCAAAATACCTAAGTCCCTATTTAACCCTAGCCTATAAGTATTTAATTCTAAAATCCAGTTTTTTCTTTCTTTCTGTGTGAGAATGTGGAACTAAAATCGGAATCTATCAGTAAACATTTGAAGTTTTTAATGTGTGCCCTGGTTGATTGAAGTGTTCAGCTATGGGGAATATATATATATATAAACTATCGCCCGGTTCACACTCCACCCACATCTATTGAACAGGTGAAGAGGCTCATACCTTATTTCCTGTTTAGGATGCGGTTTCCGGTTTTCTCTTTTCCAATCTTTTCTCTCTTTTCTTTATTTTTTTTCAATTGGAGTAGATAGACTAAGCTATCGCCCGGTTCACACTCCACCCACCTCTATTGAACAGGTAAAGAGGCTCATTCCTTGTTCCCTGTTTAGGATGTGGTTTCCGGCTTTCTCTTTTCCATTCTTTTTACCCTTACGTAGCCCCCTGCGCATCAGTGGCGTTATCGCCTTGCTTGGGGTGATATGATTAAAATATATATATATATATATATATATATATATATATATATATATATATATATATATTATTTTGTTTTATTTATTTCATTTTATTATTTTCTCCCTTTTGTGATCTCCAAAGTATTTTTGTAATTATTTTTTTAATTTTTTTTAAAAATCTTTTCTAACAAACATCATGGTGTAATGAAAAAGGCTACAAGCTTACTGAAAGTGAGGTTTCATCGTCAAAACGTTGATGTTAATATTAAGATGAAGAACTTAATGCAGAACTCATGCAAGGCAGTCCAGCGATTTTTTGTGGCTTAGTCATTTGAGGCATGCCGGGAAGTGGGTGCTCCCGATGGTGTTGGGCACCGTGTTGCTTTTGAGTCATCGTTTTAGGAAGTTGATTTGACATTCTATCTTTGCACGTTTTTCGGACATTTTAAATAGCTCCCTGACAGTTGCAAATTCATAGAGGTGACACAAGGCCGAAATATATATATATAACTTGCAAAATATATATATATATATAGATATAGATATACTATAGTCATCCGCAGACAGATCCGTTTCGCTCATCAGTACGGTTAGACTCCGATTGCTTTTTAACCCAGGACTTAAACCCGACCGAATTGGCGTCAGTCGGCGATTCTACCTCTGGGCTACGAGCGTTCAGGGTGTGAGAGCGTAAATACTATAGTCATCCGCAGACAGATGCGTTTCGCTGTATCACAGCTCATCAGTACGGTTAGACTCCGATTGTTTTTTAACCCAGGATTGAAACCCGACCGAATTGGCGTCAGTCGCCGATTCTACCTCTGGGCTACAAGCGTTCGGTAGAAGAAGGCAGACATTTTAGCACGTATATCATTATACACACCCAATAGCGAGAGTGCTCTAATTCATTATATGTATATATATCACAATCTTCCTCTTTCCTTCTCTCTCTCTCTATATATATACATACATATATATATATATATATATATATATAATTTTTTTCTTTTCACTTCTATATTTCTGTCACTTCTTTCTTTCTTTCTTTTTTCATATCTCGTAGTTCACACACACACACACACACACACACACACACACACACACACACACACACACACTCTCTCACACACACACACACACATATATATATATATATATATATATATATATATATATATATATACCGTTGTTTGGAGTGTTATAACCTTCCACCCTACTTAGTTCATCTCATTGGTTGACCTTACATTTATTTATATTTTCATTTTTAAATTATTATTTTTTATTTTATATATATATTCTTTTAGAATCTCCTTATCTATATATTACAAAATAAATTAAACGCATTTTACTGACTGGGGACGGTGTTTTAACATCGAAACTTCATAGCTATTGAGTTGCAGTATGCTATCAGTATTATGATAGTCATAATAATCATATATTTATGCTCTACTTTTGTAGTGAGCACTTTTTAAAAGCAAATATCTAACTGTGGAATGTATTTTTTTTTAATCATGTCACCCCGAGCAAGGCAGTAACGCCACTGATGTGCAGGGGGCTACGTAGGAGTGAAAAGATTTGGAAAAGAGAAAACCGGAAACCACATCCTAAACAGGGAACAAGGGATGAGCCTCTACACCTCCATTAGTAATCATTACTTATTATTATTATTATTATATATAAACTAGCAGTATAGCCCGGCGTTGCTCGGGAGTAATGAAAGCTCTAAAACTAATCTATGGTCCTGGAGCTCAGACTCAGCCTAAAGAATATTTGTGTGAAGTTTGATGAGAATCGGATAAAAATTGTGGATTTGTATAAAGGACATACAGACAAATAAACAGACACACACACACACAAACATCTTGCCTTTTATACGTATATATTATCGATTTTCTGCACTATTGTAAGAACTGCAACCTTGAAACTTCTGAATATCGTTTCTTATGTCTTTGTCTATGAGTGTATGAAATTTGATTAAAATCGGACCACTCCTTCTATAACACGATTTTTTCAATTATCGATATTTATCTGGGGTACCTCAATACAAAACCTAGCTAAGGACACTTATAGTACAACTGTGTAAATTTTCAAGAGAATCGGTTCAGCCGTTTCGGAGTCTATAGTTAACGGACACAAACACAGAGACAATATTCCATTTATAAATAAGTTTAGATTGGGATCAAATAAAGATCGAATATGGATTGGAATCAGTCAGAATGATAGGATAGAGATTAAATATAATGTAAGTAAACGTTTACCCATCTAAACTATAAGATTAATAAACAATACATTCTGTTCATTATCCTAGTAAATATATACACTACCGGCCATAATTATTACGCAACCCCAGTGTTTTAAAAAATGATGTATTTCATACTATTTTTTAGTATTTATTATCAAGTGAATTATTGTAAATGAAAATAAAATGGTTCTTTTGTTAATACTGCACAATAACATGTGAATCAACTGAATTTATAATTATTTAATAATTACCTATATTGCAGTTTCATCAATGAAAGAATGAAGAAAATTTAGGGTCATTCGGAAGAATTCATCTTTGCTTCCTTGCCTTGTAAAATTTTGCAAAGTAATTATTTCTTCCAGTTATGGGTTAAATAGCAGGACAGATTGGGTTCTATAGCCTTGGTCGGCAACCAGTCTACCGCAGAAAGCAATGGAAACCTACTGCGGGATAATCTTCTGCCCAGTCACTCATGTCTCTTTTGAGACATGATCGTCCAAGCGTGTATCACGTATGGCACTTAACTGACTGACTGAATTATTCCAAAAACACCATTCTATTTTCATTTGGCAATAAATACTAAAAATATGAAATACATTATTTCTTTTTAAAAAAAACGGGATGGCCTAATAATTATGGCCGTTAGTGTGTGGGGGTGTCTGCTTGTGTGCTTTTATAACACAAAATATTCAGACAATTTATATTCAATATATATGATTGAATTATACAAATATACATAAATAAATACAATAAAAATTATATAAATCTAAAATAACAAATACAGTAAAAAAAACTTAAATATTTTCATCTGAAGCCAAAAATAAATAAACCAAGAAATTCGTAACTTTCGTTGGTCTTGAAACAAACCTGTATAAATAAATAAAAATTTGCAGCCCAAATACGCTGAACGCACACACACACACACACACACACACACACACACACACACACATATATATATATATATATATATATATATATATATAAGGAACATACAAACAGAAAAGTTTGACAAATATATGTAAACATCTCACATATTCTTCTACTCTTCAGCCTTCGAATGATTTGACGCAGGTGTCAGGATTCGTTCTGTTACGTTATACAGCTGAACTCTACGTCATCAAATCACGTTTCTCGCTTGAACCTCCTTACTCTCCCCCTTGCTCTCCTTTCATCGTTACCTATTCTCACTGTATCAGCAATATTATTATTTACTTTTGATTCCTTAGCGTTAATATTCTTTTTTTGTTATGGATTTTTTACTCAAGTCATAACTGTTGTGTCCCGCTCGGGATAAAGTGATAGCTGTTTTTTTTTTCAGTATTATTTATTACAATTAACACAAGCATCCTACCCGTAAAAAATGACTCGTTTAAAATGACGTTTTACGTCTGAAATCAGCGCTTAATTCAGGCATCAAAATCATGACTAGAATCAGAGTTTAGTATCTGTCCGCCCAGTGAAATATTTTATATATTAGATGGAGTGCTGAAAAGTTCTCGAATAGACCCAATTCTACAAATCAGAAGTTCTTTGACCAAATATCAGAATGCTGATATGGGACCCTGTCATTCACTCTCCCCACTATCTCTCTCTCTCTCTCTCGCCCTCTTTCACTCTTTCTATCTGTCACCCCCCCCACACACACACACACACGCTATAGTAAAATTAGGTTGAGCAAACCTTAGTTATGGCTTCTGGGAGACAGTGCATAATCTGGCGTAATCAATAATTGAACAAGACTGGTGCTCTTGAACCCTCGATCACGAGGACTTGTGACTTCTTGCTAGCACAACCAGCGACGGTTTCCGGACATTTTCCTCTAAAAAATTTCAAGACATGTTATAGTTTTTAGAAACCCGCCAAGCGTCCCGCGTGCTGAGATCATCTCTTCAGGCCGATATTATCAAGTCACTTCCTTCCATTGTGAGAATACGAGTGATGTAATGGACAGCGGGTCGGAATGAGATCTTGAAGAGTCGAGTTCGAATTCCACTCTGAATTCGTTGCATTCACATACACGCAAATACGCCTGAGAAACGTATGAATCTATCTGTAATATATTACCTTGATAGGGCAAAAAAATGATTGACAAAAAAATATTCCGGCCGTAGATGGTGGCGACGCGGCGCAACACCAAAAGAAAAACACACAGACAATAGCCGACGAAGATAGGATTGACAACAAAGGCAGAAAACACAGACGACAACAAAGGCAATAGCCGACAAAGATATGATTGACGATAAATAAGCGAAAACCTGAAAAAGCAAAACTGAGTAGAAATTTTGGTTTATATAAGTCTGGCGTTTCTGTCCGAAGAAACAGAAGGCATTGGAGAAGAGGGGAGAACACAAAAAGAGAACAGAAAAATCCCCGACGGCTCCTGCGTGTACGTGATTCTTTCTGGCTATTCTCCTACTCCACACAACTATCACCGACGAAGAATAAAAATATAAGTTTATATTCTATATATGTATGTGTGTTCTTGTTTGTCTCTGTGGGTCAAGACGCTCAATATTGTTGTTTTCCGGGTTATACAACATACACGATTTGGTTCGCAGTGACACGCTGTGTGTGCTTTTGAAAAATAAAAAAAAAACAGATTGATAACGAACCAGGTTACCATCTGCGAGGACGCTGGACGATCGTGGTAACAAACGACATCAAGAAAAAAGGTAGGTGATTTTTACTTTTTCATTATGTGTCCTCTGCTTTTGTGATTGTTGGGGCGCTCTCCACCTTTGTTCTACTAATGGACTATTCCAATCACTGCATAAAGTAGTTTGGAAATACCTAGGCACAGGAATCGAGTAACCAGTCTCGATGGGAGTAGCACCAGTAGTGCTACTATTGACACTGTCAGCTCTCTGCCTTCGACTAGAAGGCGCTCTCTGTTTCCGAGCAGAGTGTCACTAACCCAGTCGTGGTTCCGCCGAAGGGTAGAATCACGACTCGGTAATAATAGACAGACATTTTTTGGCTCGGCTCTATGACCGGGAAGACCCACTATAAAATGACCTTGTGTCACATCTAACCTTGCGTGGGAAGGTTGGTAAATACCGTAACCAGTCTCGATAACAAGTTAGTCGAGTGTTTCCGATAGTGAACCGGAAGTGTGCTAGTCTTACGACGATATGTGTTACTAAACCCTTGTTCCTGTATACTACTAACAATTCTGTTGTAAATACTATTTTTCCGGTAATATATCCAGTTACGATATTGCTGTTGTTTGTAATGATTTACGCAATATTTCTGTTACGCACAACATAACAGTGATTATTATAAAAAAGTTGCTAGTTTTTAAAAAAAAAACTTAAGAAGGAATAGCATACATTTTCTAATTTCGTGTAGAGTCTGACCGTGGGGTTAAGAAGTGTGGCTTATTCGAGCACATTAAGCAGAGTAGTACGCCTGGCAGAGAAATCATACGTAGAAGTTGACGGGGAAAATGGAGTGGATGGTGAAAATGAAGTTGACGGACGGAAATGAAGTTGATTAACACTATGCGTGCCTCTGCTCGAGTTCAACAAACGACATCAAGAAAAAAGGTAGGTGATTTTTAATTTTACATTATGTGGTCTCTGCTTTTGTGATTGTTGGGGCGCCCTCCACCTTTGTTCTACTATAATGGACTATTTCAATCACTACATAAAGTGGTAGTGGAAAGATCACAAGAAGAGTAATCGAGTAACCAGTCTCGATAACAAGTCAGTCAAGTATTTCCGGTAGTGAACCGGAAGTGTGCTATTCTCAGACTCTACGTCTTACGATGATCAGTCAGTCAGTTAAGTGCCATACGTGATACACGCTTGGGCGATCATGTCTCGAAAGAGACATGACTGACTGGGCAGTAGATTATCCCGCAGTAGGTTGCCATTGCTTTCTGCGGTAGACTGGTTGCCGACCAAGGCTATAGAACCCAATCTGTCCTGCTATTTAACCCATAACTGGAAGGAAGAGACGGATTAATACCTTTCCCAAGGGTATTTGCGCGCAAGTGAATACAATGGATTCAACTGGAATTCGAACTCGGCTCTCCGGTTTCTCGTTCCGATCCGATACATACGTGTTACTAAACCCTTGTTCCTGTATACTACTAACAATTCTGTTGTAAATACTATTTTTCCGGTAATATATCCAGTTACGATATTTCTGTTGTTTGTAATGATTTACGCAATTAGTCTGTTACGCACAACATAACAGTGATTATTATAAAAAAAAGTTGCTAGTTTTTAAAAAAAAAACTTAAGAAGGAATAGCATACTTTTTTCTAATTTCGTGCAGTGTCTGACGGTGGGATTAAGAAATGCGGTTTATTCGAACACGTTAAGCAGAGTAGTACGCCTGGTAGAGAGAGCATACGTAAAAGTTGACGGGGAAAATGGAGTGGATGGTGAAAATGAAGTTGACGGAGGGAAATGAAGTTGTCGCAAAGCTAAGAAATATTTTCGACCTCTTTCAGTTAGTAAGACCAGTTTCGATTCTAACCACTGTTATGCAAATGAGGGCCTTCATTGAAATGACCTCATAATATTGCCGCTTTGTTAGGAATAAAGAAAACAGGGAAAAAAGGCTCGATAGGTCAGTCCCTTTGTAAATTAAAGGATGTAGTACTTGAAATTGGTGATTTGGATTACTATAAGAACCACCATAAGAAATGGAAGTTGGACAGGCGGATATACTGTAAAAATAAGTTAGCGAAAAAACTGCGGGATGAATCAGGAGAGCTTGAGATAGAGAGTTACATTAGGTTCTTTGTAACAATGCATGCGTAAGTTGCAGTCCGTGGGAAAACAATAAGTTAAATAGTAATCAGTGTGTGACGGGTCCATTTTTTAGACTATATTAGTTGAAACTGTAGGTGATACGACTAATCCTCCAAGTTAATAATTTATCCATTATCAACAAATAGAATCAGACCCTTAGGTAATTTTTCTTCGATTTTTTATTGTTGTTTTCTCGGTCAGACTTTGAATGACATGTGCTGCAGATAATGGCAGATTTCTGTGTTCAAACATAGTATGGTCGAAATTAAAGAAATTATATGTGTGAGGTTGAACTCGAGCAGAGGCGCGCATAGTGTTAATCAAGGTCATTTACCCGTTGTCAATTTGTAAATAGGGGTGCAGTTACCGCCTATGATCGTATCATAGTACATCGAGATGTCTACTAGTATGATTCAACGCGGAGAAAAACGAACTTTTGAAACATTACAGAACTTAGAACACACATGTCAGAAATAAGTTCTGTAATAACAATAATAATGACAGAAAAACGTAGGTGCTCTCATCATTTTCTCTTCCAAAGCATTGTGTGTAACTTTTTTTATTTTTATTTTTTATTTTTTTGTTTAAAGATTTTCTTCAGGGTATCACAAAGAAGTTGGTCGATGGCGCAAAATTGATAAAAAAAACTCACCAAAAAAGCCAAGGATACCTGAAGCAAATAAAGTCTCTAGTTGGCAGGAGTGACGGCTAGTATGAGGCCCGGAGTGGATTGAGTTAGCACAGGAATGAATGAATAAATAAATGGAAAAAATGAAGAACGAATGAAGTAACAAATGGGAACAATATAAAAAAACAGAATTATTGTCTAACTGAAATGGCGAGAGATATTGCCGTGGCAAAAGATGCTATAAGTCAGTTATCGATATGATTAGAATCTGAGACGTGCAGAAAACTTTGGATGTTGACAAAATATCTGCGAGATAAATTCTATTGTGGTTATAAGTTATGTAATCACGCGTCTCGAAATGGTGTTTTTTAAGCATAGCTTAGATGTGGCATAAGGCCGAAATTGTGGTGCACTTAGTGAGTGTCGAACTCACTACCCAGTCGTAATTGTTCTAGCTAACCAATTCACCACGTCGTGGTGCCCAACGCGTCTCAGAATGTGTAGACGGACGACATACTCAGTGGAAGTTAAAAAACAATAAATAACATTTTCATGCAAATCGCGTTCTGACCTTATTCATTAATATGCCCAACTTGAGAGACTAACTTAGAATTCAAACTGGGGTGAGTTTTTTTTTCTTTCTTTTTTTACATGGAATTAATAAGGAAGGAACAGGAGCACAATTGCAGGAAGTAGAGAGGTGGGGAGAGTGTCACTTTCGATACTGATAATTTTTTATTACTTTTGTTTGTATGTATTGTTCTTTATTATTGCTTGATTTTATGTGCTCATGCAGTGTATTAGCAAGAAAGAGAGAGATGCGATAAATATATATTTTTGAAAATAAAAAAAGAAAATCTTTTGCATGTTATTATATGCAAATATTTTTATACAATGCTATCAGTTGTGTGGAAATTGTGTGGGTAGAGAAGAGATGCACTTCAAATGTTCATATGTGAACATTTTGAAAAATAAGATGGCGATTAGTCTAATATATTACCTTGACCGGCAAAATATCATTGTCAAACTATATTCCGGCCGTGGATGGTGGCGATAAGGCGCAACTTCAAAAGAAATAAACACAGGCAATAGCTCACAAAGATATGATTGACATTAAAGGTAGAAAACACAGGCGACAACAAAGGCTTGAAAGACAATACCCGACAAAGAAGATATGACTGACGTCAAATAAGCGACAACCCCAAAAATCAAAAATACATAGGAATTTTGGGTTGTACAAGTCTCGAGGATCTGGCCGTAGAAACATAAGACAGGGGAAGAAAAGAGGAGAACACAGAGAGAAAACAGAGAACACAGAGGAGGAACAAAGAACTCCCCGATAGTTCCTGCGTGTGCGTGATTCTCTTTGCGATACTCCTACTCCACACAACTGTCACCGACAAAGAATAAAAATTTAAGTTTACATATATGTTCTTGTTCCTCGTTGTCTTTCAAGACGATCGTTGTTTTAACACATAGCCTGAATACGGACAGGAAACGAATTCAGCAAATATACAAAGATAAAAAAAAGAGGCGTAAGACAAGGATGTGTCTTTTCACCATATCTATTCAACTTGTAAAGTGATACTATTCTGAGGACCCTAGAAGTTATGCCAGGATTCGTCATTATTGGTCACAATCTGAACAACATGAGATACGAAGATGATACAGTGCTGGTAGCTGACACAGAAAGAAAACTACAAGACCTCCTCATCTACCTATGAAGAAAGTTAAAAGAAAGAACTACACATAAACTACAAGAAACCCGAATATATGTTCATCAGCAAATGGAGAAGCTCAAAATACTAATTATACGTTGGTGATACTAAGATCAAGCAAGTAGAAAAATTTAAGTATTTGGGAAGTGTTCTAACGGAAGACGGAAAGTGCGACACTGAGATCCGAATTGCCAAGATTGGAATAGCCAAAGACGACTTCCAGAAGCTGAGCAGAGTATTAACAGACAGGAAAAGTTCGCTAGAAGAAGAGAGTGCTGGATGTGTGATGCCTGTCTTTCAATATGGCAGTGGATGTTGAACGATGTCATCAAGGATGAGAGAAAAACTTGAGGCAACTGAAATGTGGTTCTACAGAAGGATGCTGCGGATATCATGGATCGAGTATGTGAGCAATGTTGAGGTTTTAGAATGGATGGAAACGAAAACGAAATTAATACTGAGCATCAGTAAGAGACAGCTGAAGTTCTTGGAACGTGTAATTAGGAAGGAAAGCTTGGAGAATCTGATACTCACAGTTCAGATAGAAGAAAAAAGAGACAGAGGAAAGCAGCGGATAACATATTTGAAGAAACTGAGCAGGTGGATGGCAGAGCAGGATTTGGGTGGGGTAACAGGAGAAAGTGTGCTAAGAGCCACCAGGGATAAGGAGACGTGGAAAGCCATGATCGCCTACGTCCTGAAGGAATATAGAAGAAGAAGAATATACCACACGTCTTCTTCCATAGCTATAGGTTAAATAGTCGGATTTGTATCTGGAAAAATCATTTCATTCACAAAAAAAATGTTAATGCGACATTCACTCATAAAAATTTTCTTACATTCTAAACTATGTTAAATAACCCGCAAAGGCTTGATAAGCCGTAAAATGCAAAGTTTCACCATAGAAATTAAAGCAAGAGGGGTTGATTTTGTTACCACGAACCATATAAACCAATTTAAGAATTAACCCAACGAATCTTACGTTTTTATTTCTGTCTATGAAACATTTTTCTTTTTATAATATATCTTCGCTGTAGATCGAACCAACACTTTGCTGACTATATGCAGTCTTCACTGCTCATCAAAAACACAACGTGGGTAGAGTAAGGTGTTTGACTAATGTCAGCATTGGCCATTTGCAAGATTTGCCCTGTAGATAACTCTTCGTCCTAGAACCTGGAGGACCGGATCGCTAGAGTGGTTATATCATTGGGTATAGACAGTGTGTTGCAGGGGTATCTTATCTGGTTAGAGCTGACCAGATTTTGACCCAAGATCGGCCGAAGTTATAATTCTCCATGGGGAGAATCCAATTCGGGTTTAATAGTCAAAAACCACTCGGCCATACATCCAAAGTTAAAATAATCTATTATGCTATCAAGATAAATACTGAAAGCTCGTGAATTCATTTGTTTAGTCAGGGAGTGCATCTCTGTAAATAATATATCTTATACAGGTTATAAAACAACCACTCTTTCACGTCGACTCAAGTGTTGTCTCATTATAGTTTGATCATCTGATCAAACTACACTTAGACAACACATGAACAAACAATGCAAGGATTGCAATAATATTAAACTACTAAAAAGACTAAAGATGAATTAGACAAAACTATTTTGAGGAGGTACAAGTTACAAACAAAAGGATTTCAGCTAAAGAATTGATTCTTGTTCCTTTACATTCAATAAAGCTCACTATTGCCAAAAAAGGTTTAAAAAATACCAATTTTAATGAAAAGAATCCTCCTCCCCTGATATTAACTCAATAGAAACCGTGGGGTCTATGATTCAATCAGTTAGGTGCCATCCATGATACACGATTAGGGCGATCAGGTCTCCTTTGATGCATAACTGACTCAGCAAGATTTTTTTACAGTTGACTAGTTGCCAACCAAGGCTACAGAAACCAATCTGTCTTGCTATTCAATCCATAGACAGAGGGAGAAGATATGGATTCATACCTTTCCCAAGGGTATTTGTTTGTATTTGTAAATCTACCATTCGTGTGGCCGCTCTCTGTCTTTTCATGGTACTGTGATGGTTTTTTTTTCCCTTGGTGACCGGTCCACGTGAATTTAAGCGTGCTACTCGATTGTCATCTAGGTCCCACCCTTTTACCGTTGAACCAGTTAAATGCAACATCTACTGCAAATCGAACAGTTTCTTTTCTCGCACCTCTCACCTGTGAAACTCTATTCCGTTTACTTGCTTCCCTGATAGCTACAATCTCAAAAATGTTTAAAAGCAACGTAAATTGATATCTTCTATCTTCTTGAATCCCATTCATCTTTTATCCTTTCTTCAGTGCGCTTTGTGCCCTGTATTTTCTCTCACTGTAACTCCCTGTGCCCTAGTGCAGCCCCGCCTTGTTTGGGGTGAAATGATCTAAACTTATTTGTAAATGGAACTTTGTCTGTGTGTGTGTGTGTGTGTGTGTGTGTGTGTTACCTATAGACTCCGAAACGGCTGAACCGATTGTCTTGAAAATTTACACAATTGTACTATAAGGTTTTGTGTCGAGGTACCCCCGATAAATATCAACAATCGATAATCGAAAAAGTCGGGTTATAGAAGGAATGGTCTGATTTTAATCAAATTTGATACACACATAGACAAAGACATAAGAAACGATATTCAAAAGTTTCAAGGTTGTAGTTCTTACAATAGTGCAGAAAATCAATAATATATATATATATATATATATATACAAAAGGCAAGATGTTTGTGTATCTCTGTTTATCTGTCTGTATGTCCTTTATACAAATCCACAATTTTCATCCAATTCTCACCAAACTTCACTCATATATTTTTTAGGCTGAGTTTGAGCTCCAGGACCATGGATTAGTTTTAAAGCTTTCATTACACCCGAGCAACGCCGGGCTATACTGCTAGTTACATATAAATAAAAAGGGGAATACAACGAATTCGATTGGAATTCGAACTTAACTCTCCGTTTACCTCATTCCGAGTCGATATCCGTAACACCACTAAGCTCATCCTATCGATTCTACAAAGCTATCTTTAAGTAAAGCATAAATGAATGTATACAGAAAAAGAATATTTCTATAAATCAGAAGTGCTGCGGATCGAGCAGATACTACACTCTAATCGCGGATGGTCGCACATATAAAACAACGATATAATAATCGTATAGGTCAAGAAGGCTGTGGCTCGAACAGACATTATATATTTCGACTGTGTTTCTTCCGATTTCGTTAAACGGTAAGGCTTGACATTTTGTCCCCCCCCACTCCCTCGCAAGAGGTTGAAATTTTTATCTGGCAAATTAAAAAAGAAAGAGGTTTTCCTAAGCGAAAATAATTTTAAAAAATTAGTATAAAGACGTACGAATTTCGTATTAATTACCATAATAAAAACTGCAATTAATAAACAATTACTACGTTTTAGGACATTGCTAATCAGTCATTTTGTGAATCAGTGTGGATGTGATTGTAACGTCAAAAGTAATTGCGTTTTTATTTAATGTCAGGCATAATTCAGTTATATTTGCTTAGGGGTTAATTGAATCTTGCATTATACCGTGGCGTCAGTAGAAGTTAGAAATTATAACAAACCAACATTTATTAATTATTTCTTCTAAATTAGCCTCATCAGATGACTTAATAATATTAAATGGCTTTACTTATAACCTCTTTCAGCTTCATTACAAATTAGTTCACATATACATATATAAGGTTTATTTTGGCAGCAAGACTTCTTTTAGACATGTTTGGTTGAATAATATCGACAAGTTCTGGCTACGTCATTTTTTGGTGAACGGACACAGACGTACCAGAATATTTGCGTCCCTAGACAAATGCGACTCTGGATAATTGCCTACTTCTGGTAATTTTTTGAAGTTACCATATTTTTCTTAAGAGTTGCTAATTGATGATCAGTCAAACTGGAAAATGTATACTATTTACATTATTCGGACTATTGTCCTCATCTTTGTTACCATTTGTACGACGTTTTGGCCGTTGGACGCTCCGGCCTTCTTCAGATGCTAGGAATTTCAAACCGAACCCTTTATTTCAATGACGGGTATATGAACTTCATTCCTTGCGAAATACTAGAGAAAAACCATTAACATAAAAAAAATTGCAATATGAACTATATTAAAAAAGGGTTACTAGACATTAGGTTTATAATACAAAAATTCGGTTGTTCTTGTCCTTAAGTACACATGGCCCAGTGAATATAGACGTTGGTTAGTTCCTGGCTTGACTCTTAGTGTTGTGAACAGAAGTGGTGAACAAGTAACTTGCAGGGTCAGAGGGAGATAACTCAGTACGCAAGGAATGGAGTTCAGTACCTATCACTGAAGAAGGCCAAAACGTTGTACAAATGGCAACAAAGATGAGGACAACAGTCCGAATAATGTAAATACTGTAAAAAAAATCAGAAATATAGACAAATGGAAAATGTATCAACGTCCTCAGGTTAGGATGAAAGAAATATAAAACAGTGTATGTGAATTTTGGAACTCAGTTGATAAGTAGTAATCATAAATCAAATTAAAATAGATATGAATCAACCTCTTCTCTCTCCATCTATGAGTTAATTAGTAAAACTTGTATAACTTATTCATTAACCCAAACAAAACAAATTCTTACAATTTAAAAATATTTTCTGAATTTAAATAACCTGCGTAGGGTTGATAAGTCGTAAAAAATGAATCAACCAACCTCACAAGAACACGGGCCTTGAGTCAGAATAAGTTGAGTAAATAATTATTTGAGCATCTAATTTTAAATTCAATGCCAAATTCCCTCAGAAGATAGGCGACCACAGGTTACTTGTCTGTATTGCCTGACAGTCAGTTAATAAAGACAAGTGGGATGTGCCTACTCATATTTTATTCAGATGCCTCCACTCATTTTAGATACGTAAATTTAAATTGATTTTTTAAAAGTAAAACGCTTTCTTGAACCTTTAATTTTAGCTTTAATTGAAAGCCAAGAGATTAAATTTGCTAATTCCAGTAAGCAAATTACTCTGGTGTATTTCAAACCAAAATTATATTGATTGGAATCTACAAAATTTCAATCTTTTGGCCATTTTTCATCGATCGACACATTTTGCAAACAGAAGCTAATTCTCTGTTTAAAAAAATCTTGAAATAAAATATACTTCACATAAAATATACTGACACATTATTTTATTCAAATTAGCAAGTTGATACTTACCTTAATTTGATTTGAAACAAGTATTACTTGCTTACTACCTGAAATTTATTAAAAAGCGTTTCTTAATTACTGTAGCTTTGTAATCCCGTGTTATCATAGTACATCAAAGGTAATAATTGACCTGACAGACGAAAACCCTCAGAAAATGCTAAGTATGGAAGACGAATTTTACATAATTTTATGTAGCTTAATCGTACATTTCGCTCTTTGGTTTTTAACTATATAGTAAAATTAAAACTTTAACGCAATATTTTCAGCCATTATCTAATATTTTCTAGAATTTTAGTTAGTGTAGCTTTATAGCCTTACATTTCAAGATGTTTGATGAAAAATAAAAATAAAATTAGTATAAAACTTTCTTCTAAAATAATTTTAAAATTTGGGTAAATCATATAACATGACAGAGGTAACTCAATAATTTATTAAATATTACGGCATTTATTCATTTTTATTTTTAATTAGCAGTATAGCCCGGCGTTGCTCGGGTGTAATGAAAGCTTTAAAACTAATCCATGGTCCTGGAGCTCAGACTCTTTGGACGTTGGCACGAAAGACTAAAAAGCAATAGTTGTTTCCAGTTAAAGCGAAACCGTAGACTGAAAGAAAAATGAATGGATGTAAGTCAAATTTTGATTTCCTGGTATCGATATCAAATTTTCTGCACTATTGTAAGAACTGTAACCTTAAAAATTTTGAATATCGTTTCTTATGTCTTTGTCTATGAGTGTATAAATTTGATTAAAATCGGACCACTCCTTCAATAACCCGATTTTTTCAATTATCGATTTTCGATATTTATCGGGGAGTACCGCGACACAAAACCTAGCTAAGAACACTCGCAGACGCTTATAGTACAACTGCGTAAATTTTCAAGAAAATTGGTTCAGCCGTTTCGGAGTCTATAGGTAACGAATGCACACACACACACAGACAAAGTTCCATTTATAAATAAGTTTAGATTTAGATATCTATTTTTCATTTAGGTACCTCCACAATTTTTGAATTTCACAATTACTTTTTAGGAATCTAGGAATTAAAATATATAAATAATTGCTTTAAATTTTTAAGGGCTGATTTGCAAAGTCCGTTGGATGTTGAAACACAGAGCACAAGAAACACGGAAGCGAGATGAAAGAATTGTACCCCGCTGAAAATGTTTATCTAGTTTTTTTTTCTGTACAAAGTGCAACCTTTGAAGCACGTGACCTTTTAATGATATATATTACGTACGGCCACTAGTAAAAAAATAAAAATACGAGTTATCACTATGTACAGATATAAGATATTTTAATTATTTTAAAAACCGAACGGCTCGGTTATTTGTATTTTGCTTTTCAATTTTCGATGAGTAAATATAATCTTCACGTATTAACTTAACAACCTAGCGTAAACGTTGAAGGGGGAATTTTAAAAGATTTTTGAAACTTTATAAATTATTATAATAAAAAACAATAAAATTGAAAACAATTCTTGTAAAAATTCATTATTCATTGAAAAAAAATTATCTTCAGATTATGATTTCCTTAATATATATTGTTTATAAAACCAATTAAAGGTTTATTTAAATAAGAAATGGCATAATTTTATTGGACTTTTGTTTTCACAATTCGGAGCAGATTTTCTGGAAAAGGACTAATTTAGAAAAAAAAAAACAATTGATTAGCACTCCCCAATGACTTCTAAATTTAATTAATATTAGGTAAATGAGCGAACTCACGTGAATTTCTAAGAAATGTTTGGTTGAATAATATCGGCAAGTCCTGGCTAAGCAATTTTTTGGCGGACGGACCGCTGAGTCCCGAACAATGACGTACCAGGTAATTGCGTATCAAGACATTTGCGTCCCTAGACAAATGCAACCCTGGATAATTGCATGCATCTGGTAATTTTTTGAAGTTGCCATATTTTTCGTAAGAGTTGCTAATTGCAAACCATCTTTTAAGATGATGAGTCAAACTGGAAAATTTATTAACGACGATTCCTCAGGTTAGAATGAAAGAAATACAAAACTGTGTGTGGGTTGTGGTAGAGTGGATATCGGCTCGGAATGAGAAATCGGGGAGCCGAATTCGAATTCCAGTTGAATCTATTGCATTCACTTACGCGCATATACCCCTGGGAAAGGTATTAATCCGTCTCTTCCTTCCAGTTATGGGTTAAATAACAGGACAGATTGGGTTCTATAGCCTTGGCTGGCAACCAGTCTACCACAGAAAGCAATGGCAACCTACTGCGGGATAATCTTCTGCCCAGTCAGTCATGTCTCGAAAGAGACATGATCGCCCAAGCGTGTATCACGTATGGCACTTAACTGACTGAGCATAAGTAAGAATCATAAATCAAATTGTTACGTAATGGGTTATAGAGGACGGATGAGTGGAGGAAATATAAAATGAATTTAAAAAAAGAGAAGAGCGAAAAAGAAGAAAGAAAAATGTATAAATAAATATAGAACTTCCGGTTCGGGATGTTTCGGGAGAAATCTAGACTTTCCTAGAAGATTTTAGGTGATTCTAGAAACATCTCGAGTCGGAAGTGGAAGAGTCCCCTACAAAAAAAAAAAAATAAATAAAAAATTGTGATATAAAAGGAAGATCTTTAGGAGAGAGGACGGCGAAGAAAGGATCGAGTGGAGAGTTGCGCGTGAATTGAATGTGAATTATCACATTTTCCCTTTTCTACCCACATCTAAAAAAAGAAAAAATATATACGCATAGGGCCACGAACCGTCTGTTTGGGCCGTCAAAAAAAAAAAAAAACAGACGATAAATATTGGCTTTGTCACTTACTCTCTCTTCTCTCTCTTTCTCTCTCTCTCTCTCTCTCTCTCTCACCTATACTTCCTTCACTTCTCAAAGCTGTCCGGTAACAGAAAGAAGAAAGAGAGAAGAAAGACTCAATGCACGGAAGTTTACTACTATTCAATTGTGAGCGTAAAAATAAAATAACAACTAAACATTTCTTTTCAAATTCAAGAAACTGAACTCTTGACAAAATTAGTTTCACAGCAAAACCTTCTGATGACTACATAACTTGATGTAATAAATCAATTAATAAATAAGATTATTTTTATTATAAAAAGAAGTGAGATTTTTATCTTACAATTGTTGTTCAACCTTCTGAACTTTCAAATATGGGGAGTTTGTTTATGTTTGGTGTAGACTGACATTGCTACAAAATTAGATTACATATCTTATCAACTCAGATGTCCAGACACAAGAGGGTGTCTGCCTTTTTGTTTGTTTTATCTAATTAAAAAAATAAGCTTTAATATATGTACATGCCTAAGTGTTTATATATATATATATATATATATATATATATATATATATTGTTTATTCATAAATTATAACATGGATATGTTACAATATCACTACAAAAGTAGCCATTTTGTTTCAACACTTTTGTATCTTGTCAAGTGATGTGATGGTTCTTAAAACCATCAGAACCATCACATCACTTGACAAGATACAAAAGTGTTGAAACAAAATGGCTACTTTTGTAGTGATATTGTAACATATCCATGTTATAATTTATGAATAAATAATATCATTAGGTCTACTTTTGTATTGAGCACTTTTTTAAAAATAGTGTTTCTTTGGACAAGGAATATTATTCCAATAATACTTATATATAGATATTCCAAGAGATTTTTTGTCTAAAACAAACAGACTCTCTCCACGGACGTGCCGCGTGTTGATTGGTTTACCGAAAATAAACAAACGGACGTGCCGCATGCTGATTGGTTTATCGACACCACGTGATGTAAACAAAAAAGTATTAGGACGCTATCGTAAAAATACGTTTCCAATTCTAATTTAAAAATCACTTGTTTCTGATGAAGGACCGAGGGCGGTCTGAAATATAAAAAATACAATAAAAATAAACAAATACTGTTTAAAAAAGTACGTTTTTAAATTCAAAACTTTTTATTAATATTCTTTCCTATATATATATATATATATATATATATATATATCATAAATTATGTTTTAGAACATGTATATAATTCTTTCTATATATGTCCTCTTCTCTACAATCATATGGTTGTTTCAGTGTTTGGACTCAAACACATCATCGGGATATTGTAACAAAGTTGTGGAACTCGTATGTTTTTTTACATGCATTTACTTTTATAAAGAGTGTTCGATACAACGTAGAGCGTTTTTTTTTTTTTTTTTTCAACTTCATCACCCGATGAGAAGCGCGCAAAGCAGCTTCGAAACGCGAAAACTTTTGTGTAGTGATACTATGAATTTATAAACCATTGGAACAACTATTACAATATATATATATATATATATATATATATATATATATATATATATATATATATATGTGTGTGTGTGTGTGTGTGTGTGTGTGTGTATATATATATTTGCGTGTATGTGAGTGCGTATGTGTCTGTGCGTGTGCACATATATTCTCACCCACTCAGACATGTACATACATCAGAATATGGTATATTAATATATATTAGTATAAAAAAAAACTCTAGTTTCGATGGAATTATTTAATGCTACAACAATAAACCTCTCTAATATTGATAAAACAAATAAATCCTCATAGATCCCACGCCATTTTTCCTCAAACTATCTTTCATTTTAACCCAAAGAAGTCAAGGAGAGCAGAAGCTCTGGCAAAATGCATCGTTAATAATTTTTTTCGCTTCATTTTATCATCTTCCCTTTTGTTTCTCTTAATATTATACATGCTAAAAACACAGATATATTCGTGTGTGTCGTGGTGGGTATTCGAAACAAAAACGCAAATGATAAGATAAAGGTTAGAATTCATTTACAAAGCGTTTCGCCTTCGTCAGTTGGTTCTTAAGGTCAGAATAAAAGATGAAGAAGTCGAAACCAACATTTGTCGGCGAAACGCGTCACACACACACACACACACACACACACACGTATATATATATATATATATATATATATATATATATATATATATATATTTTTTTTTTTTAAATTTAAAAAAAAATTCCACTTCTGCTATATGCGTGACTCTTCAGAAATGAATTGAGTTCTTTCGGTGACTGGCGTGTGTATACACTGCTTATATACAACACGTTAACATTTCCATTCTCATCTTCCATGCGTCGATGGCTTAGGGAGAAGTGACTTCGACTAACACCAAATCGGTCGAGTTTCGATCCCGGCCAGAAGCAAGTGGGTGCGTCAAGTCACACTGATTAGCTGTGATACAGCGAAACAGGCTTTTATGTGGATGACTAATATAATGTGTGTGTGTGTGTGTACTATCGGCCGTAATTATTAGGCCACCCCAGTGTTTTAAAAACTGATGTATTTCATACTATTTTTTTAGTATTTATTGCAATGTGAATAATTGTAAATGAAAATAGAATGGTTCTCTTGTTAATACTGCACATTAACATGTGCATCAAATGAATTTATAAATATTTAATAATTACCTATATTGCAGTTTCATCAACGAAAGATTGATTAGAATTTAGGGTGATTTGGACGAGTTCATCTTTGCTTTCTTGCCTTGTAAAAATTGCAACAGATACTCTATTTTCAACTAGAACTATCCACTTGGCAATAAATACTAAAATAGTATGAAATACATAATTTCTTTTAAAAAAAACTGGGGTGGTCTAATAATTATGGCCGGTAGTATATATATATATATATATTAGCACTCTAGCTATTGTCCGCGTAATAAGATATGCGCTAAAAGTACTGCCTTCTTCCACCGAACGCCCCGTGGCCCAGGAGTAGAATCGCCGACTGACGCAAAATCGGTCGGGTTTCGAGCCTGGGTTGTGTAGCAATCGGAGTCTAACCCTACTGATGAGCTGTGATACAGCGAAACAGATCTGTCTGCAGATGACCATAATATATATATATATATATATATATATATATATATATATATATATATATATATATGGTTTGAAGATTGCATTCAAGCACCAAACTGACTTTCACTAAACACCTTTAGCCATACGCATGAAATGGGAAGATTATATTGAATCAATTGCTTTGTTCTGCTTCTAAGAAAATTGGTTCTCCGTGGCGTGCTATACAATTTTATCTCTAGAATCTATCTTGGCTATTCACAAGTCTTACCATTCGTCCTTGCTTTAAATATTGCTGCCACATCTGATTTGGTGCTCAGGTTATATATTTAGAGATTCTTGAAAAAATACAAAGAAGAATCTACCATATTATTGGTCCTGAGCTGGCATCTCAGCTTCAGTCTCTCACCCATCGCCGCAGTGTATCTTCCTTCCCTGTGCTTTCTCTATAAATACTTTCTTGCTAATTGTTCTGATACACTTTCCTGTAAGGTACCTAGACTTTGTGAACTTGAGCTGAATACTAGATTGGCGGCATTTTACAGGCTGAGATGTAAGCTGCAAATTAAAAACGTCTAAATAAAGCGAGGGGATAAATTCAAATATCTGGGAAAGTGTTATAATAAACGATGGAAACTGACACAGAAGTCCGAAGGGGCATTAGAATGGAGAAAGACGCCTTCCAGAAACTAAACGAGATATTAAGAAGCAGTAAAATATCGTTAGAAAAATGGTAATAGAGCTCAACTGTTACGTAATATCAATCCTTCTATATGCCAGCTATTTCTGGACAATTTCCTCACAGATTGAGAATGAAACGAAGCACCAGAGATATGGTTCTACAGAGAATTTTGATTGGTTTAGTTTGGTCTAGTTTGTTTTACGACATATCAACACCTCAATGGGTTGTTTTTTTTTTGTTTTTTTTTTATAAGACTGCGAAAACAAGTTCGTTTCTTGAAGTGAACAGAGCTAAATGAAAAAACCTCAGTCTTTCCTCGGAATAATCGTGAGAATTTGCGATTATTATAGAAATAAATGATGAATTTATTTCCTGAAGGAACACACACACACACACACACACATACATACATATATATATATATATATATATATATATATATATATATATATATATATATAAGAGAAATTAAGGCAGGCACGTTATTTCATGGTGAATCGGGAGTATAGGCCTATGTTAAATCCTTTGTAAAATAAAGACGGAAGCTGTTGATAGTTCGCCTGAAATTGGCCTATGCTTCCGATTCACCATAAAATAACGTGTCTGCGTTAATTTTTCTTATATTTGCTCTATATGTATTTATATGCATATATGTCTAGAGCTCTCGTCGAGAGTTATCCTACCATTGTATGTAAAGGATACTCCTTTGGATTCTTCGATACCCACACTACATGCTGAAATATATATATATATATATATATATATATATATATATATATATATATATGCAGGTTTCATTAAAAATGACAGACAAAGTATTATGGTTAAGTTTTTATGGCATTTTTCATGTGATCTTATGATTTTTAGAACATAAATTATATAACAATTGTCCAAATGTTTTATTTTTCTGAGCACTTTCGGCTATACTTTTGTCTATTATCGAGGATGGATTTTATTTTACTTGTGACTGTATATGCGTAGTGTTTTGCCTGTGCGTAGAGTCATGTGCATGTATTATATTCTGAACACGGTAATCACATTGTTAACGTGTTCATAGTTGGTATTATTAGTTGTTGTATTATTTTTTATTAATAATGCTTCCATAGTTTTTTAGCCTTTTTACGGATAGAGTTTGGTAGGTCTCCGTCTGTGTTTGAATAAGACAGAATTGAACTATTGTCTGAGAGGTGCAACGTTAATCTCCTTGTCAACTGTATGGTAGTGCTAGCGATAGAGTTTGGTAGGCTTTCGTGTGTGTTTAAATGAGATCAAAGTGAATTATGGTTTGGGAGGTGCAACGTTAATCTTCTTGTCAACCACGTGGTAGTGTGTACAACATTGGAAGGAAGGAGGAAGATATATATATATATATATATATATATATATATATATATATATATAGTGTGTGTGTGTGTGTGTGTGTGTGTGTGTGTGTGTGTGTGTGTGTGTGATGTATTCACTTACACTAGCGTTCATTTAATGCTAGAAAGTGTCCAGTGGAATTGCTGCACACGCATTTTCATTTTCTTGTCTAAGGATCAATAATGTAGTCAGTTGTCTGCGATAGAAAACATCCTTGCCCGTCCCCATAGGTAAAAGTCTAAAAACTACGCAAGATAAGTTTTCTATTCTTAAAGTGTCTATACATTTTTGACGGACTCTGTATATAGTTACAGGCACTTTAAAATTAGCACTAGGGAAAAATGACAGCCGTATTTAAGTCTGTGAGAGTAGAAACGCCTGGGGTATATTTAAAAAAAAGGAAGATTAATTATGTTACAAAGGGTGCAAGCGGGGCGGTAAAAATAAAGTTTTTTTCCCTTTGGATGCGACGAAGACAGGCATTAAACGTAAAAGAATATTGAAGCGTACTAAAGTCAACCCACGCAGTAACCCGACATTATGTCATAAAAAATACTTCTCACACATAGCTGGAATGAATTACCAGAAATGATAATGTGCTACCTGCTCCCAGAATAGGAAAAAGCTGGGATAGAGAAACCCGAATAAAAAATAAAAATAATAAAAAAATAATAATCAAAGACTATTTTTTTCTGACGTGTTTATAGACAGAAATATTCTCAACGTGTCTTTTTTTTCGTTTTTTTTTTGCAGAGTGCTGTGTTCATCTTTTATTGTTTTCGACACAACGTTTCGACTGATGCGTTGTTCGGTCTTCTTAGTGTATTTTTTAAATCTTTCTTAATACAACCTTTCAACTGATACTTTCTGTTGGCTTCTTTTCAATACAATGTTTCGGTTATTAAAATCACCAGTCTTCCTCAGATTTTCTACTGTTTTCTACCGATTCTCTCGTTTTGTTTTTTTGTTTTTTTTTTAACTGATTTTTATATTTCCTGGTTTTTAGAATAGTCTTTCAGTAGATACATTATTTGGCTTCCCTAGGATTATTAATTTTCTTTTCAATGCAAAGTTTCAGTCAATACAATCACTAGTCTTACGCAGGTTTTCTACAATTATAAAATGAACTATTTCTATTTTTCTAACTATTTTCCAAATTCTTTCTGTATTTTTTTTTTTTTTTTTTACAATCATTCTGCTTGTACGTTGTTTGGCTTTCTGAGGGGCATATTCATTATTCCATGCTCTTTTTGAAGTATTTTTTCATTTCTTGTTTTTTTTTAATTTCTTTGATTTTTCTTTTCTTTTGTTTGAAAGCTTTAACAGTTTTTTTTTATATTGATTATTTTGGCGATTGTTATGATGCTATGAGATTGTTTTAGCCTTATCGTAATTCTTAAAACTAGCAGACCTGCCACTGGAGAGCCTGTCACTAACTTTAATTTTTCTTTTTCTCTAGGATTGCTGTTCTCTACTGAGTTATCTCCGTACTATGCTTTCATGAATGCCGCATAATCATTTTTGAAAGATGGACAGTGATGACTGGGCAGCACCAGCAACAGGGCAGCAATATTTCAATATTTGGTCTAGAAGGATATTAAACAGGCTGTGATAGATAGATAGATAGATAGATAGATAGATAGATAGATAGATAGATAGATAGATAGATAGATATGAACAGACTAAGATAGATAGATAACGAACAGACTGAGATAGATAGATAGATAGATAGATAGATAGATAGATAGATAGATAGATAGATAGATAGATAGATAGATAGATAGATAGATAGAGAGACTGAGATAGATAGATAGATAGATAGATAGATAGATAGATAGATAGATAGAAGAGACTGAGATAGATAGATAGATAGATAGATAGATAGATAGATAGATAGATAGATAGATAGATAGATAGAAGAGACTGAGATAGATAGATAGATAGATAGATAGATAGATAGATAGATAGATAGATCTGTGATATGCGTGTTATAAAATCGAGAGTGACGTATGCGTTGTTGAATCTATCTTGAGAGATAAGTAAATAGATATCTTTTATTGATTGATTCTCTCTTTACAGTTTATCAACCTTTTATAGATTATTTTTAAGATTTTAGGAATTGTATGGAGATGATAATGATTTTATTAATACAAGTCTTACTACTTAACTCATGGCTGCGGGAGAAGATGAGGAATCTTACGTTTCCTAAATGAATATAAAGTAAACGACTGGAATCGGAACTCGACTCTCCGAATTCCAAGACTGCGCCGTTATCGATTACACCTCTATTTTCCAAGCGTACAGCACCTGGTATTCCCTAAGCGGTCATTCATTCAAGTACTAACTAGAAAGAATCAAATTTGCTTGATTTCAGTGATCGTACGAGAACCGGTGTATTAAAGTTATATGCCTGTAAGCATAGATAGATAGATAGATAGATAGATAGATAGATAGATAGATAGATATGAATAGACTGAGATAGATAGATAGATAGATAGATAGATAGATAGATAGATAGATAGATAATGAAGAGACTGAGATAGATAGATAGATAGATAGATAGATAGATAGATAGATAGATAAGATAATGAAGAGACTGAGATAGATAGATAGATAGATAGATAGATAGATAGATAAGAAGAGACTGAGATAGATAGATGAGATAGATAGATAGATAGATAGATAGATAGATAGATAGAAGCAATTAATAAGATAGATAGATAGATAGATAGATAGATAGATAGATAGATAGATAGATAATGAAGAGACTGAGATAGATAGATAGATAGATAGATAGATAGATAGATAGCTGATTTTCTAAACGCCGCTTAGATGTGGCACAAGACCGAAAGTATGGGCTACCCAGTGAGGATCGAACTCACTTGTAATGCGACAAGCTTGCTAACCATTACACCACGCCGTGGTGCCCAAGACTCTGATAGATAGATATGATATACGAAAATGTAGACTTAAGAAATTACATTTCCGCTCCACTAGGTATCTTTCTCGATTTATGGCTGCCGTCTCATTCGGCCGAGATCTGAAACGAGATCATACCTTTTCATAAACATGTGTCGACTTGCAAGTCAAGATCATAATATAGAAGGCAATAGCATTCAGCTCTCGTATCGTATGTCTCAAGCGGTAACATTTACCTTCTGTTCGGCACTAAAACGCAACATTAAAGCAGAAAAAAATCTATTGCTTCCTGGAGGTTCAACATTTTCCTTGTTTTTTTTTGTTTTTGTTTTTTTTTTTGGGGGGGGGGGGTACAACTGGGTTATTTTTATTTATTTATTTATTTATTTATTTGCTTCAGTTTAATATTTTACTGAATAGCAGGAATTGCAATTCAGTTGAAACAGAGCATCCTTTCTTTAAAAGTTTCGCTTGAAAGTGAGTTTGTGACTAATTAGAGCTTTGTGTGTCTTTCTGCAGAGTAGCGTTGTCTATGACCAAGAAAGAAGTGTAATTACGCTATTCACATTATTCGGACTATTGTCCTCATCTTTATTGCCATGTTTGCGATGTTTCAACCATTGTACACTCCGATCTTCTTCAGGTGCTATGAATTTCGACCCGAACACTTTAATACAATCAACGGCCGATACATCGTAAAGATAAGGTCAATAGTCCAAATAATGTAAATAGTGTAAATACTACCCCATCTCAGAAGTATAGACAATTAAATAGGCAGCAAGGACTGATGTGTGGGTCATTATACGATGAAAAACTTTATTGGGACCACTGCTGCAGGTTGACAGGGGCGAGATACGAAAAGACAGATATATATAGATAATGAACAGATTTAGATAGATAGATAGATAGATAGATAGATAGATAGATAGATAGATAGATAGATAGATAGATAAGAAAATATTTTAATATAGAAAAACTAGAGAGAGTGTGTGTGATAATTATTTTAATATGAAGTCACTAGATAGATAGATAGATAGATAGATAGATAGATAGATAGATAGTTAGATAGATAGATAGATAGATAGATAGGAACTGATTTAGATAGATAGATAGATAGATAGATAGATAGATAGATAGATAGATAGATAGATAGGAACGGATTTAGATAGATAGATAGATAGATAGATAGATAGATAGATAGATAGATAGATAATTTCTGTTTTTGCCTATCAAGTTTGGTCTCCAAAAAATATAGAATAATTAAATTTTGTTTAATTCTATCAAGATCCATTATTATTTCCAATTACTTGTTGCAACATCAGCGACAACAGACAGCTTTTCAATCGCCAACTGTGAAAAAAAATACTTTTAAACGAACTCTTGAATCCGGTTTTCATTTGAGAAAGTTTTTTCCCCGTGAAAGCTTTTTGCAGGGATCGAAAATGATGATTGATAATTTGTTGACGTAGACAGTTTAATATAATGGGCCGGGTAGAACAGAACGAATGTGTTCTAAAATATTTTTCTGATAATGTTCTTTCCGATAAAAGTATAAAAGCTTAAATACTTTAAATACTTCCACAAAAAATCAATACTTAAGGTTTAAAATGATTTTTTCTCATGAAAAATCTTTCTTGAAGCTTTTATCTTAGTATTTATTTCAAGTTAAATTTAATATTTCCAATAAGTAAAATACTTTACTGTATTTCAAAACTAATTAAAATTGACTGGAAGGAGATATCCTTTTGAAATTGTTAAACATTTTCGGCAACCTTACATCTGAAAGTTCCAAAGGCGAATTGGCATGGCGAAAGATGCGTTCCAGAAGCTGAGTAAAGTATTAAGAAACAGGAAACTTTCACTAGTGACAAAGAAGAGAGTACTAGATTGCTATGTGATGTCAGTTCTTCAATATGACAGTGAATGCTGGACAATATCATCAAAGATGAAGGAAAAACTTGAAGCAACTGAAATGTGGTTCTACAGAAGGATGCTGCGGATATCATGGATCGAGCATATGAGCAATGATGAGGTTTTTGGCAACGAAAATGAAATTAATATTGGGCATCAGGAAGAGACAGCTTAAGTTCCAGGGACATGTAATGAAGTAGGAGGGCTTGGAGAACCTGATACTAACAGGCCAGATAGCGGTACAAAGAGACAGGGGAAAGCAGCGGATACATATTTGAAGGACCTGAGCAGGTGGATGACGAGGTTTGCGTGGTGTAACAGGAGAAAGCGTGCTAAGAGCCACCAGGAATAGGGAAACGTGGAGGGCCATCATAGCCTACGTCCTGAAAGTGTTGTATACCAATAAACAGACAAACACGCATATATATATAAAAATATGAGTTATATTTTTATTAATGAACGATGGACCGTGTGGCCTAGTGAACAGAGAGTGAGAGCGCGCTTCCAAGGGTTGACGGATTGCGTACCCCACAATAGCAGCATGCTATTGGGGGCAGCTGTGAACTGCCTTCCTTCGTGTTCTGTGGTTCTGCTCAGACTCGTCTGTCTGACTCTCTGACTGGCGAATCCGTGTTTTCGCAGTCTTTATATATCTTCCAAAACCGGGACTTGTTTCTTCCGGCTTTGCCTTGATCACGCGACGCCCACGCGACGCCTACGTAATTCTCAGAGACACCTGTTCTGTCTGTCTCTTGTAGCCATTTCCGCTACTGCCGGAAATAAGGTCAAACAACCATCCGTTCCTTTCAACGGCCGGAAAACGCCCCCGCTTCCTCACTTCCTCGGGTGGGCCTAGATTGTTATATTACAAAAGGACAAGACACATAGAAGAAATCTGAATGTAATGCTCTTAATTAAAATATCTTTCAAAAATAAAATATACTTTCTGAAACTTTATTTGAGGAATGGTTATTGATTTAAAATTTTAATTAATCCGATTTAAAACAAATATTATTTAAGTTAAAAAAATATATTGCAGAAATGCTTTTTTAACACGGCGGTAGCTGTTCATTTAAAGTCGACAGTTTGATTGACAGATGAAGGTTTATCTATTTTTTCTATCTGAAAATTTACTTGAGGAATATAACGTGAGTGCTTTCTTTAAATAATGCTATTAGATTTTATGTATTTTTGCTTTAAACTTCCTCTAGTTATCGCTCTTATTTTCTAGTGATATCGTGTATAAAGGTCACTATTTACAAAAATCGGCTCGTGTATGCACATACAAAACAAATTTAAAATTCTTTTAAAAATATTGGGGTTTGATTTTTCGTGTTGAGCTTTTCCATTTATGATTAGTAAATATAGTTTTTACGTAATAACAATATCACCTAACTAAATTAATGCAGAAATTTAAAATATTAAAATTAAAAAATAAAACAATTCTAGTAAAAATTCATTATCCATCGAAAAACAATTTTCTTATATCGTGTCCATAATATATCTTATTCATAAAAGCAATTAAAAGCATTTCTAATTAATTAATCTAATTAATTATCTAATTAATTATTAATATTAATTAATTATTATATTAATATTAATTATCTAATTAATCAATTAATTAATTAATCTAATTAATTAATTTCTAATTAATTAATCGTATTTTTATTACATTTACATTTTATATTTTCATTTTATTCAGAGCAGATTTTTGGCAACTGAGGGTTCTGTTTTGCGTAAATCACTTGATAATTTAAATTCTTCAAGGAGTTTTGTTTTTAATTAATATGAACATTGAACTCGACAAAATTTAATGTTATGGTGCCCTTCTACGAGGAATGGATTCTTCCTCTTGTTATATATGATTACCAGCGTGACTTCCAAAGAGCAGTTAGCGAAGACAAGTTTACGGAGTTAACAAAGAGCAGTTAACGAAGGCAGTTGACAGCAGTTAACAACAGCTACTATTCAGGCAATAAGCAGCGTAATAATGCCCTTTCGGACTTTACTTATTTCTAGTTACTTCTTAACACTTTCTTCAAGTATCTTGTTTCTTGTTATACTAATATACTGTTTTAAACGAACCTTGTTCCGTTTCATAATTCCGACCAAACCGGTCACTACAAACTTTGCGGCGCAGTTTCGCCACAACTCCACAACAACACGAAGATCCATAACATTTAATTTCTCCAAATTTCGTAAAATCAAATAAGTAGGAAGATAACAGACGTAAAAAAATATTTTTACCAAGGGTTTCTAAAAGAAAATTTAATTTATAAATTATAAAAAAAATTTCATTTGTGAAACTGTTCTGAAAGTTTCTTAACCCTCCATACTCAGCGTTTTTCTGTATAACCACATTTCTACTCCTTCCAGTCTTCTTCAGGTCACTGAGGGGATTACCTAGTGTTCACTGGCAAAGAGAAGGATTGAAATTACATAACAGTTTAGTACACTTTCCTTTACATTGTTTGCGTTGTTCGGTTTGTTGTCCTCATATTTTTAGTCATATTCACGACGTTTTGGCTGTTCTACATTCCGACTTTCTTCAAGTGATTGTAATTTCCAACTGAACTCTTTATTTCGTCCACCGGGGTATATTGTTCTAGTTCCACGTGCTATGCCTTTTCTCAGTATCATTTATCTTCCTTTAACTCAGCTCTTCAATTTTTGTTCACCTCTACTGTAGATTGAACTCACAACTCTTTGGATCAAGACACTGGATTCAACCAACACTGGGCCATGTGTTCTTTAGGTCTTCAATGTGGCAACGAAGATTAGGACAACAGTCCAAACCATGTCAGTAGTGTAAATGATTACAGTACATCTCAGAAATATAGACGCACTTTCCTTTGTTTCTGACAAAATATCAATTAAATCTTGAGTGTGTTTAGTTTGTATTTCCCTGCTGTTCAGCTATTATACCCAAATTAACCCCAATCACTAACGAATATATCGCATTTACACATTATTCCCATGTGGTTTCCGGCTTTCTCCTTTCCAATCTTTTCACTCTTTTATATATTTATTTTTTTCTTCAATTGGAGTAGATAGACTTAACTATCGCCCGGCTCACACTCCACCCACGTCTATTAAACAGGTGAAGAGGCTCATCCCTTGTTCCCTGTTTAGGATGTGGTTTCCGGTTTTTCTCTTTTCCAATCTTTTCACTCTTACGTAGCCCCCTGCGCTTCAGTGGCGTTACCGCCTTGCTTGGGGTGATATGATTAAAAAAAAATACATGAAACCTGAATCCGTGATTATCCACTGCCTCGATGACTGAAAGAGCTTTTCTGCAGTCAGTTAAGTGCCATACGTGAAACACGCTTGGGCGACTGACTGGGCAGAAGATTATCCCGCAGTAAGTTGCCATTGCTTTCTCCGGTAGACTGGTTGCCGACCAAGGCTATAAAACCCAATCTGTCCTTCTATTTAACCCATAACTGGAAGGAAGAGACGGATTAATACCTTTCCCAAGGGTATTTGTGCGTAAGTGAATGCAATGGATTCAGCTGGAATTCGAACTCGGCTCCTCGGTTTCTCGTTCCGAACCGATATCCACTGTACCACAACGCACATCCTGCAGAGTTTTCAAAAAAGTGAACAAATAAAAATAATGACTGTGAAAAAAAAGAGGGAAAGTCCGGGAATGAGTAAGGATATTTTTTAAATATATTTTCCTTTCTTGTGGATTTCAGATGTTAATCCTGCTTACAAACGACGGGTGATACGGTTTGTCTATCTCCAGATGCGACCGTATTGAATGTCATTTAAATACTGTCTCTTGGAGGACCGCAGATGGATCCAATATAAGAAAGAAAATAAAAAAGAAAGAGTGACAAGCAAGAAAAATGTGTGCAAAAAAGAAATAATAAAAAAAAAGAAAGAAAGAAAGAACAAGGAATGAAAATAAAAAGTAAGAAACAAACAGAAATAAACAGAAGAGACCAAGAGATAATGACAGAGTGAAAGAAAGAAGGATAATTAGGAAGGAAAGAAAAACGTGATAAGCAAGAAAAAAGAGTGTATAATTGTAATAACGACGAAAACCAAGAAACAAAAAACGAAGAAAATAAAGAAAGGAAAAAAGAAAGAAAGAAAGAAAGAAAGAAAGATTGACAATCAATAAAATATTGTAAAATGAAAAAAAAACGAAAAAAAAACAAAAAACTTAAGAAAGGAGAGCAAAAAAAAGAAAAAGACAAGAAAAAATAAGAAACATACAAACAGAAGAAAGAGAAACGGCAGAAAGAAAGAAAGAAAGAAAGAAAGAAAGAAAGAAAGAAAGAAAAATTATATAAAGAAAGCAAGAAAAAAGAGTGACAAGATAGAAAAAAAGAGTTTAAAATTGAAATAAAAAGGGGAAAAAAAGAAAGAAAGAAAGAAGGAAAGAAAGAAAGAAGGAAAGAAAGAAGAGTTACAAACAATAAAAAAGAATGGAAAATAGAAAGAAAGAAAGAAAGAAAGAAAGATATAAGGAAATAAAGAAAAAGTGACAAGCAATAAAAATAGTGTAAAATAGAAAGAAAGAAAGAAAGAAAATGTATCAGAGTGGAAAGAAAGAGAAGAGCAAGAAAAAAAGAAAGAACAAGGTGAAATCTAGAAAGAGCGTGAAGAGAAAGCGCGTAAGAAAGAGAGAATGAAAGAAATTGAAAATAGAAAACAGGGATAAAGAAACAAAAAACGGTGCGACTCAAAGGAAGAATGATTGATAAAGAGCAAAAAAAAACAAAAACAAAAGAACAAAGAAAGAGAAGAACAGAGAAATTGAAAGAGACGAAAGTAGAGAAAGCACCAATGAGAGAAGTGAAAAAGAGAGATTGAAATCCATGAATGCAGCCGAAAAGAGAAATCAAAGGGTTAGAAAGAAGACGACGACGACGACGAAGAAGAAAAAGAAGAAGAAGAAGAAGAAGAAGAAAAAAACAAAAAGTAAAAATAAAACAAAAGATTATTTTCGTTACAACTGAGAAGCGTTACTAAGCTTTTTCATTGCAGCGCAAAACGATGAAAAAAAGTAGTTCATTTCAAGCTTTTCCATGTGGCAGAAATTACATTTGTAGATTAAAGATGAGTATATGTTATTTATGCATCTCACCACAAGAGCAGATTTGACAAAAGATCAGTTCAAAGTATTAAGCTACTCATGTAAATATGGGTAGTTCACTTGACACTTACCTTTTGGCACGTCATAGTGAATACGATAGCAAATTAATACCTCAGGAGAACGGTCTCCTTAGATATAAGCGTTATATTTTTTGAGACCACACAGGAATCTTTGGTGTAGTGGACTAACCGTTAAACTAACCTGACCATCATTT